>JAJEJO010003022.1:97292-304166 GCA_020662805.1 Glaucomys volans
ATGTCATCAGCAAATAGGGATAGTTTGATCTCTTCTTTTCCTATTCGTATTCCTCTAATTTCTTTGGTCTGTCTAATTGCTCTGGTTAGAGTTTCAAGAACAATGTTGAATAGTAGTGGTGAAAGAGGGCATCCCTGCCTTGTTCCAGTTCTCAGGGGGAATGCTTTCAATTTTTCTCCATTTAGAATGATGTTAGCTGTGGGCTTGGCATAAATAGCCTTTACAATGTTAAGGAATGTCCCCACTATCCCTATTTTTTCTAGTGTTTTGAGCATGAAAGGGTGCTGTATTTTATCAAATGCTTTCTCTGCGTCTATTGAAATAATCATGTGGTTCTTGACTTTAAGTGTGTTGATGTGGTGAATTACATTGATTGATTTCTGGATGTTGAAACTTCTAGCTTCTTTATCAACTTTATTTTATTTTATTTCACTTGTACATGATTATTTATTTGTTGTTCCAATCCAAATTGTATAAAATCCCAATTTATCTACTTTGGATCAGTCTCTCCCCAATGCCTCTCCTTTTTGATTTATTTATTTATTTATTTATTTATTTATTTAGATTCATTGTACACAAATAGAGTACAGCTGTTGTTTCTCTGGTTGTATACAAAGTAGAGTCACACCATCTGGGCATTCATTCATGTACACCGGGCAATGATGTCTGTCTCATTCTGTTATTATTCTTACCCCCCTCAGCCCTCCCTTCCCTCTATGCAATCTATCCTTCCTTTATCAACTTTAATTTTAAGAAATTTCTAATATTTCATTTATTCAATTATTTTCATTAATCTTTCCCTTTGTATTGATGACATTAAATGATTGCTCCATTTTCTAACCTCTTAAATTGATTGATTATTTTAAATTTCATGTTTAAAAGTAAATGCACATTTGTGAAATTCTCTAGTTTGTTTCAACAGGTTTATTGAGGCACAATTGACAAACAATAAATATTTGAATTGCACGACTGGATAAGATTCGACATGGCATAAACCACTTAAACCAATACCAAAATGAGAATATCTGTCATCCTCCAAATTTTGTTTCTACCTGTGCAACCCATAGTAATCCCTCCTGTTTGTCTTTCCCAAAACCTTACCCTCCATCCCACCAACCACTTATCTTACCTGTTTTCTGTCACTGTACATTAGATAACTTGCATTTTCTGTAATTTTATATAAATAGATCATGTACATCATATATTTTTATTTTTTTATACCAGGGATTGAACCCAAAGGTGCTTAACTACTGAGTCACATCTCCAGCTCCTTTTTATTTTTTTATTATGAGCCGGTCTTGTTAACTTATTGAGGCTGGCTTTGAACTTGTGATCCTCCTTTCTTAGCCTCCCAAGCTGCTGGGATTATAGCATGCACTACTGTGCCCAGCTAGTTGTACTTTTCTTGTCTGATTTCTTTAACTCAATATAAGTACTCTCAGGTTCATCTATGCTACATGTATCAGTTGCTCATTTTTTATTACTGCTTAATAGAATTTCAATGTATGGATATGTTATGTTTGTAAAAGCATTCATCTGTTTATGGACATTTATATTGTTTCTACTTTCAGTTATTACAGATTAAAATGTTATTTCAGTTATTATAAATAAATAATGAAATGACTGAATCATATGATGTCTATTTGCTTAACTTTTTAAAAAACTTCCAGTCATTTCCAAGCGATTGAATTATTTGCACTCCCCTTAGCAGGGTATGAAAGTTCCCGTTCTTCCACATGCTCCCTGACATTTTGCATACTTGGTATCTTTAAATTTTGCTATTTTATTAGATGCACAGTAGTGTCTCATGGTGGTTTTAATTCTCATGAAAATCCACATTCATAGTTATGTTCTAGCTATTGTGTGATTTTTAAAAACTAATTATTAAAGGGAGCTAAAAATTTTTATGTTGAAATGTTTTATTTTCACTAGTATTATAGTTATTGTTCATATCCTGTATTATAATTGTTAATGCTTCTAATGGAGAAAAATCATAGTATTTACTTCATAGAGTCATAAAGCTATAATGACATAAATCACTGAGTAGGGACCTAGAATCACAAATTAAAGGGTTATCGTAATTGTTATACTTACTTAATATTATCAGTAATATCTTGCCCCGGTGGGGTATTGAGGGCAAAGAACTGAGGAATGTGAGAGAAGCCGTGGATTGCCTGTCATGGGCATGGTTAACCTAGATGTACACCTAGCTAACCTCAGGAATTCTTTCAGTGGAACTCCCAAGTGTTTTCCCATTCTCTTCATAAACTAGCTTCAACATCATGCAAAGAACCATTAGCCATGAAGCATCCAGAGTTCTCAGCTTCCACATTTAGATGCCATTTAGAATAATAAAAGAGAAAATGGTATTACATAAAAACAATGATAAGCTTTGATATATGAAGTGTCACTTGTTGGGCATTAAAATATCCAACATCAAATATCATAAAACTGTCTGTTTATAAACTGTACCTGCTCATTTTTGTTATTTGCATTTTTCCTACAGCCAGGACTTCTCGGCATGTTATATAAAGTAAGGTAAGCACCTTAGAAGAATCTAATAGAATTACAGATGAATTTTTATATCAGCAGTTACTGTTCAGACAATTGGTCACTAAGAATGATACAGATATCATTGAAAATACTACTGCTCAGTCAGCATCACTAAGGAATCCAGAGATCTTGGTGGATTAAAAATAATCTCACTCTGTCTTTATAGCAACATAACCTTTTGAGAAACTGTGCTCAGGAGAAACTGAAGGACAATCTGTACAAAACTGGAGAGGTCTTGCTCAAGTCAGGCAGATGGTCTAGGCCACAGTTTCCTCATGAAAGTGATGATTTACTTACATGTTCTTCATATATCATTAAAGTCTTGATAGTCCTTGATTTAATGTATTTATGCGCCATCCTATTCAATGAGTTAAAAAAATGTATGGCTTGGAAAGAATCACTTATTCCTATAATTTGTAATAGTGGCTAGGAAATGTAGTACCCTAGAATAAAATCTATGAAGGAATTCTGGAGGAATTGGGTCATTTAGCCTGGAGAAAGAATACTAAGGGAGGGTTTATTATGATCTCCTCAGGCATTTTCCCAGCATCTAAGCCAGATGGCTCTTCTCAGTTTTCTTGTTAAGGCCATGTATAAATGAAGCCATTAATATATCCTGGTGACAGCTTTCTTTCTGCTTATTGGCCTGGCAGAGGCTGTCAGAATGTTTGTGGGGTACCATTGCCTGTAAACTTTCTCTTTGCTTAATCTGCAAGACAAGTGAGGCAAGACTGTTAATGACTGAATGTGAGGATTCTGGTTGAATAAAAAGAAGTAACCTTTGCCACAGAACCCTGAAAATCCTGGGAAATAAACAAAACCTTAAATCAGTTGCAAAAAATATGATTCTGCCTTTGAATACGTATATCAAAGAGTCTTTGTTCAATCAGACATTGAACTTTCCCACCGAGATCTGGTCTGTTAGTGGGAAGGCATGCATGCCAGGACTGTTATTGGGGTAGCAGCTCTTCTCATAGTGAACACCTTGATGCCACACAAACAAACAAAAACAACAAACAGCTCCTTACTATTCCACTTTTTGTCCACTTAACCAATGTTTCTGGGTGCCTACTATGTAGCAGGTACTGTCCTCAGTAAATAGGGTATGGATGAGCAAAATAATGTATGTTATTTGTGCTTTTGAAGGGTAAGTGCAGGCAAGATAAGGATCAAACTTTTGCAGAATGAAGTTTAAAGACATTGTGATAAAATTCTTTACAAGGAAATGGAATTTTGCCACTCTAGTCTAACAGAGGAACCAAACTAGGACTATGAAGGCTGATGTAGAAGTGTTTGCATTAGGGTCTAAAAGCTAAACAGAAGTTAAGGTGAAACCAAAGCAACTATTCCAGGCAGGTGGAATGGGGTGTTGAAGGGCCACACAGTTGAAGGAGTCTGATTGAATTAAACTGCACAGCTGACATCAGGGGCTATCCAGCACCCAGATATTTACACATTCCAAGTGTATGCTATACCTTCTGTGCGGGCACTGACTTCTATGTGGGAACGGGGTGAAGAAAGCAAAAGCCCGTGTCTGGGAGAGTATGGGATTTTTAATCTACGAGAAAGAAATGTGTATTAAGTCACATGAAAAATAATTAAAAATACAATTATGAGAAATCTCAGAAAGATTATAAGATGGCTTGCCTATTAGGCAGTTGTGGGATGGCAACAGAAAGAGTCTCTTGATCAAATGACAATGAAGTTGAAGTTTGAAAGGTAAAGAGGAGGGTTGATTATTCCAAAATCAACAGGAAAAGCTTTTAGGAAGGGGACATTATTGATTCGAAGTTTCTAAGATAGGAAGTATCTTGGTACATTAGTAGAAAAGAATGAACATCAGGGCAGCTAGAGTGGATGAGGTGGAGGAGAGAAGGTCAAGAGAGCTGGCCTGACCTGGAGAGCCATGATAAGTAGTTCAATCTCTATTTTGGCGGCACTAAGCAGCCACTGCAATGGTTTAGCGGCAAGAACAGAGCAGATATGATGAGATTTGTGCTTCACGAATATCTTATTACTGCCTTGTGGAAAATTAGTTAAAGATAGACATCTGTGGAAAAAGGTGATCAAAGCAGAGACTATTTTCCAGGTGAATGATGGTAGCTCAGAATAGAAATGTAGAGTGGGAGTGAATTTGACATACATTTAGGTAGCAGTTCAACTTGATTTTGACACCATGACCCAGGCACCCTGTGGTCGGTACAAGAGGATGATAGCATGTATCATAGTTGCTACGTTCTCTTGGTCATAGTATTACACACTGGGAGGGTCATATTTCTACCCCGCATTGTCTAGTGATATTTAGCTTCAGTCCAAATATGAGTTGCATGGATAGATGGGCTTAAATTTACCCTTCAAAATTAAGTCATGTTATATACTTTCTGGACCAGGGCTCATTGCATGTCTGAAATGGGAAAGAGTATTTATCAGTAGAGTTGAACAGAACAACAGCACAATTTTAAAGAACTATGGTGTCTGATGGTAGCACATTCCATAAAAGGAGAATACAGTCTCTATTTTAATAAAAGTAAAGTAAGTTAGGGATAGTGTATTCTGATAAGAAGTTGAAAAAAATCAATAGCTAAAGCATGTAGATTGAGAAGGTATGGAATCATGGAATAGACTAAGACCATGGATCTATCCAGTGTTACTGCAAGGGGTTCTGCAGATTGTTCAACACAGTTTTTTTGACTGGTACCTCCTGGAGTTGTGCAGTGATCAAACCACTCAAATATTTGTGGTTATTCTGGTCTAGTTCAGCCTTATAATTTTAGCCAAATTATTTCCCTGCTGAATTGTCCATATAATTTCAAAGAGTGGATTCTATTACCTATAACTGCCAATCTCTGTAATTCTGGGATACCAACCCAGTATCTCTGAAATTGACACCAAGTTAGCATCCCACTATGTTGAAATAATATTTTCTGCCCGGATCTGGGGTAGATTTCTGCTTATTCATGGGGCTTTTCTAAAGGTAATCCAAACCAGCCTGGGAGATTTAGGGAAGCTGAGCATCTGACTTACTTACATTAGTCAACCTCAGCATAACTTCACTTTACAATCCTGTGGTTCATTCAGGTATGCTTTGTCTGTCTGAGTCCTAGATTAGCAAGTGTTTACATGATGAGGTCTCAATAAATCCGCCAACACAAAAATGTGCAATCCTCAATTCTTGAACTCAGTTTTCCATACAACTTGACAAGAGCTTTTCTATGAGACCAAAATATATTTTCAGCTGTTACAGACAGCCCTTAAACATTTGCAGCTCGATGCAGTTGAATATTCACACTGTGTTTTTAATTAGGCTAATGTGTGCTTGCTCCAATGTATAATAAAAGACATAATCCATAATTATAACCCCTTTGCACTACTTCCTGTCAAAGGGATTGGTTAAAAAAAAAATCTTGTTCTATCTTTCAATTTGTTAATGGGATTATGTTGAGCAAAAAGGACCTGATTACCATGGCCGAGCAGACATGCCTCAGCAAGGTGAAAGGATTAATACTATAGGTCATCAGTAATTTAAAGATGTCAATTACCAGGCTTGTCCATGAGTTTTTGAGAATCCAGAGAATCTAGAAAATATTTGCTCTTTGGAGGCAAGCATATTAGTCCCCCTTAAGAGGTGCATGGAGAAACAATGTTCTCACACAACTCTGTGATGTACCAATCAAAAGAAATACTTTAATCATGAACCTATATATAGGGGACAGGAAATAAGAGTGAAAAGGAAAATTTCTATCCAAGGAGTGGAGTTTAAAACATATGCTATAATGTATGCTATCTTGATCTTCATCTTGGCTCTTAGCACCTATTACCATGTGCTGTTTTTTGACTTTTCAAACATATTAATTTTCTTCCCTGTGGAGTTCACATTCCATAAAGCAGGGCTGTCCAGCACATAGCATTAGACACTGACCATGGTTGGTGCAGGAAACATGATTAATGATTGTTATGAAGACAGCAAACGGGATATCCTACAGATAGACAGGCCAAGAAAGGACATTTAAATATAACCTTAGCAGATTTTAGTGGTAGCTTTATTTTCTTTTACAAAATATATAAAATTAAAGTCCAGTAAATCGTAATACAAAGTGATAAATCTGGTCTTTTGCTGTAGGTGTTTTTGTTCCTAGAATTCTTTGAATAAGAAATATTTTGCACTGTTTTCTGTACCTACTTCATAGATATTAGAACCCTTTCTTCTGCTAGATGACATGAACGTGGAAGCACACTTGGATTGGGTTTCTGGCATTCCAGGAGCTCAAAAACAGAATTGAAAACCAGCAATATTCTCAATCTAAAGCAAAATCTATTCCCCAACTGGATAGGAGAAAGACATTTCCAACCTCTCTCTTCTACAGAGCTAGAAGCCTTTGTGCAGATGTGAAAAGAAAGAACGATACACATCAGAGAAGAGAGAATACAGACAAGTTAAGTACTGGCTCTTTGGAGTATAAGTATTAAACAATTTTTATTTAAGTAAATAAAATTCTGAAAATAATTAATTATTTAGAAATAAAAGAGCTGTGATTTAAATATCTTCAAGCCAATAAAGCAAGCAGGTTATATTTTATTGATTCTGACACTTTATAAGTAATAATAATTCCTTTTTCCAGGACTGTTTTTCAGTTGCTTTTGATGTATCTTTGTTGTCTTACAGGAAAATAAAAGAGCAAAATTGTATCAGTTTTTTTTGAATTAATTTTGTCAATAGCGTCTGTTCTCTTTATTACACAATATAAGAACAATTAAGCCATTTTTAAAAAGAAAGTTATGTTACATTGCAGATAACAATTTTAGGTTATTGCTTTTCTTAAAAAAAAAAGTTGAGGGGCCTAATAAGGAAATACATTTTATTATGTTTGTTATTGATGCTATAAAACACAATTTTAACAGCCAGGAAATGCAATGCAATTGATCATATGTTAGAAATGCATTAATTTGAGTTACTGTATTTTTCATATGTAATTTGAAATTATGTAGAGACATAAAAATGTCTTATTGCATGGTATAAATCTATGTATTACTATTTCATTACATTAAATTAAAACCATGTCTAGAAGAGATTTTCCCTAAATTCCTTGAATATCTGACGCAATTTCCTGGAGAACACTCCTAGATTAAAACTGCCCATGGTCCATTATTTGAGGCAATTTTCTCCATAGTTCCAGCCCTGATCTATAAGTTTGCTGCTTTTGACCTATTGTTTCTTGAAACAGTCATTGGACTAAAATAATGTCATTCATAAAAATGACCATTTAGTAGTAAAAAATAAAGGACTTTAGTGAGGACAGAATAATCAAACACGAGACAGCAGTTTAACAGCCCTTTTTAAAGGCTACTTTGTTTTCAGGAAGGAGACGCCGCCTCCCGGATCCATCTCCATCACTCCGCATTTCAAGCAGTGATGATGAAGAAATGTGTTCCAGTGTGTCTGGGTTCCTTATGAACAGCTAGCTGAGCCTAGGAGAAGAAAAGGGAAACCTCTAGTGTGCAGGGTCAGAGCATATGCGTTCAGCACATTCCAAACTAAGAGCATCCTCACAATCTTGTGACAATGAAACCATCAGGACATTAACAAAATATCCTGCTTCTAACTAAATTCATGATCCATATATCCTTAGTATTTGCCAGGTAATTGCAAAGTGTGTGTGTGTGTGTGTGTGTGTGTGTGTGTGTGTGGCTGTCCTTAGGTTTCTGTTTCTCCAAGTCCAATATTTTAATTAGTTGTTAATCCTGTCGTGGGCATAGTTTGGGGAAACATGTTTAATCCAATTTTATATAGATCTAACTTCCTCACCTGAGTTCCTTAATGCATGATTTTCTTGGCGTCCTGTGTTCGATCTCTGCCTATTGGAAACTTTCCTAGAGTTAAATTTGTCAGAGTAGAATTTCTTTGGCTTCCAACTAGTAACTGAAGAATGCTTCATATTTTACAGTTCCCTTTTCATGTGATGATGCAGTTTCCTGCTCAGGTTCATAACCTTGGAGGTCATCTTTCATCCTGAACACTCTTTGATTATAAATTTACATCACACAAATCTCCTTCTATCATCTCCAGAACATAGCAAGGCTGTGACCAAAGCTGTCTCAGGAAGATGCCAATTCAATAATTCATACTGTTATTATATCTCGGCTGGTCGCAGTAATTCATCCTAGTTGTAACACCAGTAACTCTCTCAGCTCTGTATTTTAGTGGCACAGAAGAAGTCGCCCATCTATTCGCCAGTGCAGTGGTTCTAATGTATCTAATCTATTTGTGTAACACAACTGAATTATGCATCTAAGTGACTCCATTCCGTTAATTATTTATATAGCTTTTAGCACCTCAACACCTAAATTCTACAGCAAAAGAGCATATAGTCAATGGTTATAAAGATTGGGGGTTATAATAACTGGACAATTGCTCCAGCAAAGCTGAAAGTTGACCCTATTTCTGTGAAAAGACCCACCATGAAAATTACAAAGCAACCAGGAACAAAGAATAGAGCGAATGTTGAATCCACTTGATTAAAAAAAGGATGTAAAAATGAAGGTATAATAGAATGAGGAAGAATTAAGTGAAACTGTCTGTTGAAGGTTTAAAGGTTTTACTTTAAGGAGGAGAACTGAATGGTAGGAAAATATGTCTGATTTTTATTCCATTATTCATGAGATGTTTATTAGGCACCTGATATGTGCTAGGTACTCATCTAGAAATTCAGCAGTTAACAAAATAGACAAAGCCCATGAGCATTAATGGAAGTAAATGAATGACATAGCAATTAGTATAAGGCTCACCCTCCCACCTGAAGATGGCAACACTTTGGTTATGGTTTGGGAATCCCATTCTCATTTCGTAGTAAACAAAACAGGACATTATCTTTTGTCCCTGAGGGAGGTTCCTACTCACTTGAATCAAAGAAAATATGTACAAACAATTTTTTAGCCCTCTAAAATAAGTGCAAATTCATCACATCATGGTCAAGTCTATTAGAAAAAAGGAGTCAATAAATGAGAAAGAAAACTGAGAAAAGTTTTAAAATTCAATTTTATTCACTGCTAAGTTTAAAATGCTGTGGAGCAAATGAGAGAAAATAATCTATGGAGAGAAGATGAGTCATTAAACATTTTCCTTTGGCTGAAGTTTTATGAGGAACCTTCAAGAGAAGACATAGGTTTTTTTTTTTCATTATATTGCCTTTGAACACATTGGTGAGAGGAGAAAGTTTAAATGAAAAATGAAGTTATTTTGATCATAAAGTAAATGCAACTTTTTCAAGAAATATTAATGAATATTTAAATAGATAAGGTAGATTCAAAAGAAATTATTGCATTGAAGATGGAATTTTTTAGAATGGGAGAGGACTGAGCTTGAGTGTACTCTGGCAGAGAGAAAAAAATCTTGGAATAAAAATGATAAAATAAACAATGGAGGCATTAGTGATGGAACACAGTCCTCCAGGAATAGTAAATAGAAGGGTAAAAAAATTAAGATGAGGTTGAGTGCATACACCATGAAGGCAATATAGAAAGGGTAGATTGAGAGAAAGAGGCAAGGAGAAAATACATGACATTTCAAATAATTTATTTTGAATACCTAAGGGATGTACTGATGTGACTATGGATGAGTTATATTCTGGTATACTTATTCATCTTAAGAGCAGGTAGAACCTGTGACTTGCTTCCAACCTAGAGACTAAAACAAAGTTGATAAGCTACCACACCCTCGCTTAGGTTATGCTTTAGATGGTAAATGTGATAGCACGTTTCTCCTTTGGTTATTTTGCATTCTACAAGTCTCTAACTTAGCAGACCCAGATATACAGATTCTTCTGCTGACCTTGATGAGGCAAAGTGCCAAGCCTCACCAATGGAGAATGCATACAACAGGGAGACCTGGGCAGTATCTATAACCTGAAGATGGTCTACACCCCACAGCAATGAGAAGCATGAAGCTAGCCACAGAATCTCAAGGAAATGAATTTAACCAAGAATGTACATAGGCTTGAATACTGTCTTCCCAAGTTTAGCCTCCAATAAGAATGCAGTTCACTGACACCTTGAATGCAATCTTTGGAGATTCTGACTTGAGGATTCACCTAAGCAGGACAAGAAGTCCTGACCCACAGCAACTGTGAGACGATGTGAGTGTTCTTTTGTTGCTAAATTTGCAATCATCTGTTATGCACCAATAGAAAACTAATACGATGTCTTAGAAAGGTTCATTAAAGTCAATTTGTTAGTCACCAAAAACAGCCATCACATAATATTACTGTCAAATTCAGTCAAGGAAGGACAAGGATAAATGAATGTTTGAGGGAGGAAAAAATGTAAACTTCTGTAAGAATTATTCCCTTTGATTTTTACACAAGTGTATTTAAAGATGCTATTTCATTACAAAAAGTATCAATGTAAAAATCATAGATCATACGTTAGGGAGTAATATATAGAAGAAAAATAATGATAAATTATAATAATCCAACAAATACTCAAATGAAAGTTTTGAGTAGTACCAAAATATTGGAAAATTATGTACTATAATTGTTTCAATATTAGGTGTCCCCAAAAAGCACATGTAAAAATGAATAGATTATGAGCATTATAGTCTAATCAGTGATTAATGGAATGGATTAACCCACTGATTATAATGCTTGTAATCTATTCATGTCAATGGATTTAGCTGGGCCAGGTGAGCCTCGAGGAAGTAGGTCACTGGGGTGTGACTTTGAGGTTAGTATTTTGTCCCTAGTGAGCATAGTTCTCTATCTGCTTCCATGAAAAGAACTTCTGAAACAGTGGACCAAAATAATTTCTTCCTCTTCTATGCTGTTCTTCTTAAGTCGTCATTAACAGCGATGCAAAACTAACTAAAACATATACCTTTGTCTTACATTAGAAAACAAACATTTAGAGTATAGCCTTTTAAAAAGAAATCATCCCATACTTTAACTCTTTCACTTAGCAAACCAACCACAGGTATTGATTTTTTTTTTTTTTTGGCATAAGCAGGTTTTCTCTACAATAGAGAGGAGTCTTTGGCCTACTTAGGTTCTATAGGTAAAGCATTTTTATAACTATATGCCCCTTCCACAGGTCTTCATGTAGAGGAGGGAAAACCTGTAACTAAGACTAACCAGAGAAGTTTTCACAAAAATGAAGTTGTTTGAAACAGACGTTGGCATTGAGGGACAAATGAGTGGAGTTTAGTGGGAAGGTAATGCTTAAGGATAGTTTCAGTCAATAGCATATCACTGTGTCACATGTAGTGGAAAGAGAGAGCAACACTGACTTCAGAAATGGTGAGACTTGAGTTTAAGAGAAAGAAGTCACTGAGTAATCATCAATCAAATCACAATGGATGGACATGAAAGAATCATTTTCTTAGTTTCAGGCTGTGCCGTTCAGTGTATTCATTATTTAAAACAATCTTTGAAATACTAGACTTTAGGCAAAACAATTGAAGGTTTACCTATAAATGTGGGTAAAACTCAATCTAATTTCCCAAATGTATATTTAAATAAAAGAATCTTGAGATTTGAGAAAGGTGCTCATTAATATTATTCCAAAGGGAAAGAAAGAAAGAGGAATGCTTATAAAGAATCATCCTACCCAGGTGTCTACTATGGAAGGAAACTCAGTTAGCCAAGAACTCCATTAAAAACTATGGTATATAACCTTTGGTTATTGAAATTTTTATTGCTGCTATATTATCCTTACACTGAATGCCCATTATCCCAGCTACTGGTTCTCATAGGTTTTTGTTAGCTGCTTTATCATGTTGCAGTTTATACTACTTAAGCAGGCCATGATGATATATTACAGTCAGCTAAAGTGTAGAACATTCTTAGATTTATTTTGACACCTAAAGCAACTTTTCATTAGGCTGGTAACAAGCCATATAGATGCCATAGTCCTTGCAAAAACATCATTAGGATGTCGAAAAAGTGCTGACATAAATGTGGACATTCTCAAGAACATGTTTAAGAAACTGATAGGGTGGAAGCTCTTAATTTTCTCAGGTAGCAGTAGGGGGGAAATCTATATGCAAATGGCAAAGCAATGGTGCCCATTTTTCTTTATCGGAAAAGTTCCCATTATGCATGTCTAAGAGCTCCACCCTCCCCTGACTGACTTTTTATGAAATTACAGAGAGCGCTGGGGCATTGTTTGAGCAATATCAAGTGCCTCCAACAGCTGCTCTGCTGTTCTTGGAATGGCATGAACATTTCATGGGACCCATAAAGCCTCAGGATGAGATAGGCAAAAGAACTCACAGAAATGTGTTGTTAAGTAATGAAACATAGAAACAAAAACAAAGCCACACAATTTATTATAAATCTATATTTAAGTTCATTTCATCACTTAGGTGGAAGAAAAAAGGACGGGTACAATCCACATGGACCACTGTTCCACCATTTGTTACTGATGTAAGGGAATTCTCTGCATAGCACTGTGCAACAATTTCCACTACAATTTCAGTAGATTTGAAATCAAGAGGGATTACCAGCCTACCAGATGCATTGCTTTAATAAAATAGGGTTTTCTCATAATTCAAGTGAGATTGTTACAGACACTTTTTTAAAAAAATGATCTGCCAGAATGAATTACGTGTATGAGAAGACAGACAAATCATAATACCTGTATATATGCATGTATTCATATTGTATAACAGTAGTCAAGCTGTCCATCTCAACTCCTTCACAGCTTTATTCAAATTAGCAACCACACATCTCAATTCTCCTTCTTAAGCTAAGGTAATTTGGTCATTTTTCAAAATTATTGATATATTTTTAAACTTCAAGACCATACTTATTTTTTCTAGATCATCTTTCCTCTCCATTGTATATAATCATCTACCATATTTTCTCAAAACTTAACTCAAGAGTTTAAGAAACCATTCCCTTTTATTCCTACCCTTCTACTTGGTGCCTTAGTGAATACTCAGTTTGAGGTTTTCATTGTTTAATACTTAACATTCTGCAACAACCAATATTTTTCAGTTTTCTGTGACAATAGCTTGTCACACTTAATATGCTATATTCACATTTAGTGGAAAGTAATTAACTGCTCCATTCCCTCAAACACACCACTGAAACTTCACCAAACTGCTTACTCTCAATTGTTTTGGTATCAGTGCACCATTCTTACTCTTTTATCATGTTCATTGGTACATATATAGACTAGACAGAATGCAATCGACCAAACATTACCTCTCTGTGTAAAAACACCAAGATCATTGCTATGGTTTGGATATGAAGTGTCCTCCAAAAGCTCATGTGTGAGACAATGCAAGTAGGTTCAGAGGAGAAATGATTGAGTTGTAAGAGTCTTAACCCAATCAGTGATTTAATTCCCTGATAGGAATTAACTGAGTGGTAACTGAAGTGGTAGGGTGTAGCTGGAGAAGATTGGAATTGAGGTGTGACTTGGAGTTATATATTTTGTATGTGGAGAGTAGAGACTCTCTTTCTGCTTTCTGATGATGTGAGCTGCCACCTCTTCTGCCATGATGTTCTGCCTCACCTTGAGCCCTGAGAAATAGAGTCGGCCTTCTATGTACTAAGACCTCTGAAACCATGAGTCCTCAAATAAACCTTTTGTCCTCTATAATTGTCCTGATCACATCATTTAGTCACAGCAGTGACTAAAACAATCCTGGTCATTTTCTCTGTCATAATGATAGAATTGATGAATTACATTCTATATTTTGCTGTTTCATAACTATATAAATCAGCATAATAAACTGAAATAAGTTTAAACTACTTGTTAGAATCACATTTGGGAAGGTGATTTATTATCTACTGAATGCACATCCATCCATTCATTCTGCTTTTATTTCCCTCATGTAAAAGAACTGACCAGAGTATTAAGAGAAGTTTTATCTGGTACAGAACAAATGAACAACTGATATCAGTGCCCTGACATATTCCAGAGTTGTGGGCAAGTCACAAGAGATGTTCAAAAGATCCTTCTTTGTACAGTTTCTGTTGTATAATCAAAACTTGGTTATCTGTATCCCATATTGTACATTTTTCCTGATTTCCTATTATCTCTCGGTTCTGTAGTGGATACTTTCTTTAGCTGAGTTCGAAGCCACCATGACACTGTCTTCCTTATATTATTTTGCTACAGAGTGTATCATCGATAAAACACGACTCATGGGAATTTCTATTTTTAAACATGTGAAGAACCCATTGTTTTACAAACTAACACACTACATGTTTTTTGTAGCTTAATGCACTTATTTGAAGTAGTTTATTTCCTGGGGAAGCAGTGTTTTAAAAGCAAAGTAATAGTACTGACAGATGTCCTTATATCACCCAAATATTCTCCTTAAGGAGGATGCTATTGACCATAGAAATAATGGCTCTCTTCAATAAATCTGGATCACTACTGGACTTTAAACTTCAATATCTTGTTTAACAGGGAAGTCAAGGATCTGTCAAATCTCAAAGAATCTCAGCATCCGACCGGTTGCTCAATGCATCAGTTCCTGCCTGAGTTTGGGATTCAAGATGAAGTCTTTTTCCTTTTACTTTCCCTTACAATTGTTAATTGTATTTCCTAGGTGGTATTATATTTGCAACTGCTAAAAAGTGATCATTCTTCTCTAAGATTGTTACATCAAAAAATGAAATAATACATTTTTTCACAAGACAACTTTTTATAGGGGAAGATAGATTTGTAAGTTCATATACTTCATGTTGTAAGTAAAGAAAAATATAGTAACAATAACCAAAGGAAAAAACATATTTTTATAAGCATGCATAATTTTGTGCCCAACTTTAAAATTCAAAGCTACATTCATTCTCAACAACTTTGAATTCCCATGATCTTTATTTTATTTTTTCAAAATTAAAGAACTATATTTGAAGAAATGTCCATCTAGATATGGCAGTTTTGAAAATGACAAAATAAGTGTTCGAAAAACAAAAACTTTAGGAAAAAAAATCTAGATAATTGGAATAAATATTTTTTTAAAAAACTGGTTTGTGGCATTAGAAAACTTAAAAATCATCAGAACTGTAGCTCAAAATCCTTAAGAGGGAAACACATATATATACACAGTATACATAAATAAATACATGTATACTCATACCTTTATGTGCATGTATACGTGTGTGTGCACACACATGTGTATCTGTACAGGCAGCACCATACTGAAGTACTTTTCATCAATGCTTTTCTTTATTGGCTCATAAAGAATCAAGCTACTGCTTAGTTTGCTTTTATCTCAGCCTGAATTGCATTAATATTTCTTGTGAAGCTAGGCTGCTAGCAAAGAAAACTCAATTTTTGTTATTTGGGGAATATCATTTTTCCTTTGTTTTTGAATGTGGAATTCTTGATGAATAATCTTTTTCTTTTTGCACTTTGAATTTGTCATTTCACTGTTCTCTGCCTCCGTGGTTTCTGATAAGAAAGCAACAGTTAGCTATATTACAGATTCCTTAAGCATTGTGGGTCATCTCTTTCTTGATGGTTCCAAGATTCTCTCCTTGTCTTTAAACATATTATGATGTAGTTAGGTGTGAATATGTTTGAATTATTCTCCTAGAAAATTCTAACTTTCCTGAATTTATACATATACAAATATTTTCCCTCTAATATTGCATTTTAAAACATTTATTCTTATATTTTTCCTTTTTCTCCACTCTCATTCTGTGACTCCCACCATGCATTATTTTGGCACAATTAATTGTGTCTGGAAGGTCTCTAAGTCTACGCTCCCTTCACTTTGCTGTTTATTTTGTTTGTTTCTCGTACTGAAAAGAAATGCTATTGCTCTGTCTTCAAGCTCACATATTCTTTCTTAAGCTGCATAAAATCTGATACTGAATCCAACTGTTGAAATTTTTACTTCAGTTACTATAATTTTTGAGTCCATAATTTCTGTTTCTTTTTAAAAATATTTTTGAATTGATATTCTGTATTGGGTGGGACATTATATTTATATTTTATTTAGTTTAATATTTTATTTAGTTCTTAATTGATTTTGAACATGATTTTGAACATGATTTAAAATAACAGATTTAAAATCTTTGTCTAGTAAGTCCAACAACTGTGGTTCTTCAGGAAGAGTTTCTGTTGACTGCTTGCTTTTTTTTCCTTTCTATGGTCTGTATTTTCTTTCTCTTTTTCTGTATGTTTAATAATTTTCCATTAAGAGTTGAACATATGATATGACAAAATATATAATATAATATAATATAATATAATATAATATAATATAATATAATATGGCAAATCTAGAAATCAGATTCTGCTATCCTCAGTATTTGGTGGTAGTGGTGGTGATGGTGGTGGTTGTTGCTCATTCATTTATTGACTTTTAGATCTAATTCTGTAATGTTTGAATGTCAGGTGGAACCACTGAAGTCTGATCAGTCTGATCAGTTTTCTCAGTGGAAACCTTTCATTGAATAGTGATTTCTTAAATTGATGTAACAGATATGTATCTCACTCTACTGCAGCCTAAGAGAGGCTCAGGGTAATGATAAGTGAGAGCTTAAGGAATTCATATGTCTTTCCTAAGCAAGGGCATAGCCATAGCTATACACACAGTCTTGTGCATGTGCATGGACTCCTATTCTAGAGTGCAAAAAATACGATGATTCTTCTAAAAGTTCTGTATGGATTTTTTAAACTCAGTTTTTGCTTTTAATCTTTTTTGCTAACTTGTTTGCTCCAACTCTTATCTTCACCTCTGGCAATTGCAATGCTAAAAAATTTTTATTGATTGTTTTTGACAGATGTCACCAGAAAAATTAGTGGTTCCATTGGGTGAAGTTGGGTTAAGTCAAATAAAGACATATTCTGTGAGATGCTCCAGAGAACTGCCAGTTATCATAAATAATGACAGTTTTCAGGGAATGGGGATTTTTAGAAGCACTAGTGATTCAGTACCTTTCAGTAACTGCTAAGCTTAAGTTGCTTTTTCATTGTGGTTATAGGGCTATAAGTCTTCAAAGCTACCACTGAGCTGAGGGAAGCACGATTTAAATAAGGGAAGTTAAAATTCCATAAAGCACACTATTATTATTAACATTCATCCAGTTTTCTTTAGTAAATACTCCCTAGCTTTTGGTGCTTTGATTAATTTCTAGAGATCTAGTATATTGGTTTAAAGATGTTTTACCAATGTTCTTATTGATTTCTTTCAAGAAGAGGATTTTTGAAGGTTCCTACTCATAAGTTTCTGGGGTTCTTACTTGTCTCAAGACCTGTAAAGTTACTGTTGGCGATGAAATATTATAAGCTTTCCCCTGAGATCAATAAATGTGGTCAAGATGCTCAATTTTACTGAAGATATTGACATTATGTTGGAAACCTTATATAAGTTTGCATTGCATGAAACTAATAATATGGATTGGAGATAGAAACACATATGATGGAAGAAAGAGGAGAGAGAATTCTCATTTTTGTGTGGTAGTTTTTCAAAAAAATCACTATAAACAGTGAATTAGCAAATATTGAATAATTGCTCTTAGGGAAAATACAGGATTAGTTTCCTGGGAGCTGCTATTCACATCATTTTAATGAGTTATTAATGTATGAAAGTGTGTTATGCACATGTCCATCTAAATGTACATTGTTGATTCATCACTTCCAACAACAGACAAGTCATGCCTAAACAAAACTTATTTTTTTCTGTAAGGTACATCACAGTTTTCTTGCATAGATACCATGCGGGTACATAGATAACACATCGTCACTAGGGGCAAGGATTGTTTAAATATCAATATTGCCAACAAAAAGCAGAAAAATGCAAAAAGAATGTGACATATAAAGTATGTCAAAAGGATTCCTCTCATACCACAAAGAAAAATCCTTTGAGTTAACTTTGAGTTAAAACAAAAAGAAAAAGTACCACCTTGTTTGACCTCAGTTGGGAACATCTATGAGAGTGACTTAACTTGTTTCTCACTCTGTGCTTGTTTGCAAATGACCACAAGAGTACATTGAGCATTGATTTTGGTATTACAAATAAATCCTCTCTTGAGTAGGTGTGAGTCCAATGAATCGATGAATAATGAGGATTATGCACATTCAAATTCACATTGAGTATATCAACTGATAAGTAATATCAGGAAGATCATAATATTTGGATATAGTTTTGATTTATGAAGATGAATTGTTTCTCCAAATAGCCCCAGATGGTAATTAGAAAATATTTTTAAAGACATACTATTTTCAGTGTCTTCAAAAACATCAAACACCTTTAAAAAATCTAATGATATAGTTTTAAGACTTCTTCAGAGAAAATATAAAACATGATTATATTAATAAACTGGAAGAACCCATAGTTTTATAAAGTTGAATCTCCACCATTGATGTTTATATTCACAGCAATTATGCTATCACAATACAAAATTCAAGCAGCTTAATTTTGTGGAAAATGATGAATTCCTTTCAAAGAAAGATTGTAAAAGGCCCAAAAGAATCATGATTAAGTTGAAATGCCCGCCTAGAATGGAGGCCTCAGGGTGCAAGTTAGCCAACTTTGTTAGAAGGCTAAAATGTTTAGGAGGGTTGAAATTAGCAGGAAATCAGAGGTTAAACCAATAGAGTGGGATAAGAGTTCAGATTCATATTCATTTTTGATTTGTGAGACGGTGATGCCATAGGACTGAGAGGAGAATAATAGTGTTAATACTCAGTACTTTATTTAATGTCACCTTTAATGAAGTAAGAAATACAAGCTGCAATGTGGAACAGTTTCAAAAAAGCTGTTGCATCAATAGTATATAAATTTTTATATATAATTATTTTTGTAATTTTATAAAAAGATAATAAATTGATAATAAGAAAACCCATTCTTGTTTTGTATTACTAATGCACTTAAATATGGAATTCACAAAAGACTAGATCTGAATGGACAACTATTATTTTTAAGAAGGTATTAGTCATAATTAGAAATGAACATAAAACAAATTAATCTATGATGATATGCCATCATATACTCACTGCAGTGGCTGCAATTTAAAAGACCAACAGCTGGTGAGGATGTGGAACAACGAGATCAGTAACATATTTTTGGAGAAAATGCAAACTTCCACAGCAACATTTCTGAAATTTGTTAATAATTATCTTCTAATGTGAATAAATACCTATCTAAGGAAGTGTCATTTTACTCCTACGCACCTACCCAACAGAAAAACATACACATCTAAGCCTAAAGAAAGATACAAGAAATTCAGTAACATGTTTCATGAACATTAAAACCTGGAAGCTACTCAAATGTCCATGAATAGTAGAAGGGATGGTGAGAAAAAGTGTTTCATACAATAATGGCATACTGAACCACATGGATGAAAATTGCAAACGGTCATGATGAGTGAAAGAAGCCAGAGGCAAGAAGTACATATTGTAACATTGCACTTGTATAAAGTGCAAATGCAGGTAACCAGGTTCTATGTTGTTAGAAATTAAGTAGCCATTCTCTTCGAGAAAGAGAGATGTAGTACTTGTGAAAAGAACAGAGAGAATGTCAGTAACACTGAAGGAAATTTTCTTGTTTGAACTTGGTGAATACGTATAACTTCACTTTTATTAATTCATTAGCTTTTCTATCAATAATTTGAGCAATTGATATATTTCTTCTAAACCATTATGTTTTAATCACCTCATTCAGTCAAATAAACATAGTTTTGGCACCAGTTCTATACAAAGGACAGAGTCAGATACCATGGATGCATAAAAGAATATAGCAAACATTTTCCTATGGAAAGTTTGGAGCCTACATACTAGAGCAGGTGATGGGTCTAGATTATTCAGTTACATAACTTTGTTTTACTTCAAAAACAGAAATTTTTCTACATACAGAATTCAACATAAAGCTCAAGAAGAATTATTTCACTTAACTCTTAACAGCCTATTTTTACTTAGTCAAGGAATAATTGGAGAGGAATAAATTTGATGATATTAAGTGTACACAGTAGTGAGATCATTTGTAATCAGAGAAACTGAGTGTATTCTTAGATGCATTTTTTTTTAATCTTTGATACTACAGAGGATAGAATCAATAAAGGAAGAGAAACTCTCTCCTTCCAGTTAATCATTAGTTTTAGCAAATCTTCTGTATATGCTTGGAATTGAAGATAAAGCCACATCTCCCCAACCCTTATGACTTAACTTGAGATACTGTGTGGCATCAGTGAAGACGGTGGCTAGCCTTGTGGAGTGACTGCTACTGTATTCAATTCCATCACTAAGAAAAAAATAAGTGTTTCACTCTGAATCAGCTATTAGGGTGGTTAAAAAGGTGTTTTCTCTTGTTATTTACAGTAAAGTGACCAAGACATAGAACCAAGGATTAACTGCCTGGATTCATATCCTAGCTTCTCAATTTACCAAGTGTGGTGCTGTTAGTTAGTTACTTATTCTCTCTGACTCAGCTTTCTTGTTATCAAATAGAAATAAAAGTGATAGCTATCTCAGCGGGTTGCTATGGGATTAAAGAATGTGGTATATGTAAAATACTTAAAAATATTAACTAATTGAAAAGTATAATTATTATATTTTATAAGGCATTTTTTATTGGTTGGAAAGAGCCATCATCCAGCAAAACAATGTATCTCTCACACTCAGAATCATTAAGTAACCTTGGAAGGGGAAAACTGACATGAGAATCTCTTTCATAGTCACAATAAAAAGGAGGAGGTCCACAGCATTTTAATTCTCAGCATAGTATAAATGAGGAACACAAAAGTATACCTATGTATCAGTACATTCCTCTAATATAAATTGATTGTTTGAAAAGGTAAAGAAACTCAATGTAAGATTTCATTATCTTTTTCTTTTCTCTCTTGCACTTTTTTTTTTTTTTTTTTTGGTACTGGAGACTGAATCCAGGGGTACTTTACCACTGAGTTACTTCTGCTGTCCATTGTACCTTTTAGTTTGAGACATGATCTCACTAAGTTGCCAATTTTGGCCTTAAATTTGCAACCCTCCTGCTTCAATTTCCTGGGTCTTTGGGGTTATCACACAACCAGACCCATTTTCTGTTTGTGTAGCAGATTGCTGCAAATTGGTGTATGTTATAGTTTAGAGATGAGTTATATATCAAAATCTCATGTGTGAGACGATGCAAGAATCTCAGAGGTGAAATGATTAGATTATTAGAGGTGTGAACTGGTGGGTGGATTAGTGCATTGATATGGATTAATTGGGTGGTAACTCTAGGCAGGTGAGATGTGGTTAGAGGTGGTAGATCACTGAGGGCATGACTTTCAGGATTGTATTTTGTCCCTGGTGAATAGAACTTGTTCTCTTGGCTTCCCGATGGCCATGTGTTGAGTTGCTTTCCTCTGACACGCCTTTCTGCCATTATGTTGTGTCTCATTTCAGGCCCAGAGCAATGGAGTTGACTGTCTATTGAGTGAAAACTCTGGAACCATGAAACTCAAATAAACTTTATCTCCTCTACTTGTTCTTGTCAGGTGTTGTGTTAACAGCAAAAGGAAAACGCTGACTAAAACAGTAAATAAGCTGTTGTCTAGGTATGTGTACATGTGTGTTTTTGTGTGCAATTGTGTGTGTGTGTGTGTGTGTGTGTGTGTGTGTATGGGTGTAGAATTATTCTTAGGGATGCAATATCAAAAAGTAATTTATCCTAGCCAGGTGTGGTGGCACATTCCTCTAATCCCAGAAGCTTGGGAGGCAGAGGCAGGAGATTTGCAATTTCAGAGCCAGCACGAGCAACTTAGTGAGACCCTAAGCAACTTAGTGAGAACCTGCCTTAAAATAAAAAAGGATGTGGGGATGTGGGTCAGTGGACAAGCACTTCTGGGTTCAATCTCCAGTATCAAAAAAGAAAAAAAAAAAGAAAAAGTAATTTAGAACTACAACATAGAGTCAGCAAGTCAACTTTAGAGATTTTTGTTCCAGATCCAGGTGGTGGTTTTTTAAAAAATCAACACTATTGTGATATTTATAGGCACGTTAAATATTTATTTGAAGCATGGTAATTTGTGTTAGATATTTAGACATGGTGCTAGGAAAATTGACTATAGATTCTCTCTTGGAACATAAGAGAACATATCCAACATTTGGTGAATGTTATGCTATTTTGCTTTACTTTGAAGATAATCAATTAGGACTTTTGAACTGAATACTATCCACAGATATTAAGTTTAAAACATTTTATAAGCACAGATAGAATGCAACCCCCTTGTTAATTTAAATGAAATGAACTCCAGCCCAATTAAATCACCTGGCATAGATCAGTCAGGAAGTCAGAGACTGAGAATCTCAGATTTTTTATGGTCCATTTCTAGTCTTGGGCTCTTTGTTCCTCACTCTGCTAAAAGCCAGACAGAAAAAAAAAAAATCATTGACCAGTGATGAATGGCAGAATTAAGGGACTTTCAAGACTTCTCATTCTTGAATTTCTAAGAATTTAGTAGGCAATTAGAAATGATAGTTTCTCTAGAACCACTGCTGTCAAGTCAACATTCAAACATCTATTTAACTTTCCTTTATTAGATTCAATATAATTTGTAGTAGTTATTTGCAATGAAAAGATGAATAAGCAAAGGATCACAGAAGATATCAATGAAACAGCCAATTCCTCTTTCAAGGTGTCATGAAATTCTCCCTCAAAATTGGTAAGCTTTCTTTTTCTAGCCCTTTTCTCTTCTCTTCAATCTTTCTTCACATATGGTGATTATTTTTCTCTGTAATTGTATTGCATTCTGAAGTCCGCAAAGCCTTCTTCCCTCTGTTTAGAATGAAATAAGCCAGAGTCTGCTTCCTTTCATGATTGGCTGATAAAGTAATAAATCAAAGTTGAAAAGAATTGTGTATTTGGTTAAACATGTGGAATAATTCACTCAGGCATTATCAAAATAAGAGTACTTAAAATGATGAACTAAAATATTTTTGTGATTTTTTTATTTAGTTGGTTCTTCTTAGTTGTACGTTACGTAGATACCATTTTGAAAAAGTTATACAAGCATAGTGTATCTCTTAGTCTATTTAGGACCCCAGTCTAGTGGGTGGGCACAAGGGTGGGGTTCACTTAGGTATTTTCATATGTGTTCATAGAAAAACTGTTAGATTTGTTCTACTGTCTTTCCTATTCCCATTCCCCTTCCCTTCATTTGGATCTCCTTTGTCTAATCTACTAAACTTCTCTTCTTCCCCCTCCTGCCCTTTATTGTGGTTTAGCTTCCACATATCAGCTAAAACATCCAACCTTTGGTTTTGGGAATTAGCTTGTTTTGCTTAGCACGATATTCTCCAAGTCCATCTATTTACTAGCAAATGTTATAAAGTCATTCTTCTCTGGCTGAGATATTCCATTATGTATATATACCATAATTTATCAACTCATTTATTGATGGGTATCTAGGTTGGTTTCATAGCTTACCTATCATGAATTATGCTACTATAAACATTGATGTGGCTATGCCACTGTAGAATGATGATTTTAAGTCCTTTGAGTATATACCAAGGAATGGGATAATTGAATCAAATGGTGGTTCCATCCCTTGTTTTCTGAGGAATCTCCATACTGCTTTCCAGAGAGGCTGCACCAATTTGCAGTCCCACCAACATGTATGAGTGTTCCCTTTTCCCTACATCCTTGACAATGTTTGTTGTTACTTGTATTCTTGGTAATTGCCATTCTGACTGGAGTGAGATGGAATCTCAATTTAGTTTTAGTTTGCATTTCTCTATTTTCTAGAGATGTTGAATATTTTTTCATACATTTGTTGATTTGCACATTTGTCCTTTTGAGAAGGGTCTGCTCAGATCCTTTGTCCATTTATTGATTGGGTTATTTGATTTTTCTGCTATTAGGCTATTTTTGTTCTTTGTATATCCTGAAAATTAATGCCCTATTTAAGGTGTAGGTGGCAAAGATTCTCTCCCATTCTGTAGGTCCTCTCTTCATGCTCTTGATTGTTTCTTTTGCTGTGAAGAAGCCTTTTGTTTGAAGATTTAAAAATCATTCCATAGTTTGTTTGAAGATTTAAAAATCATTCTATAACTCATCCTTGTATCTAAAACTATCTCTGAATTAAAACCCAAAAGCTTCTCATTGTCTTCTTTTAGAAGATCTGGAGAAACAAAAGAAATAAAATGTGCTGTTTCTGTCTTTGCATTTATCTTTATTTTTTGTATTGACGTGTGTTCAATGCTTGTATTCATTTCTGCAACCATCCCAAGAATCCTATATAATGTGACTGAAGTCTCCTGTAGGACTTAATTAAAAGCATCTTGAAGGCAGAGGCAGTGTAAGTGGTATCAATTACACACACAGAATTGATTGTGATTTGTGCCTTTTGTGAAGAAGAATGCTCCTCTAGGCATGTGGCCTGGAGAGGTTGAGCCAAAGCACTGAGGATGATGGAACTAATGCTAAGTTCCTCTGGCCCCTTTATGCCCTCTTCTTTCTAGACTTCCAGTGTTCTCTTCTAAACACTCAAGTGAAAGTGTTTCCTTTAGTTCAGTCTGCCTGATTGATGATCAGCACTGGAAGTGCCTCTGAAGGAGAAACCGAGGTTGTTTGCTGGATCTATCTTGGACTCTCCCTCTCAGTTTCTAATATTGCACTTTGAAATGAGCACTTTGATTTTTAGTATTCTTGCCTATTAAATTGAATGATACCACTATCATCTTTGCTCAAAGATTTAATGAGAGGATTAATATGAAAGAGAATGAGAACACGCAAGTGTGTGCAAGTTTAAAATACTATAATTTTCAGTATAATTTTAAATTTGTCATTCATACACACATGTCAGAAGCAGTGTGTGAAGCTCATCTGTGAAATGGTAGAATCCAACCAGAGCATGAAAAAGAACATCTCTTCCATATAAAGGCAACGCTGAGCCTTCATGGTGGAAGGCAGTGGATTCAATTAAACACAATGTCTTATTCCTGCAGCTAGTTTGGTTAGATTGGGGAGACAGCTTATTCTCATTTCCTCAAAAAATTCATTTTATAACTTTCTTCAGGGTAGAAGTATAGGTTGTTTCGACATGACTTTCTTCATTCATTTTATAGTTTGTTGCATTGATTTAGACTCAGATCAATTTCAGAGGTTTCCTCTTTTCTCTGATTTTGTACTTAGTCCTTTCATGGTGGAATGTGTTTCTAATGATTTCTGTCCTCCAACATATCTAATAACCTTGAGTAAAAAACAAAGCAGAACAATAGCTCCATTTTTACTACTGAGCAATTCATATGTGTTCATTCTTCCCCCAGTAAAAGGTGAGCTAATGCTTAATGGACCAGCTTCCTACAAGAGTGATCAATTCTTGTATCATCTTCTATGATGACAGTTACCAAGGTGAGCTTTATTCTATTGAAATGACAGAAGGTAAGGAACCTAAAAACCTCAAAATGAGCACTTATGGTGTTCCACGTAGAGGATGAACTGTTCTGTTGGAAATGAATGTAGACTCTTGACATCCCTTAGCTCAGAATTCAATTTGGGCTCAGAATTCCACACCATATGCAAAAGGACTGACCCTCTTCCTCTAGCATCCAAAGCAGGAGGCAGGGATGATAAAGCGGGCAGGGGGCAGAACTATTAGACACTTAAGGATAAAAATGTCTTCAGAACATCATTTTGATTTTTAACGGCAAAATAATATTTTTAGGAAGTATCCACTTTAATGATCTATTTTTAAAAATTATTTCTGGGAAAAAATCTTCAAATTCTGAGAGGATTCACTATGTGTTTAGAAAAATATTACCATTTAGAGGAAAATATACTTCATAAAATTTGTTTGAGCCATCAAAAAATAAAAATTCTAACACAGCAAAAATCATCATGTTCTGTTTTGACAAATTATTTCTAAATCCCTCGTCTCAAATTTGTAATAAGTTTAGTTCTGTATATGCTCCCCAAAGAGGTGTAGAAAGAACTATCAAGTTTTAAGTTCATTGCCCACCCCCCAAATTTTCTAAGCTTAATAATGAGAATCACTTAACATTCCTTTCTTTATCT
The DNA here is from genome assembly GCA_020662805.1 of Glaucomys volans. NCBI lineage: Eukaryota > Metazoa > Chordata > Mammalia > Rodentia > Sciuridae > Glaucomys > Glaucomys volans. The sequence goes on from JAJEJO010003022.1 coordinate 123,796, forward strand.
CTTCAGGAGATTACCATAGTGCACAGAATAGAATAGACAACAAATATGTATGAGTTGATTTGAATTAGAAAGTTTCTAATTGTGTTGATCTGAAACTGGAGTAACCTATCCAAGGTGAAAGGAAAACTGGTGGATTTCTTGATACGACACATTGGTCAAATTTGTAAATATTTGAAAATAATTTTTGACTCTCAATGAAGAAAGGATTATTATCAATTATGTCCTAAACTAACTAAACTCCAAAAGTAACAAGAGAGGTTATGAAGGTATGTAAAATTATTCTCCCCGCATCAAAAGGCTTGGCAATCTTCTGCTTGTGGTTTTGCTTGTTCCTATTTAACCATGTTTTTTGAAGGACACCTTCTATTTTAAAGAAAGGAACCATCATTTGTCATGATGGAAATTATGTCTTTCTCTCATAATCCTCTCCAATATCAAACTCACACATTTTACATACTATATTAAATAGGTAATTTAATTATAAATTGAAAATGGACTATTAAAATGAAAAGCTTTATCTTCGAGGAAGGCGTATGAGGTAACTAGATGATGTGCTAAACTTTGGATTGACATAAACATTTAAAACCATTCTATGCTTAGGCTGACCACTGCTGAGAGGTAACATAATAAGTAACCTTGGAATAAATATGGTCTTATGATATATAATCTCATATGCTGTGAATTCAGGTTTTGGTCACTATATATATATATTAGAATCCCATAAAATGAAACCATTACCTTCCAAATTTGCTTGTATTATTAAAAGCCCAAAATAATCTTTTCTAACAATATTGTAATTTTATGTTTTGTTAGGAATTTTCATCCAATATTGACTGAAAAGATCAATAGCCTATCTCAGCATGTTATGCTGTTCATTTATTTACTGTTGCCACTGATGCAATAAAATTAAATTACAGTACTTCATCAGACCCTACTATCCTGTACTTAATTTACTTACATTGTCATTCCTAACAATATCTAGTAGGTCTTGTGACATTTACAAAGACAGTCCCCTAACAAGCAAGAGGTGTGAGTTGGTGGACAAAGGAGGAAGAAAAAGGGGCTGTACAGAATGTGGCAGAAACACGTGGCTTTGATCCAATGCGTCATCCATTCTCAACGAAAATATTATATTGTCAAAATTTATATTAGATTATAATGCATGTAATGTAGGATGTCTTTGGAAGAGCTTCTCAAAATACAAGTGATATTACCACTTTGGGAATTACAACTGGTGCTCCACATTGTCCCCTTAGTGAGTAGTAATTTGTTGGAATGGAATAGCAGAACAGCACAGTATGTGTTGGAATAGATTTATTCACTAATTGATCTATGCTTCAGACCACTAACATAACAAATATCCATTTAATACTTTCCATGCACCTTACAAGATGTTTAGTGCTATGGATGAACTCAATTTTGTGGCTAGAAAAGTGACATTATCTGTTGCAATCCAGTAACAGTAGAAAGTGAGTTTAATAAAGGAAAAATGCATCTTTGCCCAACAAGGTCATCATTATAAATTATGTGACATGTTTTTTTAAGATTTTAAGAAAGGGTAGAAATGTCCCAGAAGAAAATAGTGGGAGAGTATATTTTAGGAAGAGGAAACTAAATGTAGAAAGATTGTGTGTGTGTGTGTGTGTGTGTGTGAGAGAGAGAGAGAGAGATACAGAGGGATCTCCAAGTGTGGGATGTTAGAGCCTGGTACATAGTAGATTCTTAATGAAATATAGTTTTGATTGTGTGGCATAGGCAATGAAAAGCAAAAAAAGGACCCAGCGGTCTTGCTGACTGCACTGTGGTCCCTGTGATTGCCTTTCAAGTTAAAAGGGTGAATTAAAATTATTCTTTTCTAATTCATTTTAACATAATGATAAAGTCAACATGACATAAAAAGCATTATTTAACTCAAGTTTACTGTCTATAAAATATCCATAGAATTATATTCATATCCATTCTCCCTCTCCTCTCCTCTCCTGTTCTCTATCTTATACGGATAAAAACAAAATTTTTGACATTGACTTTGCATATACAGAAAGAGTCAAGATGTGTTTGTAAAACTCTAAAACAATATGCCAACTTTTACTGGGAATGATTAGGATAAAACAGAGAATTTATAATTTTTGTCATATAAATTAACAGGCTTGACGTCTGGACAAATTTCCATAATATTTCTTCCCTTGCCATGTATTGAAGAACATTAATTTCATTCCAGTGTCCCAAATTCCCAAATATTACTCTGAGTCTACTCTGATCTCACCTAGGTTCTTTCTTACCAACCACTCAGGCTTCTTGGCCAGAGTTAGCATTGTTTCTTTCTTTTTCACTTCCTGAAAATATCCTGCAAGCCTCCCCAGCACCTCAAGGGACCCTAAGCCTGTGCACACGTACAACTATACCCAAATCCACTTAGATCTCTAGTCCTTTCTCCATACAGCTTCAGTACCAGAGTTTATTCATTCTCCTGCCAGTTACCTCAATACATGCATCCTCTCACCTTTCCATCGCACCAACTCTGCAAATCTGTAGTCCTGGTAAATGCAATCTTTCCACACTCTCTGTCAGTTCTTTAGAACTGCCGGAGAAAAATACACATCTATGATGATGGATGCCACTGTGAATTCAATATCTGTAACCTTACCTATAATCCTCCAGCTTCAGATTTTTAAACATGCCTTCAAGTGATTTCCCTTATTTCCTTTCCCTTTTTGAAAAGAGCAATAGATTTTATTTAGTCATCTGTATTTATTAATTAAACTTTTGGAGTTAAATATTCATTCCTTCCTTTGGACTTTTTACACGTAATCAGAATATAGTTTTGGCTTTCTGTTCTATGTTGCTATGCTGGGCATTACCCAAATGTGTCTGTAGGAGTCAGCTCCTTTCCTGTTGCCTGTCAATTCTCTTAAAGGGGGTTCCCCTGGGAGAATGACTTGTCTTCAGGGATTGGATCATGGAACATGCTTGCTTTGTCTCTTTTTGTAATAGCTCTTAGGTATTAGAGTTCTTCCCTGATCGATAAGGACAACTTGCCTGCCACTTAAGTCTTCCCTTGTTTTCTAAAAAGATTTCAGCTGAGGAATAGAAACAAAGATTATGATATCTTTTTTGACTATCTGAAAAAATAAATGATCAACTTTCATTTTCATGGCTGCTGAAACATCCAGCCCTGTTAGCTTGAACTTTGGGGTGAATTTCAAAGTTTAGAAAAATCGGAGAAATTCCAGATTCTACTCATCTGGCTTTTTGCCAAAGCTTCAAAATCATCACACTTGAATTAAACATGAGCTTTTCTGGTGAAGCACTCTGGGGAAAGGCTAAAGTTTCAAGAGAGCTCAACATCCCTCATTGGTAGAGAGAGGGAAGAGTCACCCTAGAATTTTTAATGTGTTGGTACCTTCAAGCGACACTCTAGTAAATCAGTTTCCTCATTTCTTTTTCAAGCCATGTCTCACTGATAATGACCTGCAGTGACCCAGATGTGGGAAGCGTTTCCAAGAAAACATACCTTGGTACCTGCCTCTCCAGCACCATTTCCTTCATCTTGCTTCCTTATATTCATATGTGTATTCAACAAGCTCTTTGTTCTCTGCACTTATATTTCCATTTTATCGTTCAGAAAATTTATTCAAATTTAATGCATTTCATTTTTGAAATCCTTTCATCGATCATTCTCATACCTCTCTACAAGCAAGTAAACAAATGAATATATCTTAATTTAATTTAGAGTTTATTTTATGTAAGCATAGGTTTCAAGTTTTAAAAAAATGTGTCTGCCAATAAAAAATTTTAAAAAGGCAAAAATGTTCTGAATTGTCTCATTACTACAATTAGGTATACTTTGCAATGAATTGGACAAAATGATATAAATATTACTATCTTTTGATAAGTTACTATTCCATATATAAAAAGTAAAATATTATTAGAACTAATCTATTAATAACATCAAAAAATTCTTGCTAATTTTTCAAAAAAGTATTATGAAGTTTTCACTTCATTTATCTAATTATGAATATTAATTATTTCTACAATGTGTCAGAATTCACCAATCATTCTCTTCAGTTTTAGTTTTCATTGACTAAGTATGATAAATCTTGTTCACATGAATACATGACTGGAGATGGAAAAACTTTTGTTATGTAAATATCTTTCAGTTCTTTGACTCCCTTCTAAATTATAAGTCAAAAAGGAAAAGAAAAAAAAAACACATGGTAATCTAGCAGATTTATTTTTAAGGATCCATAGTCCAATAATTTAATTTTATTGAAAGCAAAACATTAGAATCCTGATTTGTAATAGGATTCTTAGTTGTCAGAGTTATTCCCTTTGTCCATTCTGAAATTGAATCATCTCATACTTTGGTGCCTAGATGGTAGGTTCTGATACCTCACCTTAGTAAGATGATATGCTTTATCTGGTCCTTCTGTTTTAAAGATAGAGATTGGCCATTGTGAGAGGACAAACAGAAAAGGAAACCTGAGAGGAAGATCAGTTTGGGGACAGATGACATATGAATCACTGAGGATCTGTAAGTCAATATCTTAATCACTCCCAAGTTTGCATATCCTTAGTTAAACACCCTTCTTGAGAAATAGAGAAACCTTAGCAGGAAGTCTGTTGTATATATCCTACTCTAGTCTTACTCCATAATTCACTTCATTATCCTGCATGGTAATGTCCTCACACTTTTGTCTTCATATGTAGCACGTAGGACAGGATTAATCATTATTTGTAGAATGAATGCAATGAAAGAGTGAATAAAGAAAAGACTAAGACACTAACCTAATTGGGGTTATTTTACCCATTGTGCTTTACTTAAATAAAGTGTGTCCTCTGGATAAAAGAGCATACACAAATTATCTAACATCATTATAACAGTTTACTACTTCACTTGCTGAGACCAGCAAATAAAATTAAAGTCCATTAAGTCCTGAGTTTCAATTCTGTGAACATAATAAATATTTAAATATTATTTAAAGTTACCATAAATGGTACAGTTGTTGCCCAATTTAAATTTTTGAGATGATGGGACAAATTGGGTCTAAAAAGAGAATGAAGGAATCCTGCATGGGGAAAAAAGGGTGGGAGACAAATAATGCCAAATTTATCATTGGAACTTATACTCTCCCTGCAGTTGAGGTAAAGTGAAATGACTGAGGAATTGCTAGCATCCTTGGATAATGGAGTCAGATATACAGAGGAAACTTTGAATCTATTATTTTCAGAAAGGTGGCAGAAAGATAGAAGTCTCAATTAAAAGGTAGAAATGATGCTTATATCCAAATTGCAGGCAGCTTTGTATCTAAAACTGCAAATTCACTGGAATGAAATCTTTTTTCCTTCCTGAGATTATTCTTTTCAAGGTGAGCTCATGCTCTTACAGCTCCAAGGCTGATCTCTTTGGCTGATAAGGTCCTGGTTGGTTTTCCATTGCAGTGGAATCAAGTAGAAGACCTTGTAAAATGAACATTCCTCTGCTGCTCTGAAGATAAGCACTTGGCTGACCCCACAAGAGCAATGCTGACTGTGAAGTTCACCTTTCTTCCCTGTCCCAATGTTGAAAGAAGACTGAAATAGTGAATAATTCATCTCGCAGAGATAAGGAATGTAGCCTTGTTGGGAAGGCTTCGTGATGCTATCACTATTCTCTGCATAGAAAGCTATCAAGGGCTTTTACTTTAAATCTATTTCACTTAGGAAGGAAACAAAAGAAACTAGCAGAAGTCAAAGTGCAAAGGTTCAATTGGAGTAACTAGGGCCACATTTTAAAGACTGATATTATTTCATTTAGGATATTTATTACATCCCAAATGTAAGGTTCTTGGTGAGGAATTTCTTTATAGCCATCATTTTGAGAGTTAGTTGAAGTATTTTGATTTATTGTGGACCAGGGAAAGTCACTATCAATAATGTCTATTCATGCAAGCATCCTGGCCTCCTTTGTACCTGAAATTTTGTGATCTTAGTCCCTCAAATTTCTTCCAATGACCCTTTCTTTCATTCAAGGGTGTATATGCTTTCTACCTATTATAAAAGAAAGAAAGAGAAAGGGATAAAAGAAAAAATCAGAAATTTACTATTACAAAGCATAACTATTTTACAATATTAACCTTGAGCTCTTGGTTCAAGGTTAATCAATCAATCCCCGCCCCTGGTAGTCATATTTGGAACAAGGGAAATCAGGGAAGATAGGTAAAACCAGGGAAGTAACTTTGTTATCAAGATGAATCTATATTAGTGTGGGTTTTGATAAGAAAGGTTACCCTTTCAAAGAACATTTATATTTAATAGAAGTCAAAGTAGTAAATTAAACTAAGGAAAATTTTCAAATATTTAAAGTTTTGCATCTAAATAGGAGCATTATTTGTGTTTCAGGAGCATTTTATGGTACACCAAAAAATAACTAATCCTTTTTACCACCAATTTCTAAAGTTGGCCTTCCTTACATCATTCATTCATTCATTCATTCATCCAGCCTGCCAGCCATTCATTCATTCATTCATTTGCCCACTCATGCATTCATCCATTTGTTGATTCAACCATCCATTTTTTCATCCATCCATCCATTCATCCATCCATCTGTCCTTTTATTCATCCATCCGTCCATTCATTTATTCATGCGACAGATGTTTTTTCTGGGTCATTTATTTACACAACAGATGTTTCTTCTGCGTCCAGTATATGCAAAGTGCCATGCAGATACCAAGGGAACAGCTAAATAAGACACACTCCCTATCCAAAGGCTAGAGAGATAAGTAAGCAATTGAAATTTAAAATATTGTGCTGTAATACAAATGCAATATGGTAGTACTGTCGTATTTAGGACAGTCTGAATATGTCAGAAAAAGTTTTACTAAGAATATTACATGTATGTTGGTAATAAAATGAAGATGGAAACTTACAAAGAACAATTCCATGATGTTTTATGACAATGAGGAGAAAAGTATAATAGAAGGGCGCATATTTCATCTTTCTGAGGATGTGCTAGTTAGGGAGGTGGAGCATCTATATTGATTATATATTGTAAAAAGAGTTGAAGGTTATTCTCTTGGGGATGGTAAGTCATAAAAATAATGGACTGAAATGTGGGCCTCTACCCCTAATTCTTACAGGCCACTCTTTTTACTCTGTCCATGGGAGCTTCTATCCCATATCACGGAATCCAACTGCCTTCCTTTAGCATCCCTGTGTTCTTTTGGGCTTATGGCAATATGTAACTGCAAAGCTTGTGTACTGGAAGTGAGCAAGTTCATTCATTCTCCATTTGGATAAGCCTACCATTAGAAGGTGATGGGGCACATGGTGTTTTTCCCTGAGCTGTGACAGAACGTTACAGACATAAAAACAATACTGCATAGGAAATTGAGGAGAAGAAAGCAGAGGAAAAGATGACATAGAGAAGAGATTTTAAGTCTGGATATTTCATAGTTTTAAAGAAACTAATTATTTCTAAGAACTTTTTCTTCCTTTGTATCTCTCCTGAATCTGGATCCTTCTCTTAAGAAGTTTTAAGCAAATTTTAGAAAGTGAAACATTGGCCAAGACTCATGGAGAATCACGTAGGCTGAGGCAGTCTGAATTTACTTATCAATACCCTTAATCTATATCCTTACCTTTATCTACAGGGTTTTTTTTTTTTAACCTTCACAGGCTAATATTTAAATAGTTTCATCTGATGTTTTTCATGCTTAAGTGTCACTCCGGCACATGATGGCTCGAGAATGGTCTTGGTCCCAGTGCTCTGGGATCTGCCGCACCAACCTTGCTACAATAGGCCCACTAAACAATGGATCTTCTGCTCACCTCTCAACTCTTCTGTTGTCGTCAGATTCCTGGAGCTGCCATTCCTATAAAAAAATGTTATGATTGTGCTCTTTTTTTCTTAATGTGTATTGATATATTACCCACATAAGTAGAACAATGGTAAACCTAAATTAACTAATTACTATAGCTCACTATGCTGTTTCGCTTTCCTTCTTAAGTATGCGGCTCAATGAATTTCTGAAAATCTATTCACCTATGTAACTGTGTAAACAGGATTGATATCAAAATACTGAAGATTTCTAATACACTAGAAATCTGCTTCAAAACGTCTTGAAAGCTATTTTATTCCTCATCTCCATTGTACTAGAGAGCTGTCCTTGTTGCTTAATTTTATGTAAGTGGTTTTTCATGTATGTCTTCTTTCTTATTGTTTATTTTTATTGGCATTACCTGTGAGATTCAACTCTGTGCTTTATATACCAATTTTTAATAGTTTTTAATTGCTGAGTACTTTATGAAGATAAAAAATTGATTATCTCATGGTTCTGGTGGTCCAAGATCATGGTGAGAGCATCGGCTTCTAATGAAAGCCACATGGTGGGAGAGCATTTGTCAATATCTCCTTTTAGTTTTGGAAAATTTCTGCTTTCAGTATTTTGGGTAGAGTTCTGTTTCTACTTAGAAAGTAGAAAGCTTTCAAAGAAAATCATTCCCATCCTAATAATGAGTAATAATCAAATACACTATAAAATCATAAGTTTTCTTAATTCCATCAGAGTACTGAGGTGGTAAGGTTGCCTAGTAAACAAAAATGCTAAGCCCAGGCTCTTCAAGGAGGGTAGGGACATGTAATCTGCCTCATGTTGGTAGAATACAGAGGAAGGGTCTCCCCCAGGGTGCCCAAAAGCATGTAAGAATCACCTAAAATTTAAAAGATCTCATACCTGACAAGTGTGGGCTAGCAAGTTAGTGTCTAATTGCTGTGGAAATCCATACTTGCTGGAAGACCTTTCCCAGGGGTCTTCATCAGCAGCAAGCTTGAAACCAAGCCTGAGACTGAGTCAGCCCAGTGATGGTCCAGGACTCTGTTGGGGACTCTGCTGGAGGGGCAGGCATAATACTCCCAGGGGCTTCCCCACCTTTTGTTTCCAAGAAGCAAAGGTTTAGGCCCATGAGTGAGGGACAGAAAAGCCACTCTCCCAGGAATTTCAGACAAGAAGCATTACAACTTATAGAGGAGTAATAGAAAGCTCTCCATCTTAGAGGCAGAGACTAGAATCTTTTTTGAACCAGGTCCACACTGTTGGCAGTTTCACTCCTCTTGGGAAGGGGTGACGAGCAGGGTAGGGAGCAACATGAAAGACTCAGGAAGGTTCAAGATAGTCTGAATACCACAGAGAGATGGGGCAGGCATTCTAGAAAAATATCCTGTTCTGTAACTTGTGCACAGATCCTCCCCAAACTCAGCCTGAACCAGAGCAACTGAGAAGCTCCCTTGTCTGATCAGAAACCAGAAGGCACGGAGTCAGTAGCAGTCAGATGGATTATGAAGGTATTGGGTTAGAATCACATGATGGGAAGGAATTTTCATGATGATTCCACTAGGTATATTCAGAGATTATATGTCCAAAGAGAGGAACACTCACTATAATGCTGTTTTGCTCCCTCTTCTTCTGTTTCTTCCCCTTCTACTCCTCTGCTCCCTCCTTCTTTCCCTATTGATCTTCCTCTTCTCCATGGAAAATGCCAGTCCCTGTGTACATCCTCTCTGAAGTCCTCTACTTTACCTACAGATACTATCTTCCTTTTGCATCAAGGCAGATCATCTTCTGTCACAATTCTGTTATCTTTGAGCTATGTCTGATTTTTGTTTCTGAAAGACACAAACTGCACACCACTTAACTTTGAAGAACTTTCTATAGTAACTGGTACACACTGGTGTTATCTGTCATCTGTTTATTAATACATGGATGAATAAGCAAATATGCAATTTTTGGCAAGTTTCTTAAAATTTTCTTTCAATTTTGCAAATGAGGAATACTAACAACCCTCTCTTTTTAATACTCTAATTATTAATAGTTCTCATATTCCTGTGGGTCTTCCTCCCAGTGTCTGGAGTCCTGATTTTATGTCCTGAGGTTATTCAAGCATTCCTGATTGCTCCTTGTGAATCCTCAGAGGCTCTGAAGTGGTTACTGTACTAATTTGGATTCCCCATGCCCTTGGCGACCCATAGACAAAGACACGTTTTTCCTGTTTTTATTCAATTGTAATTGTATTATTGGAGCCAACAGAACACTTAGAATGTAATAGAGAGAAGGGGAGCGTGGGTGAGTGCTCAGGTGCATCTGTCAAGGTATGTGATTTGGGATAATGAAGTGAAAAAAATAGGCAATTAGAAATGAATCTTTTCTAGTTTCTGCAGTAAATATTGATCAGGTTCTCATCTCCTTTTGATGAGTGGACTCTCTCAAAGAGTTAGTTAGGATTGTTAAAGTTTACATTTCCAGGCTAGAACTGAAGTATGCTACTGGGCAGAGTAGGGTGAGATTGTTGACCTGAGAGCCACAGGTCCTGGAGAGCTGTACCTCTCCCTCAGGTCTCAGGAGGGACTACAGCCATGATCATGTTCTAGCTGGGCTTCTGGTATTGAAACGAGAGCCCTGGACAGATGCAAGTTATGTTACCTCAGGCTGCTTTTGAGTCAGATCATGAGGGTCTGCCCTTCATATGGAGCCAGCTACACAGAATCTGATTTACTCAGGAGCTTCCACAAGAGTGGAGACCTGCTGCCTTATTTCATTATGAGTGCCTGAACAAAACAGTCAGTACTTCCTGGATAAAAACCACAGCAATAGTAACAAAAACAGTAACAATTAAACACAACAGACTCACACACACACACACACACACACACACACACAAGAAAAAAACCTCACCAATCATCAATTCCATAAAAATCTGTGGCACTCATTTTTCATATTTACACAGGCATCTAATCTCAAATTTCATATCTATATAGTCATTCAGTCAGCTTCATATTTAAATGTTATAGACTATAACTGAAAAAGAGAATAGGATGACAAATATATGTCAATTAATTGGTAAATAATGTCACATCACAAAATAATATTTCCTGAAAGCGTCTCTGTACCTAAAATATTGTCCCAGGGGTTCCTTGTTTGGACAAGGGTCATTCCTGGGTGTGTGAAGGTAGATGCCTTTGAGACAGGTGCACATGTCCATGTGAATATGTGTATTTTCCTTTTCTTCCTGGGCTGAACAAAAATTGTCTAGGGTTCACCTTAATCCAGTACCAGCTGGATTCCCAAGGGGGAAAATGACACATTCTTAAAAATACACAACTTATTACAAGATAGCATTCATTAAAACATATTAGTGCATCTCATTTCATCCCCTACTTACTCTATACATCCTTAACTCTGCTGGGAGAGTTGTGATGAGTGTAATAAGGAACATGCATTCGTTTGCAATTATTGTCTGGATGTTGTTTCCAAAGCTCAAGTTGCCTTTACTTCTCCTCTTTTAGGAGAACAACAACAGAAGCATGAAGCCAGAGCCTGGAAGTCTGCTGGTGAGTGAGTGTGCTCTGCTGTGCTTGACTGACCTTTCCCTTTGAGTTAAACCATCGACATGATTATTCCTTCTAGGTTTTAATACTTCACTCTGCACCAAACTCTTGCATTCTCCAGAAATACCCTCCTAATAAACTTCCATAGGATTGATTGAGTTTTGTCACATGATCTTAACCTCCACAATCTCTGCTTTGTATTTGAGACTGAAGCTGGCAATTCTCTGCTCATTAGGTAAATCTAAACATGCTCTCCATGGGTGTTCTACAAATAGAATAATCTCAAGTCCTCAATTGACCTGACCTTCCCTAAACCAAGACTTTCATGTTTTTCAGATCTTCATTTTGCATAGCAGTATTTTATCACACACACACACACACACACACACACACAAATTAAAAAATAACATTTCTTATGTTTGATTTTGAAGATCTATCCTTCTTTTCAACATTCAAGGTCCTTGAACCCCTTTCCTTTGTATGAGGTTATGCTATTGGAATTAATATTACTAATCAAAACTTGATGAATTTCATTGGCAGAAATCATTGTCGTCAGATTATTTAAATACTGAATGCCCACATTGTCTTCTTGTTCTTAGTGGCTTCTTAGCTGTGTGATCAAATAATCTGATTCCAAAGCAACTATCTTTAATGTTGAAATTTCATATTTCTTGGAAAAGCAGATCAGGATCACCTGTTTGCTTTTGAAAGATTCTGGAGAATTGAGCAATGCATTATCTGTTGTGTAAAATGTAAATATTGGAAATAAAAGTAATGCCTTACTTCCAAAGTAGAAGTGGATGAGAAGAGAACATAGGACATTACTGTCAATCACTAAATAATTTTCTCACTCATTCATTCATTCACTCCTTGGTTCAATCAACTTAGTGTAAGCATTTTATGAGAACTTAAGTTAGAAAACAGATATTCAAGGAAGAAGAAAGAAAATTGGAAATGAAAAAAAAGGAGAGAGAAGAAAAAAGTCCAATGGGAAAATTCATTGTTGATTTTGTAAATATGTTTAATGAACCACTTTGTGCTAGACATGGTTTTTGTGCTTCCAAGTCATTAGAAAATTTAATAAAAATAACTCCCTCCAATTTCTACTGTTGTCACCATAAGAAAAAAGTGAAATTTGATGCCTTAGAAGTTACTTGACTACAATATGGCAGAATCAGGAATTTAACTCTTTGAGCTACTGTTCAATCAGAAATGTCCCCTTCCTCTTACCCAGGTCAAATCTATGCAATACACAGAATTTACATCTTCTTGCAACTAAGATTTATTCTTTTTAAGTTAGTTTTGCTACTCACAATTGTAGGTTAGCCTCAGGGCACTTGATACCTGTGAATTGTTGTAGAATGGAATGAAGGTCACCAGGAAAATAGAATTGGAGCCAGAGAAACATTCTGCTAGCACTCCAGTTTGGACCCAAATTGGTTATGATATGCCCTCTTCTCATTCCTTTTTCTCTTTGCCTTTAGATCTCCCTAGAACTGTAGTTAGTGAGTAACCCTTCTCCAGCTCACTCATGAGCTCATCAGATATACTGAATATTTAATATGTGCCAGAAGGGATACATCTTTACTTCTGCAGAATATTGCACGTTAAAAGAATGCTTAGGCAACTCTAGCATTTGAGTAAGCATGCAGGTTGGAGGCCCAGGGTTAACATTGGAGTGCCTAGAAAAAAAGGAATAAAGATGAAAACACGGAAGACCCAGCTTCCCAGTCTTCTTTTGGGATACTATCACTGCAATGTGAACTCTGGCTCAAATGATAGGAAGAAGTTTTTCAATGTAAAAGCAGATACATTGTGCACTTGGTTTTTGCCTTGTGGTGGTATTTCTTCATGTGAACCTGAGCTACTAAAATTGCATTTGCTTTAAATGAGGAAGGAAAGAGAAGGCCTTTGGCCCTGAAGGAATCACTTTGAACTCAGGCTTGAGTACTGAGAGAAGGGTATGCCAGGCATAGTCAGTGACAACAGAGAATCTTCCAGTATGTTGTTTGGAGAATGATGTCTCCTTCGGGTTCCTGTATTCCTCATTCTTCTCCTCTTGGGCTTTCCCAGATATGTTTTTCTCTTCATGTCAATCATTTTGCTTCTCTTGCTCCGCTTACTCTAACTACCCTTTATTAATTTACTACCCTAACAGATTGAATTTCCCATCAGGAAAATAAGAGTAAACTTTAAAAATCATTTATCAGGACATTGAATTTTCCTAACCAGAACATGTTTACTGACATTGTGTGCACGTACATGTGTGCACATGTATACAACAAAGTGTCATGTGAAGCATAACATTTAGACAGAGGCCAGATAGTCACCCTTTCCTCTAACTAAATTGGTTTACCAGTTTTCTTTCGAATTTATACCTCCACGTCTTAATGCCTGATCCTTCATTCTACACTGCCCTTCTACCTACTTAACTCCATTGATAAAATGCCTAGCCATCCTCAGAGGCCCAGCTCAGAGATCAGTAAATATTTATTGAAAGGATTTGTTGAATGAATAACAATGCTCTCCTCTGAGATGAACTCTTATTTTCCTTCTCTCCATGCTTAAAGATTTCACAATCTACAGAGAGGCTTCATGGAGGGGAGTAAAGAAGAACGGTTCCTGAATGCAATACTGATGCCACTGGAACATCTGTCACTCATTAATCACACAAGTGATTTCACCTGGCTGTGCCTTCCTTCCCCCATTAAGGATGGCTGCTCATTCTATTCCCCAACCACTGTGAGTCCAGAAGGAACATCTGCCAATTAGAAAGGACATTGAAAGTGCCTACAGGTAATAGGCATTTGGGAATAATCTTCAGAACTAAGTGACACATGAGGTTGAAAAGAGGAAGGAATAGAAGAACTAGAATCCTTGTGAGATCCCAGGGAACAGAGGAAGGGAATGCGAAATCTGGGAACATCTTAGATGGTGAAGAGAAGATATTCCTTCTTTTGATAACCCCTCTGGACTAAGAAAAAAAAAAAAAAAGAAAAAATACAAACTGCATCAGTGAAATGGATGAGTTCAATTTTGTATCTCTGATGATGAATTTAGTCTTTGTCTTTGCCCTCTTTTGCGTTCAGTCTTATTTAGACAGGAAGCCTGCTGAACCGAGACAGGCATCGCCCACCCACCGTACAGAGCTGAGTGCACTGTCACGGCTGTATAAATCGCCTTCTTCTTCTTCAGGATAATAACAATATAGATCATTCCTCTCTTCCTGGATGGCAGATCTCATGCTCATTTATAACATTTTGGACATCCAATTCAGTTTGCATCTTCATATTTAAATACCTTTGCATTTGTATAATAATAATCATAGTAATAAACTAAAGATGGTTGGCATATTTCACATTTGAGACAAAGGGGTTCAAAAATCCAAGGTAGAATTTCTCTTCTATCTATTTACCCTGTATTGAATATATTATCAGGATGGTTTCCTGACTGCTTACTCCTTACTTTAGAAATTTGGTGAGATGTTCTTTCCTTCCTTCCTTCTTTTCTTTTCTCTTCTCTTCTCTTCTCTTCTCTTCTCTTCTCTTCTTTTCTTTTTCTTTCTTCTTTCCTTTTCGCTATTGTTGGAATTAAACCCAGGGCCTCATGGCATGCCAGGCAAGCACACTACCACTAAGCTACATCCTCAGCTCACCTTCTCTATTTTGAAGGGAGTCTTTCTATTCTCCAAATTAAGTGCTCAGATTCATTGTTTTCTATGTCTTATGCTTGTGCGTTTACATTAACATGATTAATAGAGGAGTTTCTTAAATTCGGGAAATATTTTACATATTTTGAATCCCTCATAGCATCTCTAAATGGTCTGTTCATATGAACTAGATTGGAATTGAAACTTATGCCAAGGAAGTAATTGTCTTTTATCTGTGTATAAGAATGATGTTATACAGAATAATTTCTTAGTATTTTTTCTTTGTCCAAGTAATGTATGCTACTTTTCTGAACTACCAAAAAAAAATTTAAATCATCCAGTATTCTAAGCAGATTTCTGTGTATTTATGAGGTAAAAACAATCCATTTAAACCAAGAAGGCCTGTTAATAATGATTTTATATTGTCAGAAAATGCAACCTCTCATGTTATTTTACTGAGTTGAAATCATGATTTTAGTAATATATGGTGTTTGTACATAAATATCTTGAAGTTCCTATCTGGGATAGCCTTGAAAAACAAGTTCCAGACTATTCTGTATAAAGTGTCAGACTACCTTGGAACCTTTGGAGATATTTATACATCACACACACACACACACACACACACACACACACATACACAAACACACAGACAAAATCAGTTTTGAGAGGGGAAAAAACCCATTACTGTGAATTGCATATATGAACATATGTATGAAATTGATATGACAATTGAATTTTTTTTTCATTTCCTGCATGGCTAACAAAAATTATGGTAAAAAGCATCTGCATATGTTTACTATTAAAGCATCTTAAATAGATTCAGTATATTCCAAAATAATTATGCAGTTTTTCTCTATCTGTAACACTAAGAAACAGCATTGATCTAGGGAACGAAATGAATATATCTTTTCTTAACTCATCTGAAAAGATGAGACGATTTGAGGCAAATCAAAGAAACTACTGTGCATATCAGTGAAGAGATAAGATGTGGAGTGTTTTGGGTATAAAGCAGAAATCTGGCTCTGGTTTCAAAATTTTTCAGTTTGAACTCTGCCAGGTGAAAACACAATAGCTACCTCTCAGTTTACACTCCAGTATATGTTCAACTTCTATGGCAGCTCAAACACTCAACAGAAAAAGCACAATTGATGACCTGGGCTGTCTCTGTATTGTAGTGAAGTTGCAGCTTTATAAAGTGACAACTGTCATTTTAGATTCTCACCAGGGAGAGTAAAAAGAAATTAATCTTTGTCAATTCCGATGTTTCCCTTGTTTTATTGTTATTATAAACCATTCTGTGGAAAGGAACAGTACAGTGTCACCACAGGTTCATCAAACTTGAAGCTAAAGGTTAAATGAATTTCTTATACAGACCTCATGCAGGGAAAGATGCACACACATCTTCACATAGCCCACAGATTGATCTGCATTGACTGGACACCTGCCTTTATTTAGCAGCTAAGTGCTTGTGATTAGAATATGGAAAGCCATGTTATTTATTTCTTGAGACTATCAGTACAAAGTTAACCTTTAAATAACTATCTACGTAACATCTGTAGAAAGAAAAATATATATCAGATTAAAGAAACATGCTAAACGCTTTAAAACTTTCCATGTAGGGCTATTTTTGAGGAATGCTGGAAAATAGTTTCACTGCTAATATCCTGTCAGGTTGCCTGAAATGTGTATGACTTCAGAATCATGCAGTGATAGAGTGCTATCTCTAGAAAATTGCTGAGAGAGTTCTTATTTCTGTTTCCTGTTATTTCTGTTTCCTGTTTCTTCAATGAAAGAAACGAAGTGAGCTGCTAGAGTTCCTGGATCTGGTTAGAGACAAAATGGGAACTGGAATTATTACCTTCTGTTTTCCAGCTCAACCTTCCTTTTCTTGAACGTAACCAGGACCCCAACTTTTGGCTCTGGAGTTTTTAAAAGCTCATGATCGTTAACAAAAAGAATACTTTGCATTCCTGTTGTTTAAATTTTTTAATATAAAGTAAATTTGCAGATGTTTTCAATTATGACAACTGACAAATAAATCCTACAGGAAATGGGATATGGAGGAGACATCTGGATAATAATGGTGTTAGAAGGAAGGAGTTTGCTTCTAATCTAGATGCAAGGAGAAGAAAAAAAGCAGTGAAGTCTTATATTTTCAATATGGCATACACTTGGGGTTTGTGTGTTTATTTGTGTACATATATATTTCTGATCAACACCAAAGAACAAACCACTGCATTTAATTGTTTTATTTATTTGTATATTACAGACATCCATGAAACCTTCAATGTTCCTTTGAGGACAGGCTCCATAATCATGCACTATACTGTATCAATTAGAGGTGAGAAAATCAGGCTGCTGGTATGGGACAAAACTTACATACAATTGTCTAGGATTAAATCCTTTAACCTGTCCTGTTGGTTTATTTCCCAAGATATCTTGCTCCAATCCCAAACAAGGTATTTTTGTATAAAAAATAAATTAACTCAGCTTTTCTCAGTCTGATCATAGTCCCAAAGACCCAGTAAGGACTGCCTGAGTGGAAAATCAGTAAGAGACACATCTAGGACACAGTCTTTGATGCATAAGAATCAATTAAAATAAGCAAATACTACTCTGTGTGAAGCAGTGATTCTAACACTACTCAGTTCAATCTGGTGATGTGCACAGAGCAGTACGGTCAGGAGAGGGAAGGCTTCCAGAGCCCAATTCTCGCTACTTTAGGCTCCTTTGTGGAGTTAATCACAAATTCACCTTTTCTGGTCTAAGATAATCGCTTAGAACCTCAGAGCTGTATGCATAATGAAGGGAGTGACTAACTCCATAGATTGAAGAACTGTGCCCCAATATTAAATATAGTGGCAGTTCCTTTTACAGCTGAATGTTGATTCTGGGAAGTGGTCATTAGGGAATCCACATGCCATCTCCCATGAAAGACCCCAGAGGAATCTTTCTGTTGCAAAGCCCACTCTCTTCAATATGCTCCTCCTTTGAAAGGCCTAAGATCTAAGTTCACTTTCGATTCTTTGCCACTTCCTGATCAGACATAATGCAAAGTTTGTTTGGCCCATTGTTTTCTGATTCAAAACAGAATCACTTTAAAGACTAAATGAGATAAAAGTGCTTAAAACAAAGAAGCCTAACAAAGGGCAATAGGAAAAATTTATTATGGAATTACTTCCCCATTTCCTATAGCTGCTAATCCTCATTCCTTCCACATGGGCTTCCTTTTGTCCATTTCAGCTGAGAAGGGTGATACATTCATCATCTCCTTTCTTTTATATTGTCCCAAGAATTTGCATGTTGTCTCAGGCAAATCCATTTATAGCAATTCACTAAGAAGAGAGAATATCTTGGGAAGCAGAAATTATTTTATAAAAAATCTGGGAATACAGTAATTTTGAAAGGTTTCAGAAATATTCTTACTAGATCTATTACTTTCTGACATAAAAAAATCACACCTGACTACTATGACTCTTTCGTGATAGCAAAGTCATTTTGAGTGTGAATATGCTTTTAAGTTGTTGAGCACAATACAAGAAGGAGATTTAGTTGTGACTATTTACTGGAATGTAGCATATTACACTACCTTCATCATCAAAGAGATCTTATGAAGAATTTGTGAACTAATTTCAGCAATAAAGTACTCTCAAAGCTCAACTGAGCAATTCCCTTTGAGAGCCATTCCAAACTACCACCCAAACCTTACAATGCTCCCTTTGCTCAATAGGGAAATGTGTCCTTTTGCTGCAACTTTTCTCCCACTTAGACAAAATGGCCTGGTCATCTTTCCAGGAGCCACTATGGATCATGATTAGAGAGAGAAACATCTTTGAAGGGCAACAGGCAGTGCACTGACTCTTCATTATATAGCAGGTTGGAAGTTTGAACTTATAATAGGAGAACAGAGCAAGGAAACACTCAAGTTAGATTGAAGTAGCTCTGGTTTCTCTTTCTTGAACCAGTTAGTCTTCATATAAAATCCAAGACTCTGAGGCACTTACAAGGCAAAAGGAGTGGACTGAGTGGCATAGAGTAGGTAGGTGGATGTGGCTTCCTGATGACCTTCATCAGGTGGTTGCCTGTTGTGCCTATCCACAGTTTTTGTCTTTCCTTCCCACAAAGAATCCAAACCAGCTTCCTGTTTCCCCAAGTGTGCAGCATGAAGGGAATGTGTTAGCTCTTCGCTCGCCTTTGGAACCTGCCTTTGATGAGGTTTCCTCTCTCTCGGTGGAGATCTGTGACTGATTTGCCTTCATTTCTCGGCAGAAATCAGCATGTTTCTTTGCAGCTCAGCAGAAGCGCAAACCTGCTGCCTCCTGACTTTTGAACTGGCAACCAGGCTTTCATGGCATTCCTAGGGAGAGCTATGTGCTCAGCAGGTTCCTGGGAAGATTACAGAGTCCAGAGATGACACCAATGATGTGGTTGGAGGTGTAAGCAAGGAGCTGAGACTTTATGGCCCAGGGAGTCAATGCAAGACATTTGATGTTTTCAGCATATGCACACATTGGTATTGCTTTAATGAGAGAATGTTATGTGGGGAACTATGTAGCAGAAAATCCAAAGTTTGGTTGCAGCCCATTCTCCTACAACCGGTTAATTAGGAATGGGAAGGGCACTCTGTAATGTCTTATGTCATATACCTAGAATTACTAACCTTAACTTTTTTAGATAGCAAGCGAAAAAAGTATGATAGAAAATCTAGGGAAAAATTCATTTTAATGTACTTCAAACTTTAAAAATCAACCTTCATCATGTTTAAAATTCTATACTTGACTTTGCATTTAGTTCACTTATCAATATGTTTCTCCATTCACACTCTCCTTTGACCTGAGAAAAAATATTCTGTGAGGAAGAGGGAGGTGCCTGGTTTGCTCACTTCATGTGTCCAGGAATTGAGGGTCTGAGACAGCAGCCAGAAAAGAGGAGAACATCTACGTTGGGTGGGTGAGGAGCAGGTGATCAATGAAGCTTGGAGGGCTCCTATGGTTGTCCTTTGAAGAATGCCTGCCTTCTTTGCAAACAAAAAGAAATATAAGTTAACTGATTACTTATTAGCCATAGTAGCCTAAAGCACACAAGGGGCTGACTAAACTCATAGTGTATTGAATAAATAGCTACATGAGTGAAAAATACCACATTTTGTAAATGGAGGCATAATCACTGAGCTGGGTAGCTCACTCCTGCTCAATTGAGGAAGGGCTCTTCCCCTGCAATATTCTGAATTCCTTGAATTTGGGAACATTATTTTCCAGACACCTATTTCTAAGGTTTCCCCTTCCCAACTGTTATTAGTCTTTTTTCAGGTTTTTAACAACTTTACAGGCTTCCTTTCATCTGCTTTCAAAGTCTGTTCACTTACAAAGCACTGAAATCAGTTTCAGATATCTAAGCAAGAATGGAAGTCACTTTGGTTCTTCTCACGTGGTTATGTTGTATTTCTTCATTGAATTTTTCCCTTCTGTCTTTCTATGTCCCTGCCACATGGTTTCAAGAACCTGTCAAAGTCCCATAATCGATTTCAAATCATCAAGACGGAGAAGGAGATGACCCAGTGCTGACTGCTGTTCTGAGTCCTTCAGTGTAAAGAGGATCCTGATTCCCCAGTGAAAATCAAAGATCTTTCATAAATCACTCCATTCCTTAACCTGAACTACCTCTTTCTTACTTCTTAAATTCCAGGTAGTGGGAATAATGTTACTGACCAATATATAAACGACCGGCAAAAACAATTCTAAACCACAGAGATCTATCAGTTCTTGAAATAACGTCCAGTTCATCTGAGTAAGCTTTTGATTCCAAAATCAAAATCTCTGTGTGATTTTTGCATTTCTGTCTTCTCTTATCATTCCTGAAAACCAACCTGCCAATATTTCTTGGATGAATACTTTAGCAAAATTTTCATTGTTTTTCCTCTGACTCTCAGTTCATATTAAATTTCTAACCAAGAGATCTAAACAATCTCATCGTGTCACTCCTTCCTTGAAGGGCAATGCTGGTCCAGTCTATCTTTCCCTGCTTCTATCCCTCTTTTTTCCCTATCCTTCACCACACACCAGTCACCCTGGGTTCTAATACTTCTTAGAACAAAATAAGTTATTTCCCACTCCAGGGATTTACAGACATTCATCTATAAATGGAACGCCAATTCCACATTTCTTCACCCATTACCTCCTTTTCTTCTTTTAGATCTCAGAAATGGCAGCAGAAACCTCAGTTCAAATCTTTACCTTCCCAAACCTTCCTATAACCATACGTGTTCCTTCTGCTCTTTAGTGAATACCACAATATTGTTTTTCATCTTACTTATCTCAAATTGTATTCATTGCATGATTGCACAGTTGATGTTCAATAAACATTTGCTGTAAAGAAAGTGGATGCAAGAATAAATAAAAACTAAACTCGAGCTTTCTTTTGATGAGTAGCCATGTGGTTTTCTGGTAATCGGAACCATTCCAGTTTTACCTTCTTAAAAAAATTAGCACATAACATTTTTTACCATGGTTCTGGAAGAATCTGCCCATGCCTTTCAACTGGAACATCCTTCTTATAAAGCATCATGGTTTTCAAAACTTTTTGCATGTTTGTTTTGCAAGTATGAATACTTAGCTTGACTAATGAGCATAGTATAATTTATCTACATATGATAATTAAGCATTAATGAACCTTCTTTCTTTCATGTCACACATTTCTTAAAATCATATTTATAGAAAAGGGAAACTGAAACAAGAGAAAGGAAACAACTAATTTTCTTCCAACATTTTCTGTGTGTGTGTTCCAAAGAAGAACATTGGTCTGTCTTGTTCTGTTGATAGAAAATGCAGACTATTACAAACTTTAACTCCAATGGAAAAGAAATCCTGTGTATTTGACCAAGTCAGAATTTGTATAGCCTTTCATTGTCATTAACCTAGCACATATACTGATAGGGCTCCTTACTATCAGTGTGAGGAGGATGAGGAGGAGAAGCAGATTGTTTTCCCTAAGTTCTTGATTCACAATTTAATTTTGTGGACATCTTGCTCTCAAAAAACACTGGGATAAATTATCAAGACTTTAGCATAAGGAAAAGCTGAGCTGGAACATCAGCAGTGCCACTCACCAGCTTTAGAAAGTTTTGTCATATCTGAAATACTGTTAGGAATACTTACATTCTTGCATTTTTGTGACAATTAAATCAGAATATTAAATGAGCAGTAAATGTGATAAACCTCATAAATACCTACTTTGGTTGATAGACACATATCAATGTGGGATCCAACTCTCAGAAAATACTTTCCCAAAATAACTGATGACAAATCTTGGATATCAGATACCACCATGGAATGTTTTTGAGGTGGAGTTAGGGGAGAATATTTAGTGGTTCATTTCTTCTCTAGCTCTTTCAAGACCTTAACTATTTCTTAATTCTGTGTCCATGATATCAACCTAACTTCATGCAAGTAATTAAACCCAGAGCAGAGTTTGTTTTACCCAGTGGGTCATTCATAGATAAATGTAGTTAATAGAGTTGGCTAAACTTTTACTTAGGAAGTCACATATTGAACCACATGGGTACACCAAAATTGACTGCCTATCACAGATTTTTGCTTGCTACATTCATTAACTTGAAAATTTTTCCTGGGATGGTGTAGATCTTTTTCCCAAATGCAGAAAACTACATACAGGTGATAGCCCCAGCTTTTGCACTTGGTTTCCTGGAGTATTCTTTTGAGCTGGGATAGAATAAGAATGACAGTGCAGGATAAGCCATGCTGCCATTCATTTACAGTATTTAATTGAATGCCCTGTCTTTGTACTTTATCTGTTATTCCTGGCCCCCAGGGACCTTGGACAGTATGAGGTTCTAAGTCACAATTCCATTCACTAAGTGTGTGCTGGAGCTTGTAATGAGTTTGTCTAAAGCCTTTCACACCTCTGCTTTCCATAGAAGGTTCATTTACCTTTCTGAAACAGAACAGAGCTGTTTTTAGATTTCCCTGATTTCCACAGACAAGTCACTCCTGGGAGCCAGCTGTAGAAAATGTTCGCTAAGGCACATTCTTAGCTGACTGGCTGATGGGTGAATAGGGAAAAGCAGCCCGAAAGCCCATGTCCTGTATGCTTCGTCCCAGCCTCAGAGTTATTAATTGTACATCATAGCATTCTCTTTCCTCTAAATACATGTCTAACTCCTTTATTAAAACTTCATACTAATTACTTCCATCGCATCCCTCGATGGGTTGATTCCATATGCAATGTATTAATTACTCTCTCTGCTAAGGCTCTAACATAAATTCCTCTGGTGCCTGTCTCTTATTGCTTCTTAAAATTGTGTCCCTTCATTTCCTTTACTTGGTGATAACTTATTTTAGTTGCTTTTGCTCTTATTCTTCCTTTATCTTAACACAGCAGTTACACTTGTAGGAGAGATTCCCAACGAAGTAGAGCAAAATGTGATTTCACAACTTTATGTATGGATTCTTTTCTATTTCAGCAACCCCTAAAGCCTGCAGGACATTGTGATAGACTACTATCTCTCCAGGTCTTTAATAATCAGTGGACAAGAATGTCTCTGTCCAGAATTCTGACTCAGGATAATATGGCACTACTATCTTTCAGTATTAATGAACAAGGAGAGGCTAAGGTGATAAGGGAGAAAAGGAGCATGAGGATAAAGGAAAACAGGTAAGAAAGAGGACAAGTCTTCCTGGTGAGCAAAGTCTCCTGTTTTGCTCCTGCTTAGCAGGAAATAGCCATGAAAACCTCTTGTAGTGATCACAGTGGATCACATGTTATCTGTGCATGGTGATAATGTGTATTACTACATAGTCAATAAGAAAGGGCTCAGGTGTAGTAAAACAGAGTCAAACAGATAGATTATCTGCCTCTTGTAGTTTTCAGTTCCTTGGCACTATATAAGAAATAAGTGATATTTGACTCAGGTCCAAAATATGTAGACAATTTCTTGACCTATACAGGATCTTTACCTTGATTATGCATTAATGGTTTTGGAAAACAGAGAAGCAAATCTGTTTCTTTGTCAATCAACCACGTGATGGAAATGTGACACAGTTTTTGATGTTTGGAAACTTTGAAATGCTTGGGAGACCACAATGTTGAAAACTTAATTTCCATTTTATTTCCTAGTAATAGAGGTTGAGTTATGAATAATACTATTTACTTGTTAATCAGCATGTGACCTGTGTGTCCAGAGGATAATCTATTCAGATTAACATGGGGAAAGAAGCATCCTCACTTTATTGAATTTAGAACCATGAAAAAGTCTAATTGTCCATTGCTCCCTGTGACTTGAATGGACCAAGAAGTATAAATACCAGAACAGCTAAAGGCAGTAGGTCTATGTGTTTTATTCCCAATTTAACTAAATACCTCTAAGCTTCCATTTCATAATCTGTAAGATATAAATAGTATGTCCCTTATCTACATTTTAAGGATCAATATTCTTTCATTATCATATAGTTTTAACATTGGGGAAAGGCATAATAATTATTATCATTAGCATCGATCAACCTAGGCAATGCCTACTTACCAATTAGTCCTGGATTTAAGTCCCCTTATTTTTCTTCTTTATTTTGAATATATAGGTACAGTGTTTACTTTCAGGAATCAATTGTTTGGATTCATTCTAATTCTACTGTATTCTATTTTTTCTGTCACTCCATTCTACTCTCTTCTATTCTATTTTACTTATGATACTTCCTTGATGAATTAGCTAATCTTATTGGGTACCTGAAGCCTATGAATTAATTCTGAGAAGCCAAGAGAATTTTGGAAATATCTTGCAGCTCACATTTAATTACAGGGAGATAGTTCTTTTCAATGTATTCTGTGAAATAACTAGACATTTAAAACACTTCCCCGTAGATCTGCATCTCAAAACATGGGCCCGCCTTCAAAGAGCCCTTCCTAAGGACTCAGGGCTGGAAATGGGATCACCATTGCTTTATTGATGTTATATGCCCAAGGCAGCCTTCCAGAGAGTTTTTCTGTGCTGTATTTCACTATTATAACTCCATCATGGTCAATTAGCAAGACAGACTCCTGGCTTTTAGGCTTGAAAATGAGGTTTCTTGATTATTTATGTTTCTTAGACGTTATTGAGTAATTCAACTTAGTAAAGATCCTCGATGTGTTCCATCATGATGACTGTAAATCCAGGTGTTAATACTCTCCAATGGCCCATCATCTCACTGGAGATACCTAATAAAGCGGCCATTAACCAACGGTATATAGTGATGTAAACTGTACCGCTAGCTGAACTTCCCATTACCAAGAGTACCACTGTGGAGGTGAAGGAGATTATCTGAGTAGGAACTAGCCATGATCATAAAGAAACCACGGAAACAAAGACGCTATCTATACCCAGTGGAAGTGTGTACATATAAGGCATCAAGCCTGAAAGGTAAGTATGAAATATTACATTATAAAATGAGAAGGATAAATTACTTCCACACTGCAGGTGCTAAGCAGGCATGGAATGCAGCAGTTTCTATAGATGCTGGTGTGCCCCAGAGGGTGTTCATTCATTTCCTTGTTGGCATATCTAACATCACAAAAGATTGAAATCAAACTCTGGAAGCAAAAGGAGTTTCTGCCTCTATCTGTAAACATATCCAGAAAAACTTAGGTATGGCAAATATTTGGGCCAAAGGTTGTCCTTTAGTTTTGTTTTTGGAAGGATTAAGACAAATAAAGAACCCCAGTATCTAAAAAATTAGAGTATGGGATATTGGGATGGAGACCAAAGGCTAGACTGTAACTCTGGATTCTGGTCTCCGTTCTTTCACTCTAAAGCTATTTGGGACTAGTCACTTCATTTGTTTGGATTTCAGTTTTTGCTCTGTTGAAGAAAGATTTCAAACTAAGTTGGGATTGACAAAGTCAGGCTCATGTGCTATTATCACCATACCCCGCACCAGGGAAGACTTTATTATTTAACTTATTTTAAAAACATGTGCCCAGAATTGGCAGAAAGTCCCTTACATACTGCTTCATGGAACTACTGCCTGCCATTTGAAAAATATTGGGATATGGGAGGTAGGTTTTTTGGTGATAGCATAGATACAAGACTATATGATCTGGCTATGTGAACTTTTCAGTTCCCAGATTTAGAAGTGAGGGATGTGAATTCAGTCTGCTACTCACAAGGAATCATAGGACATCTCCCAATTTGAAGTCTTTCTACCCTCCAATGCCTGTTTCATGTAACAAAGGTTCCTCTTCTTCTTTTTCCTTTCCCTTTTTTATCCTTCCCCTCCTTTAAAACAACTTCTCATGTCACTGAATATATGATTCAAAAATCTTTGTATCAGTAAAAGAAAGCATCCTTTACATTTACCCAAGGGAAGATGTTGCTTGCACTGAACAGCCCGAAATATTTGAATATGCTCCATCTTTAGATAGCTTTTCTAAACTCCTAACCATCAAGAGTAATAGACCAGCACTAGGCTAAACACTGTGGGAAACTGAAGAAGCAAGCTGAAAGCATGGGGTCTGTCTTACAGGAGTTTATAATCTAACAGAAGAGACAAAAATATACACAAAACACCCCCAAGGAAACATAAAGTACCATAACAATATACAATCTTTAAAATAGCATCCATCCTGCAAACTGTTGACAGATTAATCTTCCCCAAGCACTGTTTTTATCATATCCTCTGCCTCTCGACAACCTTCACAGCCTTATTTCTTATCACATTAAGTCCAAACTCCTCTGCTGTTTTTCAAGACTTCTTTAATAGGACTTCACCTGATTTATCCAAATTTATGTCATGCTCTTTCCCCACCAAACCAGCATGTGGTCATGATAGCTTTCCCAGTTTGTTTGTAGAACCTAGACCCCCGACTTTCATCCACCTCTCCGAATTTTGGAACATTACCTATAACTCAATGTGTAAATTAAAAGAAAAAGAAAGGTCAAACCTAACTTCTTCCTGGAAGCTATGTTTTGATGGAGCAGACCATAATGATCTTTCATTTATCTGAGTACCTGGATTTATTTTTGAATCCTGGGCTTTTCTCTCATTATCTGAGTGACTATGGATTGCAAGTCTCTAGTCTCCCTAAGCCTAGTTGCCTGGACAATAAAATGAAGAGGTCTTGCAGTAGTACTGGTATTGCTAGACATAATTTATTTCAAGAATTTATTTCAAGAATTGGGTTAGACTACTTAGGATTAAAGAAATAGCTTGAAATACTGCACACATAGAGAATAGGAGAACAACAGTGATACTTAATTTACCTACTGTTTTCAAATTTTACAGAACAGAAAATATTACAAATTTCTTAGATATAGGAAATATATATATATGTCAGTACATATATATATATTATATGTGCATGTGTAAGTGTATACATATGTATGCATGTATATATGTGTATATTTACTTGTGTATATGTGTATACATACACACTCATATTTCACATTTCCCATCAAAAGTGTATAATCAATATTTAGAAATTGGTTTAAGTTTTCAAATTTGAATTTGAATGGTGGCATAATATAATGGACAAGAGTCTTTTCTCTAGAATTGTTTCCTTGGTTCATATTCTTCCTTTTCTCATCACACACTGGGAAGTGTTTGACAAATTTCTTTAACTCTCTGTCTCAATTTCTTTATCTATATATTAGCGTGTTATCTATATATCTATATTAATATTATGCTAATCAGCTTTCTGTTGCTGTGACAAGAACAATTTAGATGAAGAAAGTTTATTTTGGCTCGTGGTTTCAGAGGTTCAGTCCATGGTTGGCTGACTCCATTGCTCTGGGCATAAGTGAGGCAGAACTTCATGGTGAAAGGGCATGGTAGAAGAAAGCTGCTCAGTTCATGGGAAAGGGGAGGGGTGTGCCACTCACCAGGGACAAAATATAACTTCAAAGGTGTGCCTCAGTGACCTACCTGATCTAGCCACACCATAGTTGCCTACAGTTATCACCCTGTAGTCCTTATAAGTTAATATTTCATCAAATGGATTAATTTACTTGTTAGGTCACAGCTCTCATAATCAAATCATTTTACCTCTGAACATTAATTCATTGTCTGACAAATTTTCCAGGGATACCTCATATCCAAAACACAACAAATAAGGATGCTAGTACCTATCTTATAAAGTTGTAATGAGGATTATGTGAGTTAAAATTCACAGAGTTAATTTTCTGATATAGTGAATTTGTGCATAGAATGATAATTACTAAATTGCAAGCATATATTAGCATTCATTAAATACAATTTAAGCATATGCTACTTTCCTTGACCAATATTTCAGTCCTAATATCTCTTCAGACTCTCTTTCCTACCACCAAAATATGATTATCCTATGTTTTATATTTGACTTTCTATAATATTTCTAATAAATAAATAATGTAGTTAAACTTGGCTTGTGAATAGGACAAATCTACAGATTATTTGATGCAGAACTTTTTAAACAATGTCTACAGCAAGTGTAGGAAAGAGCTCATTGCCCCTCACTAGTGTGTAAATATTCCTCAGAAAATTAGGATTTGCTGCAGGAAAATTTGAGGAAGAAAGGAGGAAAAGTAAAGCATTTCAGTAGGCATCCTGCATGGCTATGTGGTATCTGAAACCTCATTTGTCAATTTTTCATATGAAAGCAATTATTAGTATTTCCATTTTTTAAAACAAACTCTAGAAAGTAGGTAGAATCTCATGTGAGTCAGTTGCAAGTCATAGCATAGCCCTTCAGTAAAAATTACCAAATGTCTTGATAACAGTTTTCTCCATTATGGCCATTGAAATTTTCTCTTCTCCTAGTACCAATTCTCTGGCTATAACACCTCATTCACTTCTCTCCTCTCTTCATGTAATGATTTCTTGCCCATATGTCTGTTTACTCCTTTTCCTTTCTGCTTCTCTCTTGCTCCATATCATTCTCCTGTGTTGATCCTTCTTTCTGTATCCTGCATTCACAATATTCTGACAAAGAGTTGGCCAAAGAGTTGAATGCATACCAGTCTTAAGATAATAGAGTGGATGTGCTTCTATATCCATTTACCATATGGGCTATTGGCAAGTCAGAGAAGTTTCCTATGTTCCCTGACTCTTCACCCCCATGACCATTAACTGTGTCTAGAGTGTCAGGGTCACAGGTTACAGTCTCCTCTAATTATGAGTAAGGAGCCTGTGTTAGTCAGTTTTTTATCATTGTGACAAAATAAACAACTTGTACATGGAAAGTTTTGGAGGTTTCAGTCCATTGTCACTTGGCTCCTTTGTTTCTGGGCTTGTGATAAGGCAGAACATCATGTTTGAAAGTTAATCACTTTATGAAAACCAGGAAGCAGAAAAGGACAGAGCTAGCAAAAGGGGCCAGGGATATAAATGCATCACTCTAACTGTTCCTCCAGTGACTGGCTGCCTCCTACAATGCCTCCTAATGTTTCCAGTCTCCAATAGCCTATATCATTTATGAACCCATCGAAGGAATTACCCATTGATGAGGTCAGAGGTTTCTTGATCCAATCACTTCCCAAGGCCTCAACTTTGAACACTTTTGCACTGGGAACAAACCCTTCCATGCATGAGCTTCTGTAGGACATTTCACATGCTAATCATAACAGAACATCTCAGGAAAGGTCTGGGTGCTAAACTAGCACTTGGAACTGCACAACCCTCTCTTCAGTGCAGTTAGTCCATCAGCTCTTATCAAAGACTTGATTTTTGAAAGACTAGATATTCAATCAAGTCAGTTTTGATCTAGGTAGGAACACAGGGAATTCCTGAACCCTCAAGAGTTGGCCTTCAGGATACATGGGTTAACTCAGTCTTAGAACTGTGTCTTTGCAGAGGAAAACAGATTTTAGAATAACAGTGAAGTGGAGAGTTAGACTCTTAGGGATTGGAAGCATTAGACAGGAGTTTAAGAGAACAACTTAAACCAGGTCAAAAAATCTCTCCATCCCCCATTCTTCATATCTCCCTATCTCTTTTATCATTTTGCCATTTTTTGGAACTTGTTTTTAACTATGGTTCTCAGAATCAATATTCACTTTTGGTTTGTTTGCTTAACCATCAGATTTCATTTCCACAGCAAGGTACTAGTCCTCTGCCAATTAGTTTAGACATTAAAAAAATTATTGACTTTCTATCCACATAAAAAATACAGTCAGAATATTTTAAAACATCATTTAGAGAAGGATTATCACATCAGAAGAGGCAGTGCAATCCTTTTTGTGAAAGCATTAGAATGAGCCAGACTTTAGGCATATACATATTTCGGAGTACATAGAACAGTGTGACTACTGTCCTTTGAGAGGCTGAACTCAGCAATGAGTTCTAAAAGCAATAAGAAGGATTACCTGGTTTGCTGGGAGCTGATCAACTTATGAACATGGTTCTCCAAGCTGGGAGGCATCAAGGAAATGGAGGCTAAAATGGCGTATCTAGATGGTACTTTGCAAAGTCGCTCTCCAGTTTTGTACTAAAGTTTGCAGGACTTTGGAGAAACTGGGAGAAGAAATGCAAATTAATTTAATCATCAAAATATGATATATATGTCTACAAAGTTGCAAGTATTGTTTCAGGATATGCCTTACACAGCAATATGATATTTGGAAACTGAGGTCCAACTCTGGTCTCCAGGAAAGCCACAAGAACTACTATATCATTTTGGCAATTCCTCTGGTTTCCACAATGCAATGTTTACATTCATCTCTAAAAAACAGTAGATGCAGGGCAATCCTCACTAACTCATAACCTTGAAAATGAATTTTAAGGACACTTGAAAGTGGTAGTATTTTGTCAAGATCCATAAATATATTCTGTGTTCCAGTAGTTTCATCAGTTTTACAAAAGCCTATAGCCACTTCAAGTGTTAGAGTTCAAATGTTAGCATTTTCTCCATATGAGCATATAGGTCCATATGAGAGCCAAAATTGTACTAAAAGGCCCTTCTTGCTATTGTGTGTATCTCTGCATCTCTGTACATAGGACTCCAGTCCTTCATGCATGGGGCAACTTAGCAAACATCACAAGAAACATGTCCAAAAACATCGCAATAAAACACAGCGTCAAGGAGGAAGAGGGAGACCTACACACAGTTTCATGACCTTCTGAGGTTGGATTAGGGACCCAGAAAAGCTGGCTTTACTTGCCTTCTTTCAATTCAATTATTGGAAAAATGCCAAGGGGGCAAAAACCATTATTTTATTCATTGTTTGCACATCTGGTTAGGGTTAGGAAAATCTCCTAATAAAACTCAAAGGCAAATGAAGTAACATGCAAGGAAAAATGTTGATCCTTTTCAAAGTGTCCTGTTTACACCAGCTCATTCCAGATGCACAGCTGGTTTGCCCTGCAACAGCCACTGTAACTTGGTAACAGCCTCCCTTGTAGGCTGTGCAGCCTGTCTGCTTTGCATCCCCTGCGGTGTCTTAGCCCCTTTTTACTATTTCCGTGTTTATCCCAAAGAAAAGTAAAAGAGGTGACAAATATACTATTTTTTTTTTAAGGCACTTGTGTAGTGTGAACCAACATATCTGCAGTGCCTAGTGATTCAATTGGGAACTATAAGACTATACTATATGACATAGCTTTGGCCTAACTTTTATGGCTCAATAAATTTGGGGTTTGTTAATGGATCTGCTATAAAAGATTAAAATTCATTTATAAATATTGATTCACAGTCTATTATGTTAGGATTATCTACAGATTAAAAATGAAAACTATGTTAAAATAACATTAAAGCATTAGATTCAGATCTCTGCCTGGCACAAATCATCTTCAAGCTTGAGCGCAAAAGGAAAGAACAGAGAAGCTATTATTTCCTTTGACAGAGAAGAAAAGTAAATCTTCTCAACATCCTGGTCCAATATCCATCCAGTTAAAGGGTCCACTGATGAATTTTTCTTCCTGTCTGACCAGCTTCAGACTTTTGCCTTTGAAGGGGAACAAGTATTGCTTGGACCAGAGTATTCTAATTATAATGCAATGGCAATAGTCAAAGACAGTATTGCATAATTTTGGGTTCATGATACCTAGCATGGAACATTTAACAGACCTGTTTCAGGAAACATACAACACTTGTCAGTGCCACGTATGTGATCACAATCCTTAGATATTTTGGATCTCAATCACTATTCACTGAGCTTTCCTTTTGGTCTTTACTAATATAGCTCCCATTTTTTAGAGTTAGTAGAGACGTGTCAGTCTAATGTTTGGGGGTAAGATCCAAGCTGTGGGTAACAGTGTGTCGTGTTTGTGAAACACTTTAGACATTTAAGGGAGAGTTCACAAATGCTGTTCTGACAATGCTCATACTGTTACCCTGAGGAGGAGTGGCTGACATGGAGCAGAGAAAGGTGGCTCAGGACACCTCAACATTACTTATACCTAACATCTCTCCTCCATGCCCTCCTATACTCCATCAATTGAAAATGCACATTTAGGAGTCAGGTCTGTCTCAGAGAAACTGAGGAGAAAATTTTTACTTAAAATATAAAAATTCACCAGAAAATTTCAAGTTAATATCATCCTAAGGACAACTAATAGCGTCTAATTGACATGATCTCATGACTCTAAACCACTCAAGACTAGTTTCTCTGTGTCCTTTGAATCTGGTTATCTTATTTCTATTCATTAAACCAGCCATACAGAATTTCTTGGGGTGTGTGTGTGTGCCCATACACACACACATATGAAGAAGAAGAATAACAATATAACATCATCTGTACTGCAAATAATTTAATTTTGGGTTAGGTAACATTAATTACAGAATTATATATTCATGTTTACTTTATTTAAAATAATACACTGTTTATAGAAGCTCAATTCACAATAGCTAGACTATGGAACCAACCTAGATGCCCTTCAACAGATGAATGGATAAAGAAGCTGTGATATATATATTTATATATATATATATATATATTTCCATTATATATATATATATATATATAAAATGGAAAACTACTCAGTCATAAAGAAGAATAATATCTTTTGCAGAAAATAGTATCATTTGCAGAAAAATGGATGGAATTGGAGATTATCGTCCTAAGTGAAATACGCCAATCCCCAAAAAACAAAGGCCGAATGTTTTCCCTGATAAGTGGATGATGATATAGAATCTGGATGGGGGGGCAGGGGGTGTGAGAAGTATGGAAGAACTTTAGATTATGTAGACGGAAATGAGAGGGGGAGGGGGAGGGTTATGAAAAATGGTGGAATGAGACCGACATCATTACTCTATGTACATGTATAATTAACATGAATGGTATGAATGCACATCCTGCACAACCATAGAAATGAAAATATGTAACCCATATGTGTACAATGAATCTAAAGGAAGTCTGTAAAAATAAAAAAAAATAAAAATTAAAAAATTAAAAAATAAAACAATACACTTTGAAAAATTATGTCTAATATAAAAATTTTCTTTTACTTATAATCCCAATTCCGGCCCACCACAGACATATCAACTGCTGATATATCTTTCTACATTCATGTTTATGTATTCTGTGCCTGTTTGATTTACAATAAACACATTACACTCTGTGCATCATTCTGATAGTTTTGTTTGATTTACTCTCAAAAATATGTGTTGACATTCTATAAATCTTACACTTATTAATCTCCCTGGTGATCTTGTCTATAGTATGCCATGAAATGAATGCAATACATTTTTGAGTCATTTGTAATATTTGTATTATTGCCAGTTTCCCTGCTACAAACAGTGCTGTGGTGAATATTCTCCTATGTTACTAATTTTGCTCATGTGCCTGTTCCTCTGGGGCAGAACCTCAGTGTTGGTACTGGATCAAAATGTATGTGGATATTTGGATATTTAACTTAACTTAGTTATCGCTCAATGGATTCCTCTTCAATGACTGCACCAATTTCTGTTTCCTACAGCTGTACATGAGAGTCT
Source organism: Glaucomys volans (assembly GCA_020662805.1). Taxonomy (NCBI): domain Eukaryota; kingdom Metazoa; phylum Chordata; class Mammalia; order Rodentia; family Sciuridae; genus Glaucomys; species Glaucomys volans. Next base: position 157,698 of record JAJEJO010003022.1, read on the forward strand.
AGCATATTCCACATGTTGTTAACATGTGCTTTTTAAAGACCCTATGATTAGGTACATAGGAATAGTTGAAATACAAATGTATAGGTCATAATCACCAAAAGCCTTCTATTATACTTAGATCTTGAGATGACATGGAAGGTGAAATAGCAAAGTGGAAGCTCATATGGGAGGAGACACTTTAAAAACCCTGGAGTATAAGCCTGACCTATGGATGATTATCTTGGAGGAAAATAATGTATGGAAAAAAATAAATAAATATGGCAAGACCTTTGAAAGACTTTTGTAGCAAGGCTCCTGGAGTCTAAAACTAGCTCCACAGTACTCAAGAAAGAAGGGCAGAGGCGTATTAACATCAAAGCCAATGAAGTTTCAAATGGTAAGACATGGGAACAGTCATGCAGTTGTTCACATGGTCATGTCCCTGTTAAAATTTACAGAGTAACATATTTCTGCTTCAAATGGTTAAGATCACTTTCTCCTCTTCTAACTCCCCTTGTATTGAAATACCCCAGTGTAAGGTGATCTTAGAGTGGCAGCATTCATGACATTTGGGTAAGAGGACATTAGTTTGCTGATTTTTTAAATGTGGACTTAGTGGTATGAGTATGTGGCACACATTCACTTTTTTGAATTGTTAAATTACACCCAGCTAGATCCCATAGGCTAGGTAGTATAAGAGTTGAGTTTATGGAACTAAGATGAAAATGATCATGATGCTATGATCCATTTGCATACTAATCCATTAAAAGGCTGTTTCCTTCTTAACCAGGAAGTCTGATAGACTGAATGGCACTACCCAGTGTTTGGCCCTGTCTCCCAGCTTCCTACCTGGGAACACGCTTCATCCCTTCATGCTTTGGTGTTCTCTTCTCTGCTCCATTCATGTTAGTCTTACCTTTTATAAGCCAGGCCTTTTACACCTTCTTCTCTGATGTGGCATTTCCCTTCACAAATATATGGGTCTTGTTGCTAATGTCATGAGGAAATTACATTCAAACTTGTGTAAAGATAGAATAAAATTCTGAAGCAGTTACTACCAAGAGTCAAGAGTACATTTACTGCAAATATGAGGTGAATGCATGCCATCAATTCAAAGAGGACTTTTGTTTGTCATTCTCTCTCTCTCTCTCTCTCTCTCTCTCTCTCTCTCTCTCTCTCTCATACACACACACAATTTGAAATGCCCTAACTTCTCATAGTTGTTTAAGTAAGAAAAACCTTGAGATATTTTTCCAAATTTGATAAGAATTTTAATAATTTACATGATATCATAGACAAGTAGTTAAGTAGCTGAAAGAAAATGTAGTAAATCAGCAATGATTAAAAAGCATATTTTCAGCAAACTCATTAAAGTAAATACTGTAATATCTTCTTGCTCCACAAAAAGATGATGCTATATAGTCACTGTCACATGGATGGGTGAGCAAAGGGTCAGTAGTGAAAAAGTTTAAGAAAAATAAAATGATAGATGCATCAAGCAATAATAAATAAACCTATCATGATAGATGTCAGTGTACATATTTTTATATTTCAAATGTTTAAAACGTACTATCTTGAGATTTCACTTCATGTAAAATAAATATTAACGTTTACACTTAATTTAGCATATAGAATTTTGATTATTTTCTTAAAAGATGTTCCCCAAAATATTCAGGCTTGTACATTATATTTATTTCCACGAATCTTGGACATTTTCATAAGTTTTGATAATTTTTAAGGACGTGCTTTGTCTGTTCTGGAGTCAATGAACCTCACACTTCTAGAGTTCACTAGAGGGTGGGTCATTATCGGTATGGAATTTAACAGAAAAGATATGAACCTTATGAAATTATGACTATGAAGACTGAAAACTCCCTGATTCTCTTTAAAGATGGATCTCTTTTTCTATTTCACAACATGAAAGGATCATCCTAAGGGAAGATATCAGTTAGGTCTAATGATTCTTCACATCATTGAAAGGCAAGAAGGAAGAGGAAGAGAAAAAAAAAGGAAAGGAAGACAAGAAAGAGGACCAGCTAAAGGAATGGAAAAAACAGGAGGATGAAGAAGAGGAAGCTACTAATATCTGTAATAAGATCTCCCTAGATATGCATGAAAATTAGTATGTGAACGTATAAGACAGAAGTGTCCAAAAATGCACACACAGCAAGCTACCATGAGCTCTCTTTCCTCCTATTTAAATATTACTTAAAAATTCACAAGTTCAGAGTCAGGTAGCACCCTGCTCCCCTGGCATTCACTATGGCTTGCCTTTGGCAAAATGCTACTTCTTATATTAGGGTAGGGGAAAAAAAAGATTTTCCAAAGCATGTTTGAAAAGGCCCAAGGGCTCTTGAATATCAAATAGCTCATATTAAACAACATGGATGATTGAAGTGTAAATGAATAAAAAAATGGATTATTTTTTCTTTTCCTTTACATTAAATTTCTTTAAAAAGCTAAGAGAAGAGAGGCCTAAATAGCTGAAAAATATTCTGAAATGTTTGATGAGCAAAAACTAAACTATGCTTATCTATGCACACAAAATATATGTGCATACATTGAAGCACACAAATATATATATATATACACAGAACTAGGTTGTATTTATTTTACAGTCTGAAAGGCTTTGATGGTTAAAATTTTATGATAAATGTTGATAGAATGGGGGGGTGATTTGTTCTGTTGTTTTGTTTCAGCTATGAATAACAATGTACCATTTCAAATTTTGTTGCTGTTGTTGAAAATAGTACTTGGAACCATAGTAAGTCAATTTTGCAGGTTTGATTTTCCTCATCACTATTATGACCACCATCACCCTTCCTTTAGCCAGCAACAATCTGTCTTACCATTTAGCAGATTGGGCACATCAAAGCCACAATAGCAGTAGACTTTCCTGTCGCAAATGTGCAGTCTTCTCCATACGAAGCTTATGATAAGCATGCAGGTGTGCAACTGTATATAACCTCACAGGTCCACACACACATTAAGTTAAAAAAAAGAAGGCATATTCATTAGACAGTAAACCCAGCTGAAGTTCAGGTACACAAAATTCTCTAATGAATTTCTGAATTTTTAGTAGTTTTTGGAAGAAGCAAGGTGCAGTACATTTAAGAATATTTTTCCCTCTTCCTTAAATGTGTGCAGTGAATAGAAAACAGACATAAAATTTTTGAGTCATAAAAATGATGGACAATTTTAACTCATCAAAGTGTATGTATGTATACTCAGGTTTAGCTTTTGTCCCAAATGTTCTGTTTTAACAGCTTTGAAAATTCTCTTGATCAAAATTTCAAAGTTTCATTTATATCTCAAGTTGTCTTTAAGCTCCTCTTCTTTCCTATAAACTGAAATGAATATTAATCTTCTTTTTCTCATCAGGGACAGCATGGGAATATTTCAGAAAAGTATATGGATATTTGTGGATGTTTTAGCTTTTTCATTGCCATGACCAAAAGACCTGACATAAAGGCAGGAAAAGTTTATTTGGGGCTCAGTTTCAGAGATCTCCCTCCATAGATGGCCACTTCACAGCTCTTGGCAGGAGGTAAGGCAAACCATTATGGCAGAAGGGTGAGACAGAGAGAAGCAGCTCAAGACATTTCACCCAAGTAGTGGGGGGCAGGTTGGGAGAGCACTCCACTTATTAGGGACAAAATATAAACTTCCAGCGTGCTTCCAGTGACCCAGCTCTTCAAGTCACAGTTTCTTGCCCAGCTTTTTGAACTTTCTTGTATTGTCTCACCCATAAGTGTTTGGGAAACACCTCACATCTAAACTTTAAGATTATTTTACAATAAATGGATTTGGGGATGGCACAGATGGAGATGAACTCCATTGTTTGCCATGAAAGGGTTGATTTTTCACAAGAAGGGCTTTGTTAGCATTCCAGGTTAACTTCCAGTGTTTCACTGGACATTCATGCAGGGGAAAAAGGAGTTTATTATTACTTGAATCTAGAAAATAACTGATTATTAAGTTAAAATATATTTTCCCTATTGGCAATATACATAAAAGTTCCAAAATGCAGTTCTTCTGAAAATCAGAAGTAGATGTCACTTCGTTTTATTTTGAACTTTATCAGAAATTGTTACTATTTCAACAAATCACTTTCCACTGGCAACATTGCAAGTGGTATTTGAGCTGCCCTGAAAATATTTCCTTATCAGTCTTCACCTGCAGCTGTCACTAGCACTGTACATTGACCTCTCATTTTGACATCTAGGGTCAATACTGATGAGCATTTATGTTTTAAAATAATTTGATAGGTAAGGAATTTTGTTTTCAAAAACGTTCTTTCATTTCTTCTTTTCAAGTTACAGTTTATATGTGCTAAATTACCTATGACTCTATACTGAAACTTAAACTAAAATCTTAGTCATAAAAAGAGGTCTCTCGGTCTGATGAGAGAGAGATGCACTATTCAAAATGAAGCTCCTTTGCCCAAGGTTTCTGATGCTTCAATGGTCTTCCCAGAGGGCAATAAGCTTCTCTCTTGCATCCACTTACCACTGAGCCCTGTGGCAGGGAGGATGTCCTCTTCCTTCTTACCTAATTGGTGTATTCTTCTCCTTAATCACATGCCATCAAATTAAAGAATCTCTTTTCTCTTTCTGTTGCCATCTACAACCTCATAGGAACATTTCACTTCAATCTTGGCATATTTTAGCTCCTGGTCTCTTCTCATTCTATGCAATTATTTTATTTCTTCCTGTATTATAATTTCTGTATTCACCTGAGTGATATCTCCGGAACCTGAGTTTTGCACTCCCTCCTCTTCAGTGGTCTTGAATTTCATTTATATCTCCTATTGGCAGACACATTCACTCCGATGTTATTATCAACACAGTTGGCAGGCACCTCCAACAGAGTCCCTTTTAAGTAACCTATTATCTGATGGTCATCACGCACTTCTCCAAATTGCCCTCTAAAATAGTTTAAATAGTTTTTGGTATCAAACTGACCTGTAGCCAGTTGATGCTGCCACCTTTCCAGTATCCCTTTCTTCCTTCCCCATGTCTTCATTTCCTTCTTTACTTTAGGTTCCATATTCAATATTACTTCCCTGTTCACTCTTGCTGTTTTGATCTTTCTCCATATACGCACTTCAAAAGAACCCAAATTTGGTTAAACACAACTTCCCCCAAACAACAAAACCACAGAAAACTAGAAAAGCAAAATACACACAAAACTCCTAATGTCATTTTAAATTTATGACCACTAACCTCACAAGGATCCTTAGTATTGAGTTGCAAGACTGAAATATTTCTTGTGCTCCGTTTCCTGTCCCAAAGCATGCTCTGTCTAGATACCCACCAAGAGTTTTTTCTTCACCTCTTTCTCTCCTCAACAGCACACTCTTGATCTTAATACTTAAAATAGTGCATCACAGTCTTGACAGGCAGCTCCTAGTCCTATTTTAGCTTTCTCCTAAACTTATACTAGCTGATTTACTGTGTGTCTACTTACTTGTATAGTCTGACTCCTTCAACCATATTTAAATTGAATTTGAAGAGGGCAAATTTTTCCCATAAGAAAAGTCCATAGTAACTACACTTTTCTTTGTATGATTGTCAAATCTAAGAACTGTGCTAGCTTTCTAAGATGAAAAGATCAATTCCCTTCCTCAAGTCACGTCAGTTATTCTGACCCTGGACGCTTCACCCAAGGATACCAGGAGAAATTTCAAGTCTTTCTTGAAGATGTCATAGATATCTTCTTGCATTAGAGTAGTGCAATCTCCTCTCAATTCTGTCCATTAGTTTCACTGAAATAATCTGTACACACAGAGTATACAAAATAAAGTCCCATGATTAGTAGGTATACCATTTGATGGTGCTTTTCTGTGGCTGGTATATTTCTGGAATTCTGGTGATCTTTAACATTTCCAATTTGCCTGGGTTCAAGTTTTTACCATCTTTCCAAACTTTTCCATCATAAAGTTTTGCAGCACCATTTCAGTATAAACATTAAATAACTTAATATTTTAAATAAGTATTATAATATTCATAGATTTATAATATATAAAAATGCACATTATCATTATATCATTGGGGAAAATGAAGTATCTGTGTGGAGAGGCATACAGGATACTTTATAGGACACTGTAATATATAGGATCTGGGGATGGGCAGGGTAACAATATGAGTCTAAAGAAGTCAAAAAGCAGATCGTTTCTGGGAGTCAGTTATCCATAACTGGAACCCAAGAGAAGGGAAGGAGTCCAAGAAGAAAGAGCACACTTAACTGGGCTGTAAAGTGGCAAGTTCATGAGAAGTTAACACGGAGTCAAGTGTGAAAATTTGCCACCAGAGTGACCATTTATTTCAAAGGTCAATAAACAGGGGAGAACTTGAAGTTTGGGGAATAAAGCCAAATTTTATAAATTGAGATGTGAATGAAGCATAAAATCAAATTTAGAGTGGAAATACAGCAAGCATGGTAAGGAAGGGAAGATTTAGGATGCTTTGGGGACACACCTTACAGTCAGTGACTGATGCTCCTTCCAATGGTAGACAGCCAGATGAGGGGGTGGAATAATGTCTTTATCGCATTAGCATTATACCCAATGTAAGTTGTTTAGGAAAGATAATCATTAATGAATGCATGTGCACCACTGAATGTTTAGGACTAGAGAAGCCTTTTGGCTTTGATGCAGGAATATAGTAGCACTGTCTTTTTTCATAAGAATTTTATAATCCAGTTAAAAAGGAAAGGCACGGTTTATACATAATGCAATCAACAAACTGGTTAGGTTGTAATATAATTCTTAAATTGGATGCTAGGAATTAAGCTAACCTGATTATCACAGTTGAGAAAATTCAAGTTATAAAGTATTCAAAAAGTCCCTTAAATGGAAATAGGGGGATCGTTCAGACTTAAGGTTGGTCCTAATCCTTAGAAAGGAATCACCAAGCTAAGGGAGAAAAAAGTACATTCACCATAGACTACACTTCATTTTCATATTGCTGCATGAGAAATAATTAGGTAGTACTGGTGGATAAACTTCTATGTAGCAGTGTTTCCTAGAGTTTATTGATTGTTGGAGTCAAGGATTAGAAGATCTTTTTAAGACAATGGAAGAACCCCCAGAAATAGGTCCTAGCTATTCCACCTATGGAATGACAGGTGGTAGGTTAGCAAACCACAAATCCCATGAACTGTGGGCCAGAATGTGGGCAGCAAGCCAAAGTGGTACTTGTGCTGGAGCTGATTTTTCCGTGAGTGCTGAGAGGGAAAACACAAACCCTAATAGGACTGAACAAATATAATTTAATGTTGGAACATATTCATTCAGGGCTAGTTGTCTGTCATTTGGTCATGGCATAGGCTGAGTTTTTTGGACATAGTCAATTTTTAAAACAAGAAAAGATTGACAGGGATGGACAACAATTGTACAGGGCAGATAAAAACAATGAATGATCCAAGGTAAAATTGATATGTGTTAGAATCATCAGGAAAAAAATAACATGCAGAAGTATGGTTTGAAGTTAGCTTTGAAGGATGGAAGAGGCATTTTTTTACAGGAGTAGAATGTGGAGAAGAAAAGATTCAAGACTCCAAGGTGGAAAACAGGGTATTAGCATCTTCAAATAAAACGTGGCATGATAGTAGAGGTGGCATGGCCTCAAACTGGTGAGAAAACTTAGCTGGCGAATAACAAACGTGGCCAAACAGTTGATTGGTTTCCAAGCAGATCTAAATTGGACCTCACTCCTCCTCAGTCCATGTCTGTCTGGCTGGGTGAGCCCTGTGCTCAGGCAGGTGCATAAAAGCTCCTGAAGTAAACCCATACAGAGTCATTAGGAAAATGAACCAGGTCCCTAGGGAAACATTGTGATATACAGTGTCTGAGCTTCTCCAATATCCTTATGTAATAAGGTGCCTTATAAATGTTATTAGCTGCAGGTTTTATGGCAAATTTTATGCCATTTTGATTATGATGCTGCTGGATGACAGCTAGTTTACGTTGCTTAAACATCCTCTGTATCTAATGTCGAAAGGAAGCTAATTAGCTATAACCATGAAAATGGCTGTGTCATGTGAAAAGGAAACTATGTAGAGTGAATTTCTTTACCCTAGGATTGAGAATGTTATACAATGATTACCTTCCATTTTAAAACATTTACGCAAGCTAAAAGTCACAGAAAGGAAATTAAAAAATGAGAATGTATAACTGTTGTTTTCGAAACACATTTTTATTTGTAGCAGGCATTCATGACCCAAATTCTCTAATGGTTTATGGCCCAATGAATCACTTTTTCCCGGTCACCAATTCCATGTGGTTATATGTTTATTAATGTCTCCTGATGGATCATCAGTCCATATTTCTTTAGAACATCCTCGACAACATATTCAGAACATTATTTAAGACTCATTATTCACTGAAATAAAACATGCAAAAGCACAAGTTGGGTAGTGGGGATATTTTATTAGTGTGTGCTGTATTCTAAGTCCCTCATCAACATAAAACACTGTAAAGAGTCTATAAATCTAATTAAGGACATTAGAATAAGAAAAAATCACTGAGTATTTAGTTAGGATAGGCAAGCTTCATGCAGAAGCAAATTCTTAGTTGCAGTAATAAATGGAAATTGAAAAAACCCTCATTACTTTTTAACGCTTAAATATAGAATTGATGTAGATGGTGTTTACCACTGAACCAACACCAGAATCAGGTAAAGTTTACTACTACTTTTGTCAAAATGGCAGAGTTTTTATCTAGGGAAGGACGACATCAAAAGACTGAGACATTAATTGAAGATTTTTTAAAAATACGTCGTTTAAAAAGGCATATACTTTGTTCATGGGCAGGGAAACTGACCCTCTGTGGTTAAGTGATCCAGAGGTGGGAGCCAGTGGGTGGGGCTGGGGATAGCGATTGCCCAGGTCATGAGAAATGTAGTCAATTGGTTGCGGGCCTAGACTTTTAAGACACACTCTGTCATGCCATAAACTGCCTTTAAAAAACCTGGTGTGGCACACCAGTAGTACAAGGCTGGAAGTGGCTCTGGCAGGCATAATTGGTTTGTCTTTTTCAGACTATTTTAATACTTTTAAGCCAACCCTTGAAAATGGAAGATTTCATATGAAAAGTCATTTTTCTGGCTTGTGAAAATCCTGCACACTGAGCCAGTATTCCTGTATGACAAGGAGCAGCTGCCCCCCAGGGGTGGGTCTTGTGCTCTGCAGCTGTCTACCATCTCTACCCCTCTCTAGTCATCCCCAGTATGGCTTGATACACAGTTTTATGAGCTTCCTGACCCTGAAGGAGCCCTTCCTTCAGGAAATGAGAGACACTTTGACCTACATTTGATAGCTGAAAAGGAACACTCACATAAATCCTCTCTGAACAGAGAATATTGTTTACTAGTGACCCTCTGACTCCCCATATAGGGTAAAGCAGTTGGAAATTTCTTTCCAAAGAGAAAATAATCTGAACAGTAGATGTCCGTTGTGCCATTGAGGTCATCATGCCTTATTGGATCCTTTGTCAGTAATGGAAGCAAGTGCCTAAACTCTAGAAAGCTAATGAGTAAAGGCAATCATAGACCAGATGTCTATTGAGCCTAAGTCCCTGGGCCATAATGACCTTTTCACAGGGTGATTAAAATGGAAGTTACCTAATTAGTTTAATTTTAATTTTAGAGCTGCTTGCCCTTAAAATGTCCTATCTTATACAACTTTCTGGGATCTGGCATTCCACAGATAGTAATGAACCCCTTGGGAAAATTCCATCTCATGCTTAAAATGAGTTCCATTCCAAGAACAAAGGAGTTTATCTGATATTTTCTGGTGGATCTCTTTTGGAGACGGATGGAGTGAGATCTGGGAGCCTCAGGCAGAGAAAAAAAAAGTGGGAATTAATGAGGAGGAAAAAGAGGCATTGAGAAGAAACCATGTGGTAAGAAGTACAGTGAGCCAATCTTGGCCCCTCTATCCACCTAGTTCTGCATAGCCTTAAGCATTTTCGTTAGTATTAGACACCACCATATCCCTCGCTCACTGGAGATTGTGTTTAGGCTGCTTCAGAGCTCACCAGACAGTGACTAGGCTTATGGAAGACATTTATAGTTTTGAAAGACCAAATTACGTTGAAAAATTTCATAAACCTCTGCATCTCTCTCTGTTACTGCCAATAATAGATGCAAATAACTCATGGAGCATGTACGTATGTTAAAAAACACTAAACTACAATTCAACATTAGGTCTTCCTGATTCAATTTATTTATTGGAACATCCTGATTCACCTTCAGCAAAAATAAACCAAATTCAAGAAGTAAGAAAGTACACTAAATAACATTTTTGTACACTATGTAGATCACCAGTGGGTAAAAAAACTAAGTTAACCCACTCAGAGTTTCATCTAAACTGATAAACGACTACTTAATTTGATTAAATTTCCCCCAAACTGAGCAGTTTAATTGTCTTGGGATAATATATACATAGCTTAACACCCCTTCCTTCATTCTGTGAAATGTGTCCTGATAAATAGTATAGAAAATTCAGAGATGACTGCAGCAAGGTTTAAGCCCTAAAGAAACTTACCATGTTTTGAGATAAAATCCATGCATAAAAGACTGCAACATTAGGAACTATAGTAAGTACTATATGATTGGCCTAGATATTAAAGTAGGATTTTATGTAAGAAAGCAGAGGCTACCATGATGATTAATACAAGGCAGAACTTCAATAAATATCTGTTGAATAAATGAATGAATGAATGATACAAAACCATTTCCAAGTAGGTTGATTATGGAATGTCCCATGGAGTGGCCATAATTTGTGTTCTAGAGAACAGAATTGTCTTGAATGGAGGTAAAGATGAAGACATTCTGGAGACAATAATATGGGGGAGAGTGTCAGAAGTATTTCAGGGAGAATGATTAGATACATTTAGCTTAAGAAGAAAACTGGGAAAACATAGTGGAATAGTAGAACTAGGAGTAGGGAGGTAAGTTAGAGACAATTAGTGATATAATAGCAAAAAAGGCAAGTTTGAAAATACTGGAAAGATTGTTCTGTGTGCAGTTTATATTAAACAATTTGGGCAGCAGAATATAAATTTAGACACCTAAATATGCTTTTGACTTTTTACAAAATATTTGTCTTTTCCATGATATCATACTTTTGAAACTCAAAAATGAATACTGGTATTGGTGAGTCAAGAAGAAAAGATATATTGGTACTATATATAATATATATAAAATGTATTTACTACAATCTTGGATTTTGCTTTCTTCATTGCTGCATGCATTTAAAAAAGTTGTTAGCTTAATGGTTACACTTGTTCTTATTCCTTCAGGTGCCCATGCTTATATTCAATGTAGATAAGCAAACCACAAGTTTAGAGCTACATAGTCATAGGACATTGAGGACATAAGACATTTAGTTTAAACTGTTTTGTCGTGTAGGTATTTATGGGAAAAGATCATTCATTGGTAATTTGAACAGTGATTTCCAAAATTGTGTTTTAAGATTTTTTTCTGATGTGATGATTTACTGTCTTATTCAATGCAATTAAAAATGAACCTTCAAAAGGTTAACCACTTAAATCTGACCGTTCAAACAAAATAGAACACCTACTCAGAGAGGAACAATCAGAGAGGTAGGCAAACAGAACAGGTAATTTAAAATTTTTACATGCCACTTATAATCTCTATCAACATCCAAATTATAATAGAAGAGCTTAAGAATGCATTCACAAAAACACCCCAAGTTAGGACAGTGAGCTACTTGCAAAGTCTACAGTGAAATGTCCCTTTGGTTGTAATTGGCATCACTGTGATTTTGTGGAAAATTGAAGGCTTGTCAGTGAAACATTTAAAGTTTTCTCTTGCTAGAACAGGGACCCAGTGAGAAATGAGACTTCACCACTTTTGGAAATGTGCAAGTATCTAGAATTCTGACCACTTTCTGCCTACTTCAGCAAAACAAGCACCTAATTCATAGCTTACATGATCTTAGGAATGAACCAATTCCAAACCTACTACTGACTTAGCAAGCGTAAGATCTTCATGAAAGCATGAGCCCCTACAGTTCTTACAGCGTCAGAATACACTTCTCTAGTCTGCGATTCTATTTTTCTTTGTTTATAATTCTTTATTAATTAAATTATTTTATTCCATTTGAAGACAGTTTCTCAGACAAAATGGACGCACTTTAAACGAGGAAGTTAATGAACAGAATTTAGAAATATATGAACTTGTGGCTCTTTTTAGAGCTCTAAATATTTCCCCTTCTGTTTAATTATTTGGAACGTAAGTTCTGCTTTAAATAGATATCAGAATTGACCCTACAAGGTACACAATTTCTCCAAGAGGAGAACAAGAATCCCGATTGTAATATATCCATTAAAATGTCCCCACAAACTGTTCCAATCTAAATTATCTCAGGCTGCTGTGTCTTTCCAGCCTTATTGATTTGAAAAATAACAAACAAGTATAAATGACATTTACAGCTCTTAATTGGTGTCATTAGCGGTTCTTATTATTCTGCAGGACAAGCACTAACCCTTTATTGAGAATTCAGTGATGCAGGTCTGCTTGGGACTCATCAGCCTTAAAGACAAGTAATAAAACAGCTGAGTGACTGACTTAGAGCCCTATTCATCAACAAAGGCCACAGGCAGCTGGGCCCTATTTTCCCTTGATTTGTTTTATGCACTTATTTAGACCTTGGAACTCCAAAAGGAAAAAGCCACAGCCAGGGAAGAGATCTGAACCTATGTCTCACACACTCCAGTTTTAGTGATTCTAGGGCCAATTTTAGGGTTTTGCTTTGTATTGCTGGTCTCTGTTCAGTAATAGTTTGTACTAGATGCAGGGAACGAAGGGTGGGTGAAGATGGGAACTTCCTCGGTCTTCCTCATCTGAAGTCATCTTTGGCATCTACTAGGATTCTAGGAGGTATTCATCGTTTGTAAAGATGGTTTGCTTTTAATAGAACTCTGGGTCAAACCCTGGGCTTTACATGTTCTGCCACTCACTGGGAAGCAGTTGGAGACACATGGCTTTCCTAGGCCCTTGAGTTATTATTGGCTTTCAGCTCAATCATTAGCTAACTCCTAGCTATTAGACTGGCTTTCTTTAGCCTTCTCATACTTCTGAGCCAGAAAAGTACAGGAGAGACCTCGGTGAGTTTTTCAGGGCAGGTCAACTCCTCAGGCTTTGAGAGCTCACCGACCTCCCTGTGCAGTGATCCATGGCTCCCACACACTTTCCCTTGTGATTACCTTTTAATTTAATTTGGACTCACTGCTTGTCCAGAGAATTATTGATGTCCTACTTGGATAGCTATAATGAATATATGTTTTGTTTTTATCTTTCATATTAACATCAAGGTGATTACATCTTGGTATTTGGTACCTATTTCTTGTTCTGTTAAAAATATATATGGTAGAAGAAGATATTCATCCTACACTTTTGGAACCCTGTCTCCATGGCATTGACTGAATAGTTTAATGTAAATAGTTGTGCATGAAAATCTAACACTAGGAATCTGATTTCTCAAAAAAAAAAAAAAAAGTTGCACAACCTATGTGGGAGTTTTTCTCTTATTTTTATAATTTACTTCCTGTGTAAATCTCATTTGAGAAGCTGTATCAGGATTTCACCCACAGCCTGCTTATTACCTAGTTGCATAAGCTGGACTGTATGAAGCAGAAAGTAGGTCAAGTAGCACACACTGCATAAGTGGCTCCATTAAAGACGGGCTCCTGCTTTCTGTTCCTCCTCAGTGCCCTTACTACCATGAGACTCCTGAGCAATGTGTTTAGCTTTGCTCTATATCTTTGTTGTGGCAGTAAGTAGTCAGCATTAATAATCCAGGCATTTAAGAAAAACAATAATATGCCACACTATAAACCCAGATTATGCTATATGAAACTTGAAGTAAACCATTCATTAGAAATCTGTTCATTTTAATTAGCTGTTTCAATTTGCTATTCAAGTATTGGAACAAAAATAGAAGTTTCTGATGAGAAACTTATATCCATTTTCTTACAAGTATAATAATCTGATGTAAATTTCTGCCCAGCAGTGAGGTGTTTACATTCCATAAGGAAAGGGTGGGTGCCTTTTTTCATTCTCATTTGCCTGCCAAAACCAAGCTTAGAGTTATGTGTTCCATGCTGGAGCCAATGTTATGACTTGTCTATGTAAAACAGGGTATAGGTGACGAATGCAAGCTGTTGTGTGCTTCCCGCTGTAAAGCAGTAAGCACCCAGGATCTAGTGCTCCTATTCTGGGGCTCAAGTTGCATGGAGCGGCATTCCTCAGTCAGGAGAGAATTGAACTAGACAGGGGTCTTTTCTGCTCCTATACACAAAGGTTTGTGTGAGTCACAAGATAGCATCAGTTGGTAATAAAAATTTTAATTATCCAAACTCAGGTCATCTGATCCTTTTGACACTGATGCCCATAGTGATTGTGACCCTATATAACACCACTCAGTGATCAATTATTATGGTTTAAATTTGAGTTGTTCCTTAAAAGTTCAGATGGGAGACAATGCAAAAGTGTAAAATGATTAGACTGCAAAGTGTTAATCTAACAAATGGATTAATTCAAGGAGATGAATTAACTGGGTGGTAACTATAAGTAGGAAGGATGTGACTGAAGGAAATAGGTCACTGGGGCATGCTTTTGGGTATTTTGTCCCTGGTGAGTAGAGCTCCCTCAGTGCTTCTTGTTTACCATGTCCTAGACTGCTTTTCTTTGCCATGCCTTCTACATGATGTCTGCTTCCACTCAAGCCCATAACTTTGGAGTCAGTAGGCCATAGACTGAACCTCTGAACTGTGAACCAAAATAAAGGTTTTCTCCTTCTAGTGCTTCTTGTCAGGTATTTTGGTAACAGTGACTCCAAATACTGACCAAAACAGAAATTGGTGCAGAGAGTGGTGTAATGGCTGTGACTAACCAGACCATGTGGTTCAGAAGCCTTTAGAACTGGTTTGTAAGGAGAATTTTTAAAAGATTAGAGATGCAAACTGGAAAAACTTGAATATTGTAAAAATTGAGAGATGCAAGCTAGAATATCATAAACTGAGCTCAGTGGGTGATTCTGATGGGAGCTCACCAAAAGGACTGAAAAGTCAGAAGTGGACTCACAAGGCTTTATGAAGGGGACTCTATTGGAAATTGAATTAGGGGCCATTCGTGTTATATTCTGGCAAAGAAGTTGTTTACATTTTGTCTGTCCTGAGACTTCCTGTGATGCTAAATTCAAAGGTGAAGAACCGATTAATCTATTGGAGGACATTTCAAGGAAGCACAATATTCAGGTGGTGTCATAGATATTGCTTATGACTTTTAGTCAGGCTTACTGTGATATTAGGGAGCAGAGAGTAAAGCAGAAATATTTGAAAACTTTGCAGCTTGGCCAATAAAGAGCAAGTAAAACTGGGGCTAAGGAAATTGTAGTTGTAAAAGAGAGTATAGCCACTGAAGAGATGCTAAGTACATTAAGAAGAGATAATAGAAAAGATGACTTGAGGGCATCTCAGGAATTGGCAAGACCACACCCTCACAGGTTTAAGGATGTAAAAATAAATACCCCTTTAAGAAGAGACCAAGGGGCACCTTAATTGCTTGGGGTGGGACTAGGAAATAGTTTTACTGTTCTTAGGTACCAGGCATGAAGAGGCTGCTACATCCATGGTCCCAAATGGTTACTTGGTTACTTTTCAAGATGGTGGCAGAATGTAGTGTCAACCACAGGTGCTGGATATGCAAGACTGTTGGATGTTGGAGTTAGGAGGTATGAAGGCTTCCAGCAAGATTAAAATGGAGGGTCTAGGAGGGCAGGCAAAGTGTAGCAGGATTGAAATTCCTGTAGGGTGCCCCAAGAGGGTGATGCACAAAGATGCAAGAAGGAAGCTGAAGTTACAGTGGACATTGCAAAGGTTAAAAGATGCCAGTGACATGAGATGTCTGCCAAGGAAAGCTACAGATATCAAGCAGAAACAAGTCAAGATGAGGTCAGGTAGGTTGCATCCAGAAAGGCCATGGTGCAAATCCTTAGGAGAAAAAAAATGATGCTGTGTGCCCCATATGCTGGACATGGAGTTATAACACTTGTTTCCCCCCCTGGATCTTGGTCTTACTTTGATCCCATTCTTTTTGTCTATGCCCCTATTTGTACCTTGTGGAATATACATGTTTACTCAGTGTTGTTTTATACTGGATATATATAAACTGCTTTTTCAACTATGTGGAGGATAAGCATTTGTGAGTTTGCCATGAGCCTCAGATTACACTTTGGACTTGGACTTTTTGGTAATGTTGGAACTGTTATTTTGGGGACTTTTGATAATGGAATCAATAAATTTTGCATTGTGAGATAGGCAAGATCTTTGGAGGAGCAGGTGAAGAATGTTATATGGTTTACATATGAGGTATCCTCTAAAAAGTTCATGTGTGAGATAATGCAAGAATGTACAAAGGTGAAAGAATTAGGATATGAGAACCTTACCCTCTATGATGAGGATTAACTGGGTGGTAACTGTTGTTAAGTAGGGTATTGATACAAAAAGTGTACCTCTAGAGTTAGTTGCCTTCTAAACATGATGAAATGGGGGAATGATATTTTCTGCTTCCTACTTGCTATGTCTTAAACTTCTTTTCTCTAGCACATCCTTCTACCATGATATTCTGCTTCACCTTGGGTCCAGAGCTATAGAGTTGACTGACTATCAACTAAACCTCTGAAATCATGAAGCAAAATAAACTTTCCCTCCTCCAAATTACTCTTGTTGGGTATTTTGCTTACACAGTGCCAAATCAAAGTAAATCACCAACTATTGACAATCATCTCCAAAGAATCAGAACAGACACACAGGAATGTTTCTAAGCCATGGTCAGCCATATGGGAGAAGAAAGTGGATTTATACATCAAAATCTATCCCTTGTTCTTGGTCCGCAATTATATTTTCCATGTTCTTGATATTAACTACCCATTTTTCTTTACTTAATTTGATATATTCAATTTTTATTTATTTCTTCAGACCAACTACATAATACTTTTGAGCCTATAACATAGACACAAGGTGATTCAAACCGAGTAATGTCTTGGTTGCTCAAATAAGTCACTGGTATTTCTGCATTATTTTAAGTTATATCTATTTAAAATGTGTTAGCACTTATGAAGAATTATTTTTATTAGCAATTACTATCATCATAATTTATATTTGACAAGCAATCTTCAAAGTTGTCTGTTCTGCCACTGATTAAGAGATGATAGACTAAATATTATATGATTTGTCCATTGTCTTGCAGTGTTGAGTAACAATGCTAAATTTTAAAGTATATGCTCAAATTCAAAGCCCATGTTTTTAATCACTATTCTTTAAGGTTTGAACTAATTAAAACATGGAGCCCTAGAAGAATAATTTTTGATCCTCTGAATTCAATTTTCTTGGACACACTGGGGTCCACAGTTGAGTTTTGTACTTCCATGAATCCAGCGAAAGATAAATATGGCATTTAGCAGATTCTCACAGGAACTCCAACCCCAAAATGGCTATGTACAATTAATTTCATTTTTCTGTTCTCTAGTGTTCATGTACCAAATCCTTGCATGCTTGGCTACATAAGGGTTGAGTGCATTCTCTCCAATGGAGTGCTAGGAAGCTGAACAAAGCATTCATATTTCTCTCATGCTGTGAACTCTGACAGAGGAAGTGAGTAAAGATCAGTCCTCCTTTTCACCATGTTGAGACAGCAGCAGACTCTAAAGGAGCACTTCTTGTAGCAACACATGAAATAGTGATTGGACAAAAAGGTAGAAAGAAGCCAGAAGCTGATGAGGGAACCAAGTAGATGGAGGGTTTGGGTCAGTGGTTTCAACTGAATATGTCAAAAAGGATTATTCGGAGAATTTTAGAAACAATGTCAGTGACAGTGTACCATCTTATTTCAACTGAGTCAGAATTTCTGGGGGTGGGTTTGGGTTGGTCAGTTTGTCTTTCTTTCTTTCCTTCTTTCTTTCTTTCACTTTTTTTCAAGTGAAAAAAGCAGGCATCAATAATTTGACTCAGAGAGGATTGAGGGTTACTATTCTAGTGGGTAGCTCTTCCAAGACTGGAGGAGCAAGGCCTTTGGAGGAGGGAGGATTGTAGATAAATTTCACTGTTGGGACCTTCCCAAATATTACACAAGCATGTGTGCACACATACCCCTACATTCTGTAACATTTTCTTTCTATTATTGCCTCTTTGATTCTATCATCCAAAACTATAGTAAGATATTTTCCATATAAATTAATTCCTTTTAATTTTAAATAGCAGATGATTTGATTTCATTTCTTATCTGTAGACATGTTTAGTTTTTAATGGAAATCATGTTCACATGCTAAAATGTAGCCATCCAAAATATGGAGTTTATTAGTGTATTTCATAGAACCCATGGTTGCTCATATGTTGGTAACATGACTGTAAAGAACCATTTAATGAATTAGTTAATCAACTATAAGTGAGAACAGCTTATAAGAGAAGGTGGTGATATTATCCTATTTCAATTTCAAAGTTCCTGTGGGAGAAGGAAATGGAGATTTTGAGAGGACTGATAAATCTTAAGAGAGAGCTCAAAGGAGATGAAAATAGTATTTCAAGCTATGAGTTTCTGATTTGAGGAATTGATAATCAGATACCTGTTCTACCTGATCCAATTTTTGAAAAATAAATACAAGTTCCTTGATGACCAGCTATCTGTGGTAGCTTGTTATTTTTTATCATCTTGAGGTAAAGCTGTATTATCAACCAAACTAACAAGCTCTACATTCCAAGACCAGCATTACGTCCAGCAAAACTAATAAACATCACCTAGTGCCAAAGAAGATCCATAAATCTAGATCTGTGTGGCACTTTCACATTCCTGGTCAAGAGCATCTGTGGAGACAGGATTGTTACCAGGGTTTCCCCTTCATATTCTACCAAGGGGTATGAGGCTTTGCACACAGGATTCTATAGGTCTTCAGGTGCTCACATGCTTCTCAGCTGCAATGAGCACTGGTTCAGAAGCCCTCAAGGACTAACGTGAAGATTTCCTCCAACAATAAGTTGCACTTATTGTTGAGCAGTTAGAAAACTGCTCAAAAGAAGATGTCAAATCAAGAGTGTGTATCAACTAGTCAGTGTAATTTTGTGAATGACACTACATCCTGTCCTAAATAATCCTTGATCTGTAGGTTGTACAAGAGAAAGCTGTGACGTCTTCCACAAGGCAAGCCAACAACACTTTTCTCCCAATACATTTAGCAAAAACACATGGCACCTACCAGCCATACCCGTTAAAGGAAATTGTGGGTATTTGTAATGGTATTGTAAACACTATGATATTTGAGTTTTATTTTGAAAGAGATAGGTTCAAGACTGTCTTCAGAACAAACCCATGTGAGGAGTGAAAGCAGGAAAGTCAGGGTAAACAATACTTAAGGATTTAAGGATTGACTTTCTTTCTTTCTTTCTTTCTTTCTTTCTTTCTTTCTTTCTTTCTTTCTTTCTTTCTTTCTTTCTTTTTTTAATTTTAGAAAAGTCCTGACCTCAAAGGAAAAGTGTCATCTACTCTTGGCATTTCATTAATGATTTAGGAGAAAGTATGTTCAACTGGATTCACAAAAAGATGGGTTTTAGACTCAGCTTCCTCATGGACTGACTTTGTGACCTTGGAATATTTATTTAATATTTCAGGACTTCAGTTTTCTCATCATAAAATGAGGGAATCAGATGAAATGATCTCTAATATTCCTTCCAGCATTAACATTCTGCAAATTTATTCTTTGAAGAAGGAAACCTCAAATGAGCATTTGGTTTGAAGTGTGACTGGTTTTACAATCAGATTTATTGTCTATGACCTACTCAGAATCCAAAATCTACCTGAGGAATTCTTAGCTCTGTTTTCAGACATGACAGCATTCAGCAGTTTAGCCCTGAGAGACTTGAGCAGATTTTAACTCTCGTCCTTTCTTTAATAGATTAGGGAACCATACCCCAGTGGCTGGTAAAGTTACTTAGCTTGTTGGCTGAACTTGACATAGATCTGAAACATTTGAAACATTTCAATTAAAAATCAGTATTCAATACCAACATATATGCTCTCATATTTCATTAAAAATATGTGTATGGTAAAGATATGTGTGTGTGTGTGTGTGTGTGTGTGTGTGTATAATTACTAATATAACCTGAAAAGTAGTTCTTGATTTTGTATACCTTTTTGGAAAATGATACAAACTTTTAAAGTTAGAAACATCAAAACAGTCAATAATAATTTGGTCCCTCCAAAGTTATACAGCGGATAGGAAGGACAGTACAGGGAAACAGACAATTTTACTTCATGTAGATATATGTGACTGCATGACAGATGTGATCCTACAATACGTACAATCAGAAAAATGAGAAATTATACTCCATTTATGTATGATTTATCAAAATGCATAACTGCATTCTACTGTCATTTATAACTAAGTAGAAAAAATAATTTTTTAAAAAAATCCACAATTGATAAATTAAGGACTGGTCAAATCATTTCATGTTGTTTTTAACACAGATAATAATTCATCTTGTAGTTTCTAGTTATACATTTCTTCTGTCTCCCCAAGTTCCCTGTAGGCAGACCTCATGTTTCTCTCCTCTTTGTGTTCTGCTTTGTAACTGAATGAAATGTACAAAACCAGAGTTGAGGATAGGGTTCACCACTGGCATAAACTGCCCATGCAAAATATTTTCAAATATTTTCTCCACACTAATTTATAAGGGAAGTGGGATATAAGGCCTTTAAAGTACAATTCAGCTGTAAGATTCCAGAATTCCAGTAGGTGGATATAGATAGAGAGAAGTACATACACAGATACATAGATGGATTCTTGCTTAATACTCTATTTTTTTTTCTGAATTAAAATGGATACAAGGAAAAAAGTGAAATTGAGTGCGAAATTCAAGTTCCCAGTTTAAGAAATTGTTTTTCCTCTGCTTTTCTTCCTTGGTATGCAGTAGGAACTGATTAAACTAGAAAACTTCAAGTTATAAATATTTAAACTGCTTTTTTACAACAGTAAGCTTAGATGCAAAGGCGTTAAGCACTTTAAGAAATAGATTGAAAAGAAATGTCATTATCTTGATTTTCTGAATTGATTTGCTTAATAACAATACTTAGCATTTATATAGTGTTCTGTATTTTCAAATTGCTTTATAATCATTAATCAGTTAATTCATACAACCTCTCTGTGAGGTCAAGATTATTATCCCAATTTTACACACAAAGAAATTGAGATGTGCAGAAATTAAGTGACTTGCCCAAGGTCATTGAGGAAGTGAGTGACAGGCTCTGGATTAAAACTCTGAGACCGAGTCTACACTGGCTAAATGAATTGCAGAATAGATATAATCAACTGAATAATTAAAGAAGAAATAACAATTTTCTCTAAAATAGCTAGAAAATTGATATAGACTTGGTCACTTACTAGGCTCAAATTTTCTAAATGTGGTTATCTCTGAAATGCTATTTCATATTGCACATATAGAACTAAACCATAGATATGATTATAAACAAAATCTAATTTAAAAAGTACTGTTCTCCTTAATTTTAATACTTTGTCCCAAACTTAACTATCTATGTGTGCTCTAAAATGCTTTTTTCTCTACTATTTATTTGAGAAGTCCTCAAAGCAGCCTGTGTTCCAGGGAGTTCTAACCCTTCTCCCCTGGCCCAACTCCCATTCCAGGAGGCTAAATGGGTGAACAGTGAGATTAAAATGGGAATTTTAAATTTCAAGGACTGAAATAATAAAGGAAGATATTGTAGATCATATAGTCTTTTTCTTGGTTTTTAAAACATGAGCCATATAATGTGAGAGAACAAAATAGAAGAATGTGAGTCGTATCCTGATTGAAGCTGAAGGAAAACCCCAAGAGACAAAAAGATGATAAAGAAATCATGTGGCCCTTCAGGGATTCAAGACCGCAATCAGTCTGAGTTCAAAAATACAGCAGCAAAAGTGAAGGAGGTAAGAATATATACACAGTGAAGCAGAGACCCATTAAGCAGGTCATAAGCTTGATTCATGGCAACATCAGAGACTTTTAGGTAGGAGAGAGCAAACCATATACCAGCTTATTTATTCCTTTCAATTAGTTTGCGCTGTTGTTATTGTTTTTCCCCTACTATCTTTAAAATTTTATAATGAAAACAATGCAAGAAAGAGATGCTAGAATGCTTCTGAGCTTTGCTGTGCTTTCAATTAGCTCTGGAACCTGTGGCAAGTTGCTGTTGTGTATGGACTCAATTTCTACATTAAATTAGGTGGAGTGGAGACCAGAAAAAGGAGGGAGGGTGTCATCCGAGCACCTTAAAGTAGGTATTGTGTTACATTCCACCCATCCATCTTCTTTTTGGGGGGCAGGGTAACCCCCTGGTTATTGAACCCAGGGACACTCGACCACTGAGCCACATCCCCAGCTCATCCCCTTAATACCTTGCTTTTGGGAGGGTTGACTTTGAACTCAGAATCCTTTTGCCTCAGCCTCCTGAGCCACTGAGATTACAGATGTCCACCACCATGCCCTGCCCATCTTCTCTTATTACCAGGTCATTTTTATTTATTTATGGATGAGGAAAGAAATATTTTTAAATGGATAAAGTGTTCAAAGAGGCGAAAGAACTGGTTTTTGAAATCAGGCTTACACAGTTTTCAGAACATTTAGCTGACATCAACTTCTAGATCAGTTCAGAAGAAAAGAAAATTAACTGAGTTTTTAAGTAAGTCACTGGTTCCCAAACATTGCTGTGTGTTAGAATTATCTGGGGAACTTTAAAAGCTATTATGCCTGACTCCCATGAAAACTTTCAGATGTAATTGGCAAGGAGCATCACCTAGGCATTGGAAATTTTTAAACTTCCCAAGTGATTTGAAACTACTTACATAAGCAAATGATAGACACAGCAGTTAACCATACTCAAGATGAGAAATGATGAAGACCCATTTTGGATAAAGACCTCTGTGAGACAATTTTTACAAAGTTTACTTTAATAGAATTGACTAAATTTATTGGCTGAATGGTGTCATGATGAGAACCTAAGATACACTGAAGTTTTCAAAAGAATAAAAATTATTTTCCTAGCTTACATTTCTCTAATTCTCTTCTTCAGATGCTTTGTTTTCTCTGTTTGGGTGTCTCTTTTTTCATTTTGTCTCTTTCTTTCTTCATGACCTGAAGATCTAATTGTAGTCATCTCATGCTTTGAACATTTCAAACCTCATCTCTGGCATAGTTCTCCCTTTCAAAGTCCACTCCAGACCTGCTCATGAGAGTGGAAAAGTAGATTCTGCAGTTAGACACACCAAAGCTCTAGTCCTGGCACTTCCAAATACACAATCCAAAAAAAAAAAAAAGTATTAACTTCACCATACTTTGGCCTGCTTGTGAATTGGGAGAAAAAAAAAATTAACTCCAAAGAAAAATCATAGGACCCAAATAAAGGGTCGAGCATGCTTCCCTGATCCCTGACCCTGCTTATGCACTGACCTTTTTTCTATTCCCAATCTTCTCACTAAACACTGCTGCTTAAAGCACTAATTTCCTCCTTCCACGGCACAATTTCTTTCCAACATATTTTGGCACTAATTTAGCATTTCATGACATGTTGTATCATTTCAAACTTGCCTTATTGTTCTTATTTTTCTACCTTATTACAGTGTTTCTATTTTATGTATGTTGCAGTTACCTTGACTTTGGGAATATTCTTCAGGTTGTTTAAAGGTAGTGAGATGTCAAGCTTAAAAAAAAAAATCATTAGTAATTTTTCTTTTTTTTTTTTTTGTACTTGGGATGAATCCAGAGGCATTTTACCACTGAACAACATCTTCAGCCCATTTTATTTTTTATTTTATTTTATTTTATTTTATTTTACTTTGCTGAGGTGGACCTTGAACTTGTAATCTTCCTGCCTCAGCCTCTGGAGTCACAAATAAGGTCTGGTTTGTGACTGGCGTCACTTCTCCCTTTGTTTTCAGTGAGGAAGGTTTAAGCCAGCAGAGACTTTAGGGAATTCTCTGAGTCTTGAGGTGTAGGAAAGTGGGAATATATCAAGGACCATACACATTTATATTTTTGTCTGACTGCTCAAATGGGTGTCTGATGTCAAACCCAGTTATCTTAATGTTATATGACAATGAGATTGGGTACAAAACCTTACCATGGCCCGTACAGAAAAAAAAGAAAAAAAGAAAAAAACCTGACACCCAACAGAAAGGGATTTTTTGTTTGCTTGTTTTGTTGTTAGTTTGCTGTTGAGACAAATTCTTGCTTAACTGTCAGTACTGGTCTTGAATTTGTAATCCTCTTGTCTCAGTTTTTGAGTATCTTGGATTGCAGGACATTACCACCCTGCCCAGCTAAAGCATGGGATTCGAGACTCTCATTTTAGCACAAAACTTCAAATGTTGAATTTAGAATTCCCTTACCTCCAGTTATGGTGCTTACCTAGAATGAGGCAGTGAATTTTAATAACTAACATACACTATTGTCTAGGGAAACTTACCTCTCATTTCAAATTTTCTAGGAACATCTTCATTGAAGATACTTCATTTGAAATTTCTGGGTAAAATAAATTGAGCTATCCCAGCTTTTGCTCCAATACAATGGATATTTGTATTGCATAGTGTATTTTCACATCATTCTCTTTCTGGACACTGGATTCAGGAAAGTCCTTTTTTACATTTCTGTTAATGCAAATCCTATTTAGCCTTTAAGCACTGTTTCCAGTGCCACTGGGGAACTCTTCTGAATTCCATATGATATCAGTACTCACTGATTTCTTCTTTTAATTTGTTATATCAAGAAAACTCAGCACCACAACAATAAAAAAGTTAATTATTATAATTTTTTGCTCCTGACAACTCATACTTTCTACACTACATATATTTCAGTTCCATATGTCAGCATTGATTGGAAGTTCCTAATAGAAATAAACTTGCTTCTCAAAATGCATTTTCTGTAAATTTGCATTTATAGAAGGTACTCAAAACATCCATGCTTATTCATTGATCTTCAGTGACTTTGGTTTAGAGGAAGAAAAGAATGGAAAGAATTTTGGAAAAGAGTAGTTGGCCTACAGAACAAAGGGTAATTTTAATGAAATCTGGATTATTTACATACACATTTTACTTTGTGAATTCTCCATGGTATTTGAAAAGCTTATCCTGGTTCTCTCTCCCTTTCCTTTTTTTTTTAAGTCCCCTTTCTCTGTTGTTGGTATGTGCTTTGGGAATGCAAATTATTTCTTTAACATTAGACCAAAGCAAAACATAATTAGAAAGGGAGATCAAAGATGCATCCTCTAATACATCTCAAGGCCAAATATGAATGATTTCTGAATGATCTGCTATTTTACTAAATCGTGTCACACAGATAATCAAAAGTTATGTTACCACATTTAATCTTGTATTAACTTTCACATTTGGAAGATAGTGTGAGTCTACCCAAAACAGTATTGATCTCCTTTATCTCATTGCTAGTAGACTCCTTTGCTTGGCAAATGAAGTCTTGGTTTGAAAGCTAAAGGGTATGAGGATATTTTAAAAGACAGAGAAATAAAAAAATGAAAAGCAATAAAATCAAAGAACTGACTAGAATCATGAACTCTCATGAGACCTTAGGAAGTTCTTGGGGTTGGCAGGAGATAGATGTGTTCATCTCAATAGGAAGGACTAGTCCCTCTGTCTGCTTGACTTGACCTTCCTACTTTTATGGTAAAATATTTGGCTGAAATTACAATGCCTAATGAAAGGAAACTCAGTATTTTGTCTTAAAGGAAAACAAAACATGGAGTTGCACATGTATTTTAATCTTCATGAATATAAAATACTACAACAAATAGGTCTTTTGTAGAGCTTTTAAACATGGAATGGATGGGAACAAAATAATAAATGAAATTGAACCATCAATACCAGGAGAATAATATTTGGAAGTAGAGAGTATCTTGGAAATCAATTAATTTAATACTCTTATTTTGCAGATGAAATAATTGTGCCCAAGGGCAGTAAAGAGACTTGCTCAAGGTGAAATTATCTGTTCAACTTGATAGAAATGTTGCAAAAGCCTGAAAACACAAATGATGACTTTTCAATTCATCATTCCTTGCACTACATCATCATGAGAAGAAGGAATTCTGAGAGAAGTGGTGAAGATTGTGAAGCTTGGGGCATGTATTTTCCAGAAGCATAGATGCATTTTTCAGAAAAATCTTTGTAAAATATAGACATAACTGTAAATGGACTGGTTGAATAGGAAGAATTATCTTGAGAAAATAAATTGATTAGATGACATTTTAAATGTCCTTGTACACCAATAGGAATTTTGATGATATCCTTTATGGAACTGAGTTTATCAAAATATCATATTATAAGTCAGGCACAGTGGTACAAGCCTGTAATCCCAGCAACTCAGGAGGCTGAGGCAGGAAGGTTGCAGAAACTTTGCAAGACAGTGCCTGAAAATTAAAAAGACAAAAGAAAAAAAAAATGCTAGGGATGTAGTTCAGAGGTGGAGCAACCCTGGATTCAATCCCTAACACACACACACATACACGGAAGTCATATAAAAAGTGGCCATGTATGCCAATTTGAGGTATACAGGTAGTGTCCTATTTCTATAGTACCTTGCACAGAAGCACCTTGCCTCCTAAAGAGTGTAAAATATTCTACACTTTGACCTGTGTATGATTTTATGACTAGATAATGTGAAATTTCAGAGGATAAACTAATTCTCAAACCAGAGGTGTTCAGATGGAGACAAGTTATTTGTGGAAAACTTTCACCATCCTGGAATACCAGTAATGAATTTTGTACTGCCTTCTATCCCAGTAGTTTGGGAAAGTTTGGTTATTATTAATTTCATTCCATAATTCATAAAGCTTATCATCATGAAGTTGAACATCTGGAGGCAAATGAAAGGTATACAAATAATCACAATTTTACAACATAGGAAAATGAAATTCTACTTTGGAAAATACAATAGCAGCAAAGAGCTCTCAGGACTTTGTAAATGAAGGAAAGCTAACCACATTCTGCTTGATTATGATTAAAACCAAATTAAATGCCTTTATTAGAAATATTTTCAAAATTCCAACTGTTTATACATTTTACTATAGTGTCTTACATAATCATGTATACCTTCTTAAAATACATATACACACACAGGGAGACACACACATAAACATATACATCTGTATTCCTCAAAACATTCCTATTATATGAAAATATACCAGTGAAACATTTTCATTTTGATATTTGTGTCAGAATACTAAAACAGATGGGAATTATAAAATATACCGAGTATTCCATTATCATATTTTCCCAAGTATGAAAAAGAGACTAGAACCTTGTGCACATTCAACTGCCAAATAGGATCACATTGTTCTTTATATAAAACCTCAATGGCTTCCAATTTTTTACACCTTACTGTCCTCATCCAACATTCTCTAATCTGGGTCATATTTACGACCTTATCTGCCTACCTCATTACAAACCATTATCCCCCTCATTCCCACACTAGCCCATCAGATCTTTACTTTTTTATTAAGTGCCACAACAACTTGTTTCTACCATAGGCCTTTTACAACTGCTGCTCTCTAGCTGGGTTCTCTATTGTCCCAGAACTTTTATATCAACCTCTTCATGCCACTCCTTAGAGGAATCTTTTCTTATTACTTGATATAAAAGAGTCCTTTTATATCAGATACTCTCTACTATCCTCATTCCTAGTTTGTCACAAGATTTCCATTTATTTTACCATGTATATATTTATTTTTACTTTTATTATTTTCTTTCTTAACTTTCGCATCTGTCTTCTCCAACAGAATGTGAGCTTGCTGAAACCTATGGGTTTGTTGTAGTTGTTGCTGTGTTCACCTCTATATCCTGAAAGTGTGAAAGTATAGGTGGCTCAGAGTAGGTCTGTAATGGTTTAGATATGAGGTGTTCCTCATGTGTATTAAGAGGTGAAATAATTTAATTGTGAGACATATTCCCAACTCAGTCCAACCTAGTTCCAGTGAACTGTTAACTGTAGTTAGGTGGAGCATGGCTGGAGGAGATGGGTCACTTGGGGGTGTATCCTAGAAGGGAGCGTCTTCCCTGTCCCTACCTGTCTCCCTTTGAACTGAGCAATTTTCTCTGGTGGACCTTTCCCCATAATGTGCTAACTGGTTTAAGCCCAGCAAGCTATGTATGGACTGAGACCTCTGAAACCATCAGTCCCAAATAAACTTTCCCTTCTCTAAGTTTATTCTTGTCAGGTTTTTTTTATCACATTGAGACAAAACTAAAACAAGGTACCAAATAAATATAAAAAGAATGAATGATTCACTGAAATATGTGATTAAGAAGACAAAGAGTAAACACATTCACATTTCTGGAATACCCTATAACATCACCTGTGTTCCCTGCCCCCACCTCATTGCCAGCCCCTCTCTTTCTCCTGAGCTGGTGATCGGTGAGTTCCTCTTTTTCTTTTTCTTTTTTTTCCTACCACAACATAGGGAATCAGAAGAATTAAAAAAAGAAATATGGGTAAATCAAATGCTTTCTCACTGGGATTTTCTTCTACAGGGACTATGAAAGTACATTATTTAACACTGGAAGATGCATCCTGCTTTCCTCGCTCAGTGGCATCCAAGGTTTTAATGACATTCACTGCAGTTTCTGGTGCCCACATACTTTGTTCTATCTTAGGAAAAATAATATGCAATCTATTTCCTCTGTGTCTGTGATATCAAAAGATTCCTTTATTTAATAGTTTATATGTATTTATCAGTTAATGTAAACCATGATAGGGTAGTAGTCAATTAAGCACAATATTTTTTGAGTACCTCTTACATTTCTGGTAATATGTGGAGTTTTGTTCAAAAGTAAAATAAATTTCATTATATAAATTCTGCTTCAAGTAACTAAACGATATTGTGAGAAAACAGGTTTATGGAATACAGTCAAATAATGGCACAAATTGAAGTCTTAACAAACAGATCCTATTCTTTCTTGCTATTTTCTTAATCATGAAGCTGAACCACATGGACTGAGTCTGCAAATTAGATGGTTGAGCTTACATTAAAATGTGTGTGGGGGGGTGGGTATGAGGGGGAAGAAGAGACAAAGAAGAAAAGGAGAGAGAAAGAAGAGAAAGAGTGAGAGAGTTTGGTATTGAGTCTAAGAATGCTCTGATTCCAACTATGGTTCTATACAAGATAAAGAAGGTTGCACTTGGGCAGAGGTTGAAATCATCTAGTTCCAACAATGCCCTACTGTAAAGACCTCCCAAAAAAATCATCCTGATTCTTTCATTTCAGTTTCTCTGTGCCTAATCTAGGCTACACCTATATTTCACAATGAAATGAGAAAGAAACTC
This sequence comes from Glaucomys volans, assembly GCA_020662805.1. Taxonomy (NCBI): domain Eukaryota; kingdom Metazoa; phylum Chordata; class Mammalia; order Rodentia; family Sciuridae; genus Glaucomys; species Glaucomys volans. The sequence continues at coordinate 187,075 of JAJEJO010003022.1, forward strand.
AGGATCAAAATCTTTTAGAATAGAAATGTAAAATAATAATTTGTGACATACAATGAGATCAATGTGGTCTGAAGTAGACAAAAAATTTGACGTTGGAAGTGAATCTGCTGTTGGCTACTGAAAGGTGTTTAGTATTCACAAGGATGAGTGAGTGAAGACATCAATTGGGGGTATGGGAATGATGAAGGTGCCACTAATAGTGACAAAATGATATAATACGCCCTTTTTGAAAACTTCATTAAGCTATATATTTTATTCATTTAACATTTGTGAAGTGCTCATGAGCACTACTAGAATATCAAGGAAGGGGATGTGAGAAAGAATATGGTCCTCAAGGTCAGGATTTAAATCTTTGCTGGATCTTTTTGCTGGTTTTATGACCTTGGCCACATTACATTATTTCTCTTAATTCCTTTCTATTTATCTATAAAATGGAGATTATAATACCTACCTCACAAAATTACTTTAAGATTGAAATATCTGCCATCCAGCTCAGTTCTGGGCATAGTAAATGAATTTTAGATACTTTTACTTCATTTTAAGTTGGGGAATTGAGCATAGTGGTCTCTGAGATCCTGGGTCAGTTATCAAATTGTAGCCAATAAAGATGTCATCACCACATCAAGTTAAGAAACAGTCACTGTGTGGTTGGACTTATAAAAGACTACTCTTTGTTCATGTTATTCATACCTGGATTTCCATTTGTCAGGATTCATTTGCTTTTCATTTATATGTAAAAGGGTTTAATGAGTACTGTGCATCAAGTTGCTTGTTCACCAAGGAGCAGATTGCTCCTCATGGAGCTGGACAATTACCAACCAACACAGACATAGGCAGACAAGAGAATTAAAGTAGGATTCAGTCTCTAAATGCATGGTACAGATAAGAAAAGATGGGTGGTGTTATTTGTGTAGGATTTGGGTCTCAAACTGGCATTTGAGAGACCTCAATAGCAAATGAATAGGGAGGGTAGGGAGTGGGAGGAGAGGGAGAGAATGGTCAAGCATTCCAGATGACTAGAACAGCCATAGAAATGTGCACTCTCTAAACTTGGAAGTGAGTAGCCAAGCTGGGAAACAGGAATGGCAGGAGGAATGCAGTGAGGCAAAAATTAGGTGAGTAAAGACCTGTAAAAGTCAGGCTGTTGAGTTTGGAATTCATCTACCACATGAAAGATAATAACTAGCCTCACTTTGCAGATGAAGGGCAGGGATTTGGGCTCAGTCAATCACAATAATGTAATGTGGCCAAGGTCATAAAACCAGCAAAAAGATCCAACTCGATTGGTTCTAATGCTGTTTCCAATGGTGTCAGTGAAAATCATGGCATGTGGCACAAAACTCTCAGAGGGGCTCAGGAAGAGCACCTCATCCACATACATTGAAAATGCTATTTTACTATTTGATTTTTTAGGCATTTTATTTAAACATAACCTGCACTATGTGTGTGTGTGTGTGTCTGTGTGTGTGTGTGTATGTGTGTGTGCATAGATATTCCTCTGTAATTGCAACAGGGTATCCAGAAGAGAGAAACACTAATCAAGCTTGTGTAATTCTATTCGATGCTCTTATCCTCAGGATAGTGAAAATCTGATGGATTAAAACAGCATAATAGACTTACAGCCTTTACAAAACTCCATGGGATGTTGCTGGGGTAAAAATCAGCAATTTTGAATTCTGGTGAGCAGCAAATATTGTTTGGGCAGACTTTTTAATATTTCTGGTCCTCAGAAACCTAATCTTTTCCCATTTGGGGGTGACAGTGACCTTAAATCAGCTATTCACAATCTGTTGGCAAGTGAAATCAAAATATATGCTTAGACAACCTTTTTTGCACATCTTCACAGAGGGAAAAAAAATAATCAAAGGAGTTCTCAGCCCAGAATATAAACTATGCTGACAATTACACTCATCCTGCCTAGACATTTCCTGTGCTAAACTCCATGAGGGAAGTAATGCAAAGCTGCCTTGCACATGGAGAAAAATCAATTTCATAAGAGATATATCTTCATGTGTCATGATCCAGTGTATGATTGTGGCCTTTGATGTCTATTTAGCTGGCAGCAAATTTACAGCCATAACTTTTAATTCCCAGCAATGAGTGCAGCAAAAATAACTTAACAGTTAAATAGGAACCTTGTGCTCATTGGGTGACTGTAATCAACTGCCAGGAATGACCTTGAAATTGGACATTCCTCTCTGCTTAAGCACCATTAGCAATATTTTTCAGAAAGCAAACCATTTAGCTTGTTGGCCAAAATAAAAAAAAAAATGCCGATAAAATCTACTGTTGGCTACTCTCTAAATTGCATTGCACTATCTGTTCACCAGCTCAGGGTGAAAAGCATTGTATATTAAAAGATTTTCATTGTGTAATAATGTGAATACCAGCAGCAGTAATTATAAAATCAATAATTTGTAATAAATATGTCCTCCTTATATAATTACTAAATGATTGCAAAACCAATATTATGCACTAGTTAGAATGGAAAAGGTTCCTGTTAAAGACTTTCTATATTACACATTATTGTGCAAATCTTAAACACTCTTGGTCAAATGAAGCAAAGCTTTATCCTCATCAGAATTAAACTAAATACTATTTCTTTCAAGCCACTAAAAAATATTTGATTCGTGGTGAAACCAATTATTAGATTAAAATATCTGTCTTCAACATGACCGTGGGTGCAGTAGCTCTACTTACTAGTTTGTTTTGTGTTGGATAATGTTGTTGAGATTTTGACTTCTCTGAGGGTATCTGTATCCCTATTCACCTGCTTCAGGGATTCACCTAATTGCCACTTCTCATGTCATATAAACAAAACAAAAGTCACAGAGAAATTGTTATCAGCCCTTATATTTCAAATCATAGCATGAGGGGACATGTTCCTGCTCGGAGAAAAATCAACCAAGTTCACTTGCTCTGAAGAAGGACTATGTTTTGATCTTTGGTAGCATTACCTCTGAATTATCCATCATTCTGTGAGGTTTCTGAGATTGGGTCACTGCTGGTCATCACTGTAAAGGTTATTCTTCTTATTCATGCATTTGCTCTATTTGTCAAGGAATATTTAATGTGAATTTTTGTTATGTGCTGACAACTTTGAGCTGGGCAATATGAGAAAGAAAAGAGTAAACCAAGAGAAATGTGATTCTAAGGTTTAGGGAGTTTCCTGTCAAACTGGGGACATAAGCATTTTGGAAATATTCTAGCTGAAATGATTTTTATGTCATAGACTCTGGGATGGTGGTCTTGAGCCTTATGAAGATAACATTGATTAATTTACCTGAGGAACCTCTTTGGATGTGACCACATGATACAGAAAAAATTGATCAACACATACCAAGAGAATGCTAAGATCAGAATGGATCTTGAAGGTTCAGTCTTGACAACTCCAATATGTACTGCAAGGTTTAGTTCTCTTATCTCTTAGTGCTAAATAGTAGCTCACCTTCTTGTCTTGCCACAGGACAGAACCATCATCTGCTCTGTATAATAGTTTTATCTTTTTACTTTTATTATATAAGAACATATTCATTACTGATATAAGATTAATCTCATAAAAAGATAACATTGCAATATCCACACTGATACTTGATCAAATATTTGTGTGCCATGGCCTAGCCAAGTTGACATATATAGTTAACAATCACTCATATCTGCTTAGGATAGTTGGGAAGACTTTTGCACCAGTTCTAGTCTGAACACAACTCAGATGGGAAAACAGGGAACAAGAACTTTTTCATAATTTCTTTCCTTCCACACAGTGCTTGGCATGGTTTTGGGCTCATCTGTTCATTACTTTTCTTCATTCAGCAAACATATATCAAGAACTAAGCCCAAAATGGAATTTCCATTTCCAATCTAACCTTGTAACATGATTTTTGGATGAATATAACACATAAGATGAGTGACTTGTAGCACTCGAATGACTTGTAGGTGTCAGATGGAAGCAGAGCGATGAACATAGCAAAGGAATGGTGTCACGTATTTCTAATTCTTCCTGGCCTGGTGTGAATATGTATAGTGAATTAATCATGTGAAATCTAAGTCATTAAAAATTAGGTGACTAGACTCACTATTTTGAGATGATATGTTTATAAAGCGTTTTTAAAAGGACTATTTGATATCAACTTTAAATTCAAATAGCAAAATGTTAAAACTTGTGTTTGGTCCAGTAATTCTATTTCCAGTAACTTAAATTACAAATATATATACATATGTATACATATGTATATGTATGTGTATATATATATATATCAAATATAATACATAACCTGCAAGCAGATTCATTACAGTTTTTTGGTCATAGATATGAGATTTAAATAGAATATGTCCCAATCAATAAAGAAGCAATAACACTGATATGGCTCTATGCTGAAGATCCTTGGAGGAAGTGTTAAGAAGTATAAGGAGGACTAACATACTCTTGAAGGGAAAGAGCTCCAAGATACATTTTAAAGCAAAACAAAAAGCCACAGATTTTTAATAATATATGTACCAGGATCTCTCATTTTAAAAAGAAAGCTATGCACATATGTTTTCATATAGGGAAATGAATAAGGAAAACCTGTCAGGAGGCACAGCAAACCTTTCCTGATGTCTATAAAGAGAATGAAGAGTGTGTTGTGACAAAGAGAATATTTTGTGTTCTAGTTTATATATCTCTATTTCTTTTTCAATCATTAAAAATTATGTGTAATCCATTTATTCATGTTATAAAGACAGAATAGTATTTATTGAAACATCCCAAAAAGAAATACATATAATGTGGTTCCATTTTAATAAACTTCAGAAGAATATAAGACTGCACTATATTGCTTAAGGAGGAATGCATAGCCTGTATAATTATGAAAATAAACAAAAATAACATTAACACATAGCCAGGACAGTGGTTTACTCCAAGAAGGTATGGGAGTATTGGTTTATAAACTTACATAGATATTCCATGTACTTTTCTGTCTATGTGATGTATTTCATAAGTACAAAATTATAATTGTGTAATATAAATAAGAAAACCAAATAAAAGTAAATGACCATTGTTTACAGAAAAGATATAAAAAGAGGATAAATAGGTAGTTTAGAGACTTTTGCTACAGATGGTATAAAATAAACTCATAGAGATGCAATAACATCAAGAGAAAAAAGACTTTGCCTAGGATTAAAAACTCAGGATATAATGAGAACAGTCCATTTAATGTATTTAATTTTATAGAACTTAGACAATTTTTCTATATGGGCAGTAGTTGACTGTCAAAATAGCCTGATAAAATATTTTCACAGATGAGACCCAGAGACAATTATGGACTGAGTAGTGCCTTTTCATAATTCATATGCTGAAAGTTAATCATCAGTGTGACTTACTTGAAAATAGGACCTTTAAAAAGGTCATATGGGTGGAGCCCAACTCCAATGGACTTATGCCCTTATAAGAAGAGGGAAAGACACCAGAAATGTTTTAATAAGAGAAAAGGCCAAGTGAGGACACAGCCAGAAGGAGGCCACCTATGAGCATCCTTCAGAAGAAACCAACTCTTCGAACACCTGACTTAAACTTTCAGCCTTGAGGACTGTAGGAAAAAAAGATTTATCTTAGCAACTCAGTCTTTGCATTTTGTTACAGCAGTTCTAACAAACTAATGCACACTCTATTAACAGTTTGTAAATATTGCCCCTAGTACCTAGCTCCATATTTATCCCACTTTTCGCCAAGTCTTTTTTGCAAATAAATTTTAAAAGAGCAAGACCAGATGGCATTTTTAATACAAAGATAACTTAAGTGAAAATTTGTTTTATGGAAAATAATTCAAACTGTATAAAAGCATGTACATTCAAAGATAATTCTCCTGCCCATCTTGTAGGAATGGAACCTTTCCTCAGATATCTTTGTGATCTTCTGGGCTTATATTTTTAGAGAGAGTCTAGGTATATCCAAGTGGGTAATTTTTATGTGTTTCTTTATTAAAGTAGAAAATGATATTTGTACTTTCCCTTCTTTTGCTTTTTAATTTAACCAGGTGTCTTAGGTAATTATATAATCAAAATGTTGTTTTAAAGGTACTTTAAGAATTAAAACAAAAATAAAATAAAACGGTGGTGAGGTCAGTGAGGCACATAAATAAATAAGCATGAACTTCATCATTCCTCTTCCTAATACCACATTGCATTCCTTTTAATAAGTGTCTCTAGTTTTTTATATTCTTGTTATTGTGCACTTGCACTTTGTGACACATGTTGAGTTACACAGTTCAGATGGCATGTATATTTACTTATTCTTATACAACCATGTATTTCAAATCTCTTAAACAACTCTTACTTGCTCTTACCCATTGTCCAAATGTGAATATAATTTTGTTACTACACAAAATTTATGTAATAAATGAAATAGATTTTTTAAACAATAGGATTCATAAAAATTGTGCAAACATTGCTTGTTGACTGACCAATATTACTTTTGTTGTTATTGAAGTAATATTATTATTGATTATTAATACTTTCTTATTTTTATAATTTTTATTTATATATTAACATTTATCCTTTAAACTGTCACACCTTTTTGAAGAACTCTCTCCAAATGCACAAAGTTAAATAATCTGCCCGTCCCTTTCTTTTTCTCTCCCTCCCTCCATTCCTCCCTCCATTCTTTCCTTGCTTCCTTCCTCTACGTGCAAATGTGTAGGTATTCACCTATCACCTACCTACCTGCCCTCCTACCTACCTATCATCTGTCTATTCTGAGCACTAGCATTGTCATACTTGCTGTATCCAGGAATAGTTCTCTTTTGGCCTATGACTTGATTGTTATCCTGGAACTTCTGCTTGCTCTTTATTCATTTTGGAGCTCCTATTTCATGAATCTTAATTCTTCTTTGTTAGTTTTTATTACTTTCATTGGTCCTTATCCCCTAAAAGCTTCATATGAAGGTGCAAGGGACTTGAATGTTTTTTGTCCCTACACATCTTGAAATATTACTTCCTATTGGGAATTTAAAATAAAGTATTTCGAAACAAAACTTTGAAGGCTGTCCTCCAGTGTCTATTAATTTCCAGTGTAGCTTTTGAAAAGTCTGATTTTACTTCAGTCCCATTTCTTATGGGTATAATACTTCTCAATTAGTTTAATTGATTTTCTTCATCTCTATTCTGTCACTACTTTTCGAGTCTGTGTTTCATTGGATTAATATCCAGTTCTTTCTCAGAGAAAATTATTATATTCTTCACCTTGTAACTATTGAATTGCAATATTTTTAAGAGTCTTTCTCAAGACAGCATAGTTTAAAATAATATTTTTTAAGAATCCTGTTGCATGCAACTATTCAAATTTATCACAAATAATTGTAGGTAGGAAAGATACTCACAAATGCATCTGTATTTAGGGGATGACTGGAGTTTGTTTTGGACCTGTGGAGTCTAAACCATGTATAAGACTTCCAAGTAGAAAGGCAGAATATTTCTTTAGTTATGTACATTGGTAGAGAAGCATATGGACTGCAAAGATAAACTTTTGAATTAGAAAATGCATGGAATCAAAATTGTGAGCCAGTATGTTATCATCAAAGGAATCAATGTAGTTTAAGAATAAAAGAGGATTAAGGTCTGAGCCCTGAGGCTCTGCGATAACAAGGGAGAAGAAAAGGAGATTGAGAAGAATCAACTAGTGAAATAAGGCAAAAAACTAGGAGAGTGCAGAGTCCTAGAAGACCAGGAAAGAACATGCCCAATGGAGAAGAGATTGTTCAAATGTGTCAAATGCCGCTTTAGAGGTCTAGTGAGATGAAGGCTGAAACCAAACCATTGGGTTGATCCATGTGGAAAGGAGCAAACAGGTTGGAATGAAAGTCTCTGTAGGAATAGGCTTAAGGGGAAATGGGCAGAAAGAAACGTGAGAAACAAGTAGAAAACAAAGTGGGTACTGGGATCAAGAGAAGACTTTATTTTTTCATTATTTTTCAAATTGTAAAAGAATGGAAAGCACATTTGCTTGTTAAAGTAAATGATGCAATAAAAATCAATAACACAAGAGATTATTTAGAAGAGAGAGGAGATAATTTTGGAAGAAATATCCATAAGTATACATACAGAAAAAAGTTAATGTGTCAGATTTGGAATTTCTGTCCTTAGAAAGGCATGCTTACAAAGTTGGACCTTGTGTCTGAACACCTTGTTTTAGGGAGGGTTCCTAAGTTTTCAAAAACTGATAAAAGTGCCTTACTCTGCCTAAACTGATTGAATAAACAATGTGATTAATGCTGAACTCCTCATTTCTTTCTGCGAGTACTGGATTTATTATGTACAAGGTGACATGGTGGCCAGTCCCCAATAACAATGGAGGAAACTGAGTTTCAAATGATCTTCCCTAGTAGCAACACTTCACAGGTGGTGAACACTTCATGCCTGGAGGAATTAGGTACATACCATGTGATTCCATCATAGACAACTTTTGTAAACTTGCCTCTGGTTGCTCATAGACCTTGCCTCATGTGTGTTTTTCCCTTTGTTGGTTTTGTTTCGCTTCATGTCAGTGTAATAAGACATAACCATGAGGATGACTATAAAATCACATTCCACATGGCAGATGGAGAACATAGTTTGCTTGAGAGTTCCATGCATATCTGCATTATCATCAGCCTAGATATTTCAGAGGACATCTACATGTTAATGGTGACTGGACAAGCCAACTTAAGTGTCCCTTTCAATTGTCTCTTGTGCAGCTCAGACCTAGCAATGCATTACTTCATACAATATTGCTGTCTTGTTAAAACATAATGCATGTCTTTCTTGTTTTCTCATTAGATTGGAAGTGCCTTTGTGACTTGAAACCCTGACCTATATTGTCATTTTATGTTTAACTCTCCCTAGCACTTTGCAGAGATTGTAGTCAATTTTCAGTGAGTTTGTTGACTGCTTTCACATGAATTCTTTTTAGCTCTGGGCCTTCACTTGGGTTTTTGTATAATAAACCTAATTGTAGCAAAGCAGAAAATAAATCATCACAGATGATTTTTGATATTATGCTATTTTTCTTTAATCAAATATACTTTCTTCCTTTCCATCCTTCCTTCATATATGCAATGGATGCTCTCTTATGGTTATGTCACTTCTCAATGACTTCAAATTAAATGCACTAACAGAACAGGCTCTTTTGGTCATGTTTTATGTTCTTTCTCAGATTTGATATTAGGCATGTCCCAAAGGTTTGATCAATGATTTGCTTTCTTAGGCATTGTTTTGGTTATCTATTCCTGTGTAATGAACTATACCAAAACTTAAATGTCTTAAAATAATAAACATTTATTGTTTCTTAAGAGTCACAAAGTGTTGGGTTTGCCTGTTGCCTTCCCGGACTTGACTGATCTCAACTAAACTTTTATACATGTGATTAGTTGGCAGGTGTGTGTGGCTGCTTGGTTTAGAGTGCCTTACTCACAGGGCAGGCAGTTGGTTGGCTACCAACTGAAGTAAGGTGGGCCCTGACTTTCATCATCCAGAAGGATGCCCTGGGCTTATGTACATCAAGGGCAGCAAGATTCCCAGAAGGAAAGAAGTGCTCACAGCCACTTGAGGACTGAACCCAGTGTTGGGGGATGTTATTTTTACTTCCTTTCCATTCTTGGTCAAAACACTTCATAGTATAAGGCTAGATTCAAGAACTGATAATAAAACATCTCTACCTCTTAATAGGAAAAACTGCAAAGTTTCATTGCACAGAAACATTGGTAGAAGTAGAGAAATAATGGCAGCCATTTTGTAATCCATTTATAATAGTGTGGCCCCCAATCCTAAATATTCATGTTACTCCCACATTAATAATACACACAGCATCTTTCAAGATCCCCAAAGTCTCTTTTGATCATGATAACACACTTGAAGTTCAGCATCCTATGATTTACAGTGGGTCCAGAGGAATGTTATTACTCAAACTATAAAGGTTTTTTCTCTAAATTTGCTCCTTCTCCTTGAATCTCTTTTTGAAATAAATCAATTCTCTCCTGAATTCACCTCTTTCTTGGTAAAAGTCATAATTACAAACAAACTCTCTGTCCTGCTGAAACTTGCAAACCATTTTTCCAAGAGGCACATACCCAGTGAGCAGGATTGTCTGTCCAAGTTTATTGCACATGGCTGTTTTACCAAATAGTTTGCTGCCAGACTATAGTTTTGTATTTTCTTATTGTCAGTTTACATTAAAGTCAGAAAACTGAAGAAATTTTACTAAGAAAATGCCTACCCTCTATTTCAGTTTACTTTTAACTTAGTTTAGTAATACTAACTGGTATCACAAATAAAACCCTTATCTCTTTGGCTGAATTCTATGAGTTTATATAATGTTCCATCCAACTGCAGTGTAGGTGTTTGGTGGCATTTTCCATGGTTTTCAAGGACTGAGGGTCTATTCCTGATGGGAAACCTACTGAAGGAACATGTCCTACACTCTTCAAAAGCTTCTAAAATGCTCACATGGGAGAATTTTCCAGTTTTAGCAAGTGACCCTGATATACACATTCTTCTCACCTTAAAGCACAGGTAATGAAATAGTTGACATAGGAGACAAACACTTGACTGTACCTATAGTTTCTTTCTCTCCTTCAGTTACACGCAATTTGGGTTTTACTGCTCAAACTTTCAGCATAGTGCTTTCTCCACTTCTTTCAAGATTGTGTGTGCACAGTGCATATAGGAACTATGAGTAAAAAAGAAAAACAGGAAAATTTCCCCGATGTTTGTGGAGGCAGGAAATTGAGTCATGTTGTCACCTGGTAGGAAGGCAAGAACGACGATTATGCCAGTAGTCAGAGTAACAGTGAACTTCCCTCCAGACTGTGGTTTCCATTACCTGCAGCAGAGCTAAAGACACAACCGTGTGTAACCCCAGAAACACTTTCCTAATTTTCATCTCTTCATGATTTTGACTTGTATATGCTTGGAAATTCTGATTTTTATCAACTCTTCCATTAACTGGGCCATTCATATAGATTTGCTTCTTTGTTAAATACATTTTAAAGTATGCAAACTGCCTGGGTGTTCCTTAAGGGTCTTTACTGAAATGAACTTATATCTTCCATAACATCTTGCAAAGTCTTTTGATGGAGTGCCTATTAAATAATAGTTCTGATTAACTCTCCAATTGTTCTGATTTCTTTAAACCTACCAAGATGTATTTTCCTTCTCCTGACACCTAAGTCCAACAGGACTTTCTCCAACTCTCTAATACCAACTGTGTTGCTTCTGACTGACAAGCTCTAAAGGACCATTTCCCATCGGCCCTTTCTCAGTCTTGATAATGTTCTAGAATGGTGTACAGAACTCAGAAAAGCACTTGATTTATATTTACCAGTTTATTTTAAAGGATAAAACTTAGGAATACATAAACAAAACAGATGCTTGTGGCAAGGTATAGGGACAGGGGATGCAGAGACCGCCCCCAACAGAGAGACCATTCTCCCAGCACCTTCATGTGCTTGAAACCCTGAAGCTTCCTGAAGCTCATCATATAGGGGATTTTGAATGATGTTATTTCTGATAGCTGTGATCAATTATTAACTCATTCTCTACTCCCTTTTCCCTCCCTGGAGATTGGGTGTTATGGTTTGAATATGAGTGTACCTGAAAGCTCCTATGTGAGACAAGGTAGAACTATCCAGAGGAGAAATGATTCAACTGTGAGATGAAGCCTAATCAAACCTAATCAAATGGATTCATCTACTGATTAGGTTAATCCATTTGAGGGATTGATCATTTGAAGGATTACCCTACTGGTTGGTGATAGTAAGCAGGGAGGGTGTGTCTAGAGGAAGTAGGTCACTAGGGGTGTACCCTTGGGAATTATATCTTGTTACCCTGGCTCCTCCCTCTTACTATTTTGAGGTCTGTATATCAATATTCCTGTCACACATAAAATACCAAAGGACTTAGAAGCTTTGTTTCAGGAACTGACAAAAAGTGAATATATATATATTCTTCCTTTTGCCACACCCACCTACTTCCCTTGGTAAGTATAAAATATATTTCAGATATTGAGAAATCTGCTCCTCTGTGGTGAAGAGAATCTGAATGTATGCAGACTATAATCAAGATGGTATTTTTCTAATGGACAATTAGTCTTACATTACCAAAGTATGTTTGGTAAATTAAAAGGGCTGCCACTGTGCGTTCATAATTCTTTTTCTCGAAGTGAATAAAACAGAATACAGTAAGTAAATAAACAAGTAAATAAAATCTACAATAAAATTTTTATTACTTCTTTCTGTTTAGCAATATTATACATGATATGTCTCTGATATTGTTATTTTCTCTTTCTCTAGTTTTAATGTCATTTCCCCTTTGGTAGAATGATCTAAGAAGGGGATCTCGCATATATTATTTTAAATGGAAGTTTTTTTTTTTCATTTATTAAGAAATTAATGAGTACATGAATAAACATCTATTTGGGCTAAATGTCAATAGACTCAATGAACTAAAATACTACTATATAATTTGTAAATTCATAGAAGTTCATGATTGGACTTCTTTGGAATTATCAATATTCATTCTACCTGGACTAAAATTAGCTATCTCTTAATTGTTTCAAAAAATCAAATTACCAAGTTAAAAAGGAAAATTATTTATCTTTTTTCATTCTGAAGTTCACTAAGATTCATAGCAGTATGAATAAAATGAATGAGTTCATGAAAAAAAATAACCAAATAGTTAAGAATGACTGTTTTTTTTGTTGTTGTTGTTTTGTTTTTCTAAGTAGAAAACCTTTGTCAAAAATTCCTTTCAGGTTTAAAACAGCATCACTCTGACTCTACACAAAAACAAAGTTCTATAAATAAAAACTTTCATTAAGTTTTTATTTTTCACCTATTTAATAGAGCAAATCTATAAGGTTTAACTGGGCTGTACCACTATCTATGAAAATTAATCATTTTTATATTAAATTTACAGTTTGTCACTTATTTACTGGCCTGGGGCAAGATGTGCTTTACTTTTCTTATCCTAGTACTAAAGAACTCCCATAGAGTAAATGAGTTTCTAATATTAGATATTCTAGAGTAGCGAAGGAAAAAAAGTTCTTTGAACTGGAACATAAATGGTTTATGTATGTTAGACTGTATTGAAATACATTCAAATGGAACTTAGTTTATAAGATAATTTTCTTTAACAAAATGACAGAGCTACAAAAAATAAACTTTGAATGTCTTGATTGGAGACATTCACGAAAAAAAAAAAAATTGGATGTTCTACTTTATTTGCTTTCTTTTGTCATTATCTACCATATTTCCTATGACTGTGTTTCCTATGAGGGCTAAATGTGTCACTGTTTCTAGAAACTATAACTGCGGATTCATGTAAAATGTTGGCTGTCCCAATATTAAGACAAAACATGTCAAGCATTTTTTTCCTTAATAGATTTTATTTTTTATGAGGATATAAATTTTCACAAAAAAGTAAATATAACACATAGTTCTGATTTACCTCTCACCTAATTTTCTCTATTATTCACCTCTTACCTTATGATGTGTCCATTCAATTAGTGAATTAATCTCGATATGTTATTATTAAATAAAATCCAAATCATTCATGTTTCCTAGGTTTTTCCTAATATCCTTTTTCCATTCCATGATCCTGGATGCAACATTTTAATTACTCATGGTAATTCCTCAGACTCCTACTGATGGTGAAAATTTCTCTTTCTTTGTTTTGATGACATTGAGAGTTTTGTGGAGTTTTGGTCAGGTATTTTGTAGAAAATTGCTGACTTTAGATTTCTCTGGTGATTTTGATGATTTTTCCCATGATTAGACTGGAGTTGCATGTTGGAAGAGATGAATGACAGAGGTAAAGTGATATTCTCACTCATTATATGAGTCCCTGTACCAGCAACATGACTTATACTTGTTAATATTAATTTTATTCACCTGGGTGAAATAGTGTTTGTCAGGTTTCTCACCAGTGAAAATACCCTTTATTGTTAACTTTATATGCTGCTTTCTTTGGATGGAAATCCATAGGCACAACCCACACATTTAAGACGTGGATAGTTGCTGGGTGTGGTGGCGCATGCCTGTAATCCCAGCACTTGGGAGGCTGAGGCAGGAGGATCCTGAGTTCAAAGCCAGCCTCAGAAACTTAGCGAGGCCCTAAGCAACTCAGTGAGACCCTGTCTCTAAATAAAATACAAAATAGGGCTTGGGATGTGGTTCAGTGGTGGAGTGCCCCTGGGTTCAATCTCCAGTACCAAAAAAAAAAAAAAAAAAAAGAAGTGGAGAGTTAGCATACAGTTGCTTACCATTTATTTGTTTGTTTATTATTTATATTGGTATGAATTCATAAATATTAATTTGTACTTTGGGTTGTAACCCAACTTTATTTTGTTGCTCAAGTTGTTCCAGAAATAACCCTGGAGAGCTCTTTCAGTGGGCCTCTAAGTCTTTTTGATATACATCTATCGTTTGGGACCTTTAAAAAAATTTTTCTTTCTGGCATTATATGATGCTTCAGGCTTATCTTGTGTGTTTCCTGTCCCCATTCTAAAATCAGCCATTTCTACAATAAGTACTGCTTCCATTTATTGGGGAATGACATTTACTAGGATTCCATTGTTTCTAGGCCACATCAATGTCAAAAACAAGCATATGTATACTATTTATTTGTATTTATGGGTACTATGTATGTGTATTTATAAATATACATATCTATAAATATTTCTTTATGCAATTCACTATATGAATATTAAATTAAAGCTTATACAGATATTTCCAACTTTAAACTACCTATGTATCATTCTAGTCTTCTCCCCATATGTACCTGTAAACTCCCATCTCAATAGTGAGACAGACACCTGACTACTACTCTCCATCATATGTTCAAGTGTTCAATTGTCTATTGAATGCTTACTCTTTGAAGCAGTATGACAATTTGGGAATTTTAGCTCCTACCCCTGTGAGAAACTGTTTTAACAACTAGTACAGTGCATATGTGCTGCTCCTTTTGTTTTTCGTTTTACACACACACACACATCATCTCTAAAGCTACTTAGCTAGAAACATGCCTTCTATATGCCTTACAAAGTTTCTTTTTAATATACATTTATATACATTGTATTGTTTTGTCATTTTCTGAATTTTATCCTGAGATTCCCCTGGTCACATAGAAATTCTTAATATACAAACCTCATGGTCCAATCTTGTAAAGTTCAGTGTGTTGTGTCAAATGCACAGTGCCATGTACCTACATTCTAGCTACATGCAGAATAGTTTCAACACCCTAAAATTGTCACTGGTGTTTCAACTCTCTCCCCTGAATGTCTATAACAACTAGCTTTTTTTTACAGTTACTTTTTGCAGAATGTCATATAATTTTAATCATGTAATGTGTACCATTTTCAGACTAGCTTCTTTCATGTGGAAATATGCAAGCAAGATCTACCCACTTCTTTTCACAGCTTGTTAGATTATATTTTTGTCATTGAGTAAAGTTTCATTGTACCATGATTCCTGTAAACATTCACCTAGTGAATAACTGGTTCTTTCCAGTTTTTCATGATCATTTAAAAAGATGCTCTGCACATTTGTGTGAAGATTTTTGTGTGGACACACATTTTAAGATCAGTTGGGTAAATACTAAGTAATTTGGTTTATCAGATTGCATGATATGACTGCATTTAGCTGTGCAAGAAACTGCCAAATTGGCCTTACCATTTAATATTCATATCAGTAATAAGTGGAAGTTGCTATTCACATTTCTTTCTTGCTAGCAATTAGTGCTTTCTATATTTTTAAAGCCATTCCATTCTAATGACAGATTTGTGGCAGTATTCTATTTTGTTTTTTCAGTTTGCAAATCTCTAATGTCAAATGTTGAAAGAAATTTTTGGAAATAATTCTGCATATTTTTTGAAAAGTTAGGGCTGGGATATGGCTCAGTTGGTAGAGTGCTTGCCTCACAAACACAAGGCCCTCGGTTCAATCCCCAGCACCACAAACAATAATTAATTAATTAATTAAATAAATAAAATAAATAAAAGTTATTTGCTCAGGTTTTTTCACAGTTTTAAATTGTGCTGTTATTTTCCTATCATTGAGTTCTAAGAGTTCTTTATATATTATGGGTTATGTTTCACTATTAGATATTCATCTTGAATTTTTTCTCCCATCTTTGGTTTGTACTTTTCATTGTTCTCACAGTGTCACATAGAGTGGAATTTTTTTAAAATATCACATTCCATGAATGTTGATCTTCTGGTTGTGTGGTTGCTTTGTATTTCTGAAACTAATTTATTTGGAATTTTATTTCTAGTTCTTTTGGATTTTCTACAGATACAATCATATAACCTGAGATCAAAGACAGTTTTATTTCTTCCTTGGCAGTATGAATATTTTTTAAAGTCTTTTTTAGTGCCCTTGCTATTACTTATGGTATTAAATGAATGATGAGAGGAGATGTCATTTCTTCATTCACCTTCATTCACCTTCTTAGGGGTAAAAGGGACAAATTTTTCACCGTTAACTATATTGTAGATATAGGTTTTTTATGGTGTCCTTGTTGAACCTAAAAATTTCCCCTTCTTTTCCTAGTTTGTTGAAATTTTTTATCATAAATGTGCTTAGATTTCTCAATTTTCTTTTTTTTTTTCATTTTAAGAACCACTTGATATAATCACATATTGGTTGTTGCTGTTTAGCCGCTTGATGTGGTGAATTTTTTGCAATGTCTAATTGTTGAATTATTTTCCCCAAAAATGTAGGTTATATATTTATCACCATGCTCAGTCTAATTCAGGCAATAATGTTTTATCTCAGAAAAGTATTTTTGAATTATACCTACCCCGTTTTGTGCATTATCATACTGCTTTCCTTTTTTTAAAAAAAAATGACTCTAATTGCTTGAGCTACATTTTCTATTTGCTGTTTTTTTAGATACAAAAATATATTTTCAGAATTGCAGTAGTTTATGAGATTTCACTACATAATAAACTAGCTATCTATTATCTAATGAGATATGCAAAATTGAGGATTCTGGGATGTGGAGTGAAGAAAGGAAGTACTTTCTAGACGTTTACAATCCCCACTTAAAACAATCAGAGCAATGAGGATAATAAAACTAAAAATAATTAAACTTAAAAAGAACAATAGAAGAGATAGATGCTAAGTATTTTTCAAAGACCTTTAAGAATAAAAGGGCATAGAATATAGAAAATGTCCACAGAGACAAAGAATGTATTGCAGAAAAGATACCATGAAAAAGATTTTAAAATATTTTAAAATAAAATAAACAAACTAGAAAAATGATAGAAATTGAAACAAAATACAATTCAAAATTAGAAAACTTCTGAAAAGAATCAATTAGAAAAAAAAAGATTTGAAAAACATTTGCCAAAAGTCAGGAAAAATAATTGTTAATGAGCTATCTCAGAAATGAAGCGTAACTTGAAGATGTACAAACAGGGAAATTTACAAAATGAGTTTGATAAATAGAGAATGGAAAGTCAAAAATCAAAAAGGAAGAAGAGATAAGTTTTAGAGAAAGTAATAAATACTGACAAATATAGAATTTGAAAAAAACAATGAAAAATAAAAACCAGTAAAAAGGCATATAAAGAACATCTCCAAATAAAAAAATATTAAAGAAATGGAATTAGAATTGGGCTAAAATTGATAATACAACTATACATTTGTGAAGGCAACCGACAATAAGATTTTAAAATACAAATGAAAAATTCATGTTGGGGCCTAGAGAAAATTTGTTCCCAACACTTTCTATTAAAGGAAAGAAAAAGTAAAAATTTAAGCCAGCATACACAAAATTGTGCCAATTAAAAGAAAAGATAATTGACATTTCACCAGTTTACAACAAATATTCTGTGTTAAAACATGGTACAGTAGAAATTTTATATCTGGAAAAACTATTATGAATATGAAAAAGTTCAGTTATATTTTTTACCATAATATGTGTGAGAAATCCACCCAGTCATTACTTTTTTAAAGACCTCAAGTGACTAAAGATACATTATCATAATATTTAGAAAACATTCTGAAAAATAATGAAAAGATATTAGAAATTAGTCTTATTGTAAATCCTGATGGATTAATGAATCAAGAAAATTATTATTAATATTTACAATTATAATAAAGTGAGATAGATAGACCTTGCCTGAATTCTGTTAGAAATGCATAGTACTATATCTAAAGAAATCTTGCTCCACAATATTGAAGTTAAATGTAATGAAGTCTGTTCACCTAAATCCAAAGTACAAAAAAGTCAGGGGATAGAAGCACATGAGGAACACTACCACTGGGATGCTGTCAACAAACCCGTACTATGATAAACTCTACAAAGCAAGAAATCCAATTAACACAATATATTGATATTAAGAAATTACTATTCATTTGCTGAGCTTGATTTTGGTATTGAATTAGTAGATTTTAAGATTTCCTGCATTTTGTGATGCTTCTTAATATTTACAGTTGAAATGGCATAATATCTGAGATTTGCTTTAGAGTAATCTGTGTTTATGTGGCAGTGGCGAGAGAACAATTTGACTATGACTTAAACCTGGGAGATAGAAACATGTGAACTCATTACACTATGTTCTACAAAAAATAATTTTAGAAATCAATGAAAATTAGATCAAACTACAAAACCATCTCTAGTGTTTAGAAAATCAAGAGAAGTCAGTCTCCATTTGTTGTTTCTAAGACTGATAGCTTAAGGTCACAAATACACAGAATTAAAAAAAAAGAAAGCTGTAGAAGGTGCTATTCCTATACTGTTCTCAATTAGGTTTTCTGAAGCAACTGAGTGGAATTTTACTATGTCCTTCACAGCTTGACCTCTTAAAAGTATTTTTAAAATATTAAATATTGAACATTTAAATATTTTAAAAGCAAATATCACCCCATTCTCAGTACCAATCCTCTTCATTTCTTCATTTGCTTTTATAATTGATTTTCTCTGAAGGCAATTCACTTTGATAATTTCTTTTTTAAAATAAGTTTGCTTATAGTGAGACAAATTCTTCTATTTTAAAGTCAAAATGTAGTTGGAATATTATTTTCCTTGATCTATATAAAACATTTTAATCATTTCTCCAGTGTTTTTTTAGACTAAGTATACTTAAAATTAGAAACTTCAGTTTCCTCTTCTTAGTTGTGGGGTATGAAGAAATCAGAAGCATATTTAGATTTCATAATCAAGCAGCCACCATCTATTTTTCTGGAATATTTAGTGTTTAATTAATGTGACATTTTAAAAATCAATAACTATTAATTGCAATAAAGGGATGAAACTTACCAGAGCATGTGTTCTACACTGAGGACTTCATAAAAACTAATCACACAGCTCTAAAATTTACCATGTGTGCTCTCTCCCTTTTCAGGATGTAAAATATCATTTTGAACAGTAAAAGCTGTTTATTTATTTCCAGTTAATGGTGAGGGTATGATAACCAAACTGAGAAAATAAAAACAAAAGACAGTAAGTTTAAAAATGAAGCTCTTTTTCTTCTTTCTCCCTGTTATGACTTTCACTCTGTCCGTTAATTCAAATTCTCACTGCCCTTTCAATACCATTTCAGATTTCATTCCCTTGAAGTCTTGTTTTGGTTGTGATCCTGTGAAAATCTTCTTTTAGGGTTCATTTGGTACAACATAATTTCCCACATGGCTTTATACACTTTTAAATTAATATTTACCGGTCTCTAACACACACACACACACACACACACACACACACACACACATGTTTGGCTCTCACGTGAGAACATGAGTCCTTTGAAAGCAAGATCTCCTAGTAACTGCTACCTGGCAAAGTACATATATCAAAATTCAAGGACTCAAATTCCTGCCCATCAAACGTTGCATCTTTCTTCCTCATATGTGTTCTTTGTGCAAATCAAGCTCATCTACTCACCAAAACCTAATTGTGCCTTAGCTATGTATTCCCATCCATAGAGCTTAGTGCCAATAATCTTTTCATTCAGAAAATTTTCACTGCTCCCTTTCTGCTTGTGTAAGTCTGATCCATTAGCTTCTATTCTATTAGAAATTTTTACTTTATTGCATACAATTTACTATCCTTAATTTATTATCTGCATAGAAACCAATTGCATACTTTCTGTCAGCTCTAGTGCTTCTATTTTGTTGTCATTTAAATTCTCATGGTATTATCTCTCATCTCCAAACTTCTCATCTCCAATTTATTGATTTGTTATATTTTTCCTACATGCCTAATACTGAAAACACATGGTAACGTACAGTTTATAATATATGAAATCACTTCCTTTAACATCAAAGATTTCATCCAATAGTGACAAGATGTGCATTTCCACTTAGGACTGAAGACATTGTACAGAAGTCAATGTCAGGAATACAAAAAAATTATATGTATTGGGGGAGTAATAAATCTGGAACAAACTCAAAGAAATAATGAAGATAGGAAAAAAGGATGTAATATTTTTTCTTTTTTTCCCAAAGGCACAGAAAAGTACTCAACTTGACTGAGAAAAGTTTCCTAGTTTGGGGAAGAAATTTTTAAAAATTATAGATAAAAAGTAGATGAAACATAAACCCTTCTATACAATAGTAGAAAAAAATTGAATTAATCAAAACCAAAATAAAAATAGGAATCATCTAAACATTCTGAAAACAATTTTTAAAAATTCGTCTTTATTTCCTTTCTCCTTAAAAAACATTTGCTTAGCATGCACTATCAGCCTGCATTGTTCTACCATGGTAGACCATCAAAGATATTAAATCATGGTTTTTGTCTTTAGAGGGACTTACCATTTCCCAGTGATGTGCCAGTACCAGCTCTGTCACTTACTTCCTGTCAAGTCTTGGTTTACACACTTTGCCTCTCAGATTTCCACATTCTTCTTCAGTGAAATGATGGGGTTGGACTGGATGAGCCTTTCCCTCCAATCCTCCCCAACTGGATGAAACAAATGGCCCAGTCATTTTCCTTCTTAAGATGCTTCTGCCCCACCCCACCCCAAAACATTTGTTTGCTGTCATCCACAAAGCTTTTAATACTAAACTGAATGTACTAATAGGATGGGATTTTGACATTCACCACACCTACTGCCAAGGGAGAAGGAAGTCTCTGGGAAGGCTAATTGTGGGATCTGTCATGCTGCAGGCTTGGTCGAATGATAAATTAACTGAGGCCCAGTGGGAGGTGTGGAAGCCTGTGGGTGAAGCTTTAAGGAAATGCAAGTGTTTGGAAGATGCCTCATGCAACCTAGTAGTTATCTCAGTAGCAGGGGTGAAGCTTGGGAGGGAAAGTCTTCTTGGAAAGAGAAGGCTACCTGTTGGAGAGTAGTTGTGTATACATCTGCATCATGTGGAAGGAAAAGAACATGCCACTGGGGAGGCAGGATGCACCTGTGGGGCTCCACATTGCAGTCTCGAGTTTAACCCTCAGCAGTAGAATATGCACAGATTTTTTTTGGTACCTATTGCAAACCATTATCTTCTTTCTCATTTCTGAAGGTTCAACTAATATTTTTCAGGTTTAGCTCACAACAACAACAATACCCACAAGATGCAGTAGTCAGGCTCAGGTATACAGACATACCTGGATGAAAACTTATTTTCAAAAAACTCCCATTTGTTTATGGTATATTCACTCCTTTCCTTCCCCTCTTCTTTCTAACCTATGAAAATCTTATCATTCCTTAGAAATGCAGCCCACATCCCATTTTCCATGTTTGTATTCTCTTTTCTTTCATGAGACCAAGTATATCAGATATAATTTCTGGAGAGTAAGATGCAACTGTATCATTGCTTTCACCTATTTCATTGTTTTGGTTATTAGCTAATATTCAAACTCTAATGTTACTCTTGAGTTTAAATTGTCATCCAAGCTAGTCAATAAGTGTCTTGAGGGCAGGCAGCAGGTTTTCTCTCTCTTTTTTTTTCTGCCAGAGCAACTTACACTGACCAGAGCACATATTAGATATTTAAATGATACTTTTTAAGAGAGTGTTGGCTTGATTTCCTCAGTTAAAAAATTGAGAGCACACTACTCTAGGGAGTTTTATGTTTGATTGACTGCCAGAAAATGGACTGGACAGATTTTAATGATGTCAAGTCATTGATAAAGGTTTACAAGGGTCTGGGTTAACCTTTTTCATTCTTTTAAAAGGGCAGATTACCTCACAGGCCACGGTGCAAATGTCAATGACTCACTACGGAGAATTGGGTCCAGCTGGTGCATGGCTTAATCATTAGCTCTGGAGAGTGCTAATGAAATATTGATCCCAATATAACACTCTTTGGGAAAGTGTGTAAGTTAATATCTGCCCCCTAATACATGTGGGTATATTAAGATCATTGGGCTGTGAAATGTGCAGAGATGGAAGTTCATGGCTCCCTTCAACCTCACGAAAGCCACTGATTCCATGTGGTTTGATTCACCACTAAAGCACAGTTTTCTTTGAATGACACGTTTAACCACATCAAGATGCCAAAGTAGAATGTATGGTATGCTACAGGTGACATCAGTAGTTCTGGATCAAACCAGTATCTGATTCAGCACAGAATGTCACCCAGAGAGGCTCATGCTTTGTATGAGAAAAGGACCAACAAATATAGTGGACTAAGTAGCACTAATATGACCCAGTTATCAGGAGTCAAGACTTATTCTGACTAGCAGAGAACCTGGGAGTTAACATTCAGAGAAGTGTCTTCAAAGTTGAAAATTGATAGGCAGCCAAATAAATTTTATGGAAGTTTTATAATCAGAAAACTATAAGCCTAGAAAACTGTTCCAGAATTCACTTAAAAATATTATTTCAACCCCTCTTATAGGATAGTTTGACCTAGATACAAAGGATGCTTGCAAAATTTTAACATGAACTACTAAGCACCATCCTCTATCAGGACATCCTCACCAATGAATTTCCTTCTCAAGTCAGAACTATCCTTCAAGCAGAAAACAAACAAACAAACAAGATAAGAAATAAACAAACAAGCCAAAAAAAAAAAAAAAAGAAGAACCTGGGACAGTTGAGCAACAAACTCAATCCAATGACTAATAAATGAACAATAAAGTTAGGCTCAGTGGCACCCACCTGTAAGCCCAGTGATTCGGGAGACTGAGACATGAGGATCTGAAGTTCAAGGTCAGAAACCTAGTGAGACCCTATCTCAAAATAAAAAAAAAAAGGGCTGAAGATGTGACACACTGATAAAGTGCCTCTGGGTTCAATCCCCACTAACAACCCTCCTCAAAGAAAAAAACAGACAATCTAATGATGTCTTTGAGTGTCTTGGTCCTATTATTTGCCTTTTTTTGACCAGCAAAGTACAACTTATGTAAATGTGTTATTATCCTGGAGGGTTTTTTTCTCCTTTGACCATTTTACTACATAGGTGATACACGAACATAGAAATATGCATGCTATTTTTTCTTTTACTACTATCGTGTTTTTGGTATTAAAGAGCTAACAATTACTAACTAATCTAGGATAGTGTGAAATTATGATTGTCCAACTTGTCCTATTCAATATGCGAGAAATTTTCTTGGAATGCAAAAATGTGGCAAATAAAGAGTTTGGCTAAATTATGTTTGGAAGAAACTTAAATATGCATTGTTAGAAGAGCATGTGTCTCCTCAAACTTTCACCCAAATGCATTAATGGCAAAGGGGAGAGGAACAAGACCCCAAAGTGGGTTAAGGAATGTAATTGGAAAAATTTTCCCCCAAGTATGCCAATTCTGAAGTATCATGCTTTATCTGAAATATTTAGGTAAATTTTCCATGCAATTCCACTGTGTACCGTTACATTAAGTTGAGTCTAGGGAGAGGATTTGTGATGATCTGTAGCAGTTTGTACCTCCAGAATATTATTGTTGGATGACTAAATTAGAGAAGCATAGCTATACTGCTTAAGTGATCAGACTTTTGATCCAAACAGCTTACTTTGCAAAGATTTCACTTAGGAAATGAGTTGTCTTGAGCAAGTTTATTACCCACTTTAGTTTTTAGTTTCATGCTTTCTAAAATTTCAGATAATACCTAGTCCATAGAGTTGTTAAGAGAATGAAATGGGATTCTAAATGTACAGTGCTTAGAACATAACAGATGTTTGATGATTGGTAGATATTATTAATGCCATTCATAGTTATTGGTCCCCTTAGGGTATGGTCTCCAATAGGTAGGCATTCATGTCTATTAAGGACCACTCTCAGATGATATGCTTTTGAACACAAATAACCACAGGGTTGCTCTAGGCAGCTTTCAAAATGTTTGATACACTGACTATATTCCTTGCAACCTAATAACCATCGTTTGAGTCTTTCATATGAATATGGATCCTAGTGGTTATGTTCTTAAGTGTTTGGCATACTGAAGTAAGGCCGCCTACCTCTTCATAGAGAATGAGTTTTTCTTTTCAGAAACTGGATGTCCCTGGTGGAAATCATCCAGGGGAGGGGGAGAAAGGTATTTCAAAATAGAAATAAAAATTATGATAAAGGGACATTGATAGATAAAAGCAGACTTTAGCATATCAATTTTTTTTGTTTTTTTTTTTGTTTTTTTTTTTCAGTGCTGGGGATTGAACCCAGGGCCTTGTCTTGTGAGGCAAGCACTCTACCAACTGAGCTATACCCCCAGCCAAGTGTATCAGTTTAATGGTCCTTTTTTATTATTTGAAGGGTTAAAACCGGCTTGAAAACTAGTGATAAGACCAGATGTCACTCACATGAAAACTGGGCCCATGTAAGGACAATGGCTTACTGCTAGATTCTTTTCAGTTAACATGCCAGTTGCTTCTAGATCTAGCTCTCTTTAATATATTTTCCATTTAATTTCCCATTCATGCTCAGATATGGAGGATTAAGAGGGCCTGTGCTTGAACGGCATAAGAGCTATGGTCCTAAATCCATCAAAGTGGTAGTAGAGGTAATAAGGAAAATATTCCTGGGGAAAACGGAAATCTCATGGAATAGTGCTCCCTGGGTGACTCTTTTTGATGCACTGATAGTAAACAGTCTGTTTTCTGAAAAAACTCACCAGTAAATCTCCCAACCTCCAAGTTTCCAGAGTGACTTCATCTACTCTAAAGCTTTCTTATTAGAACATGGGTTTGCAAGAGCTACCAAGCTCAATTTGTGATGGTAAAAACTTTTCTAACTCAGAAGCTCTTAAGATATGGTCCATGTGACTCAGAGTCTTAAAGTGGGAAAAACATAATTAGCACTTTTCAGCTTCAAAGAAGATTATAAACACTGGCTAATTAAACTTCCCAACACCTCCCTGGTACGGATGTAGTTATTTCCTCTTTCTGGACAGGTTAAGATATCTATTCAAAGCAGGAGTATACAGCTGCTTCTCTCCTGCAGGGTAGCAATGAAATTTCTCTCCACTCAGCAGGGGTCTAGACTCAAAGTTAAGTTTAATCAAACATTTAATCAGCATCACTTCACTGAAAAAATAGGTGCCTTACTTTGTGCTCTGTGGTTGCAGGGGGAAAAAAAGTGTCAGTATCTCAGAATCTCCTGTCTTTAGAGAGTTTAACATGAAGTTTAGAAGACAGGACATGAAAACCTTCTACTAAAAATAATGCAAATGAGAGTATAATAAGGTGTGAAATGTGCCTTTTCCAGATCATCTTTCTGTTCTCCATTCTGTACTCTGCTATCGAAAATATCTTTCTGAAATGCAAATCAATTTATATCACTCTTCTGTGTGTAATCCTTCCTTGGCTTTGTATGTGTGGAAGAATTTATTCTAAACACTTTTGGTAAAATTTACTATCCATTGTGAACTTGGTCACTACCTAACTGTCTGGCTCATGTCCTTCCAAGCCCACTTTTCACAGTGATCCAGAGTCTGAAAGAATCGCTAGCCAATCTCATGTGTGCCACGATTAATGTATATATCCCCATGTCTATACTATCATGTCCTCTTTGCCTGGAATATTTTCTTCTCCTGACTCCTAAAATCCCTGCTTTCTTTAAGAATCTGCTCAGGGGTCACATGTTCCGTGATCACTTTTCTAACCCTGTCTACTTTCCTCTCCTTTCCCCTATGAGTCACCATAGCACTATAGCATAAAGCAAAATAAAATAAAATGATTATTTCATTTCTACATTCTACTGTGATTATGTGTCTCTCTCTAATTAGACTATAAATAAAGTCATAAGGGACAGAAATAGGGTTTTAATTATTTTTATATCCCCAGAGTTTGGCATGATTCCTGGAAAATTACAGTCATTGTTGAAGCACTAAATCGGGGTTCACACTCACTTCTTGACACCCACCAACCCTTCTCACACTATGCTCTGGTCGTAGTGACAGTTCTATCATCGTTGGCCTTTGAACATATTGTTCTTTTATATTTGGAGTGGATAACTTTTGCTTCACCTGCATGTTACCTGGTCAATACCTACTTTCAGATCAGGACGCAGTCAGTCACTGAGGTCATGTGACATGTCACTCTGAACATTATTGTCTGACTACATTGGGCACCCATCTTACATGCTTTCATAAAAACAGTACACATCCATATCATGGCATGATGCACTCTTTCTTCATTTCATTATCTGAGTCATTGTATCAGTGAGCTTAATGACATGAGTCACTGGTCTTACTGATTTTTGGGTGCTCACAAATTAGTTCATGATGGATCATTTATATCTGGTGAAAAAAAACTAATGGAGGAAATGAATAGCAGATTCAAATTGGCTTAAAAAAATCTAAGATGATTTCATGGAGGAAAGGAGTATTAAATTAGCATTTGAGCAACAGAAAGCGAGTGGAATACAGAAGGAGGAGGTGATTCCATGGGGAAGAAACAGCAGTAGAGACAAATGTGATTGATAGTGAGCCCAGTTACTTAGGAGCCTTGAGGAACAAAGCTTATCTCTGTAAGTGGACACCTTTTGCCCTATGTTAGGGTTACAATATCTTTCTGATCAAGCTTTTACTTGATTTTTGCATTTGTTTGCATACAAGTTGAGCATGTGAGCATGGAGGAATGGAAGGAGTTTCAAGAACCAACTCAGGGAGAGGCCTCCAGCACCTCCACTCATTTCAATGCCTGATCACTTGGAAAGATCTCACCTTAAGGAAGGCTGGGGAAAATAGTACACCTGTGTTGCTTGGAGAGAAATATCATTAGGAAACAAAGAACTTTAAGAATTGCAACCCACCGAAATGTCTTTTTAATATGGAATAGGAAACAATGATCGTTTTCCAATGGGACCTTGGCACTTTGAGAAAGGTGCTCAAGGAAAACTAACATAATGACAAAGATCTGGAGAAAACTGAAAGGATGGAGAAAACCGGAGTTGGGAACGCCATGTAGAGTTTCTGCAAATTCAATAAGAAGTATCACAGCATCTGTACACATATATAGAATGAGTTTATAGGAAAAAGAAGAAAGTGCTGGGGCACATGCAGTAGACCTGTATTTGATGAATCAATTCTGGCCTGTGTCTCAGGTATTTAGGGAATGATGAATGAGTTTAGTTAAAACATCAAAATTATACTTGGAGTACCAGGAATGGCATGTGGAGTTACACATGGGGGAAATATCTCAACATTCTGTGGAGTTTGCTTTTTAAAAATAGTGTAATTTGGCTGGGTGTGGTGTCCCATGCCTGTTATCACAACAACTCTGGAGGCTGAGGTAGGAGGATCACGGGTTCAAAAGTAGCATCAGCAAAAGCGAGGCACTATGGAACTCAGTGAGACCCTGTCTCTAATTCAAAGAGAAAATGTAGCTCAGTGGTCAAGTGTCCCTGAGTTCAATCCCCAGTACTCCCCCAATTCTATTTTAATACCAATGTGTATTGTAAATGATATATATTTATGTAAATATGTATTATATGAAAAATATGCACATATAAATATATATTTCTATAATGCATGGAAATTTATTTTCAAAATTGCTTCATCATCATGGTTGTGCAAGTGCTGCATAAGCCATATCACCAATGAGAGAGTTCAATACTTTGCCCTCCCTCATCCTTACAATTGGTTAATGAGCTTCATTCCCATCACCTCTTTATTTTTAATATTCTATTTTTCAGGAGAAGAACTTTGATCTGATGTCCAGCTCATTGCATGTCTCAGTCAGGTACAATTTAGAATAGCAGAGACCTGGGTTTGTACCTGGTTTCCTTTCTAATAACTGCAACATGGAGAAAGGCAGATCAGACTTCATGCTTCAGTTTCCTCTTTTGTGTAATGTCTGGTTTCAATTGCAAAATCTGTGTTTCCTCCTCTGTAAAAAATAATAGTGGGTGCATCATAGGATTGGTGTAATGATCAAAGTGAACAAAACCAATAAAGTACTCCTTGGAATAATACCAAGCATAAACTATATCATAACAAATGAAAATATTAAGACTATCATGAAAGGCAGCTGTATAATTTTATAAAGATTAATAAAAATGCCATTGAAACTCCACTTCATTTTGTGTGGAACTTGGCTGTGGCAGAGCCTCTGCTTTGGGTTTTGCAGGTCTTCTTCCTGGTTTCTTTATTCCATAGAGTCTCAAAGCGTAGTTTGCAGACTGGTAGCAGCAGAAGCTGGGAGGTAGTGGAAATGCAAATTCTCCAGTCCTCTATGAATCAGAAACTCTGGGCATGGGGCCCAGTGATCTGTGTTTTAACAAGTCCTCCAGGAGATCCTGAGGCACTCTAAAGTTTGGAAACCAGTGCTCTATTGAAAGGAGAACTGGGAGGATTGTTCTTATGGTTTCTAATCTTCATCGTTTCTGACAAGTTGGAAACCTGAAAGAAGAGTCTATCTCCCTTGGGCCCTATCTTGGCCAGAACACCTTAGGGAGCAGGAAGACTCCAGATAACTTGAATACAAACATGTTCAGAATCAAAATATGAATGAGAGTGGAGGTTCTTGCTTCTTTGAAAATGGCAGGTCAGGTAGATGTCATTGAGGATCAGAGAGCCATGCCTTTGTCTCATTTGTTTCATTAAACCACATGAAGAAAGGGGATGGGCAGCCTGGTGGTTTCAAATATCAGAAGGATGATAATCCACATGGATGCTCACATTTTTTTTCCTGTTTTTCGTTTGTTGGTTGGTTCATTTTATTTTCTTGAGCAATTAAAGAAGTCAGTGCTTTACTTCTTTCAAACAATCTATTGATCCTTTCTCAAGTTTGCAGTGACTTTGGACACTATGGAGTAGTAGTGGGGCCTGTGAAGGAGCAGGAGTTGAGCAAACCTTGGTCCCTTCATGGGCCATGACTGGAGCCACTTTGGAAAAGAAGGTTCTTAGGAATACTTCACTTAAATGAGTGTTCATTTTCTCCTCACAGAAGCACAAATAATCCTATGCATAAAGCATATGTCTTCTATTAGCATGATTTAGAGCCTACTCCTTGAGGAACATTAAAACTGGCATTCTTGTGTTAAGGAGCATTTTGACTTCTTATTGAGGCAGATTACATTTCAAAGGTCATCAAATTAGCTAAATGAACCTGGACCTGTTTGAGCTACCTGGAATAACATATACTAATCCCAAATATATTATCCTTGATTCCCAAATCTCTCCTGTGATAAAAAAAGAGAGTAAGAGGTGAATCTCAGAATTAGCTGCATTGGGATGATTTGGGGGCCGGGCTCCAGGGTATTAATGATCAATTAGCTACTCATTATAGCAAGAATCATTAAGTCCCTGAAGGAGTAGAGGCTAAAGAAATTCTAAATAGCTGGGGTCTTTTGTCCCAAGTATCTATGCCATCTTTTGGGAACTGGTCTGGACCATGCTAAGATACGAAACTCGTGCCTTCAAGTACTATAGATGCCTATTTTGTCTCTTTTAGGGTCAGTTTGCACTTAATTGTAAATCTGATTTACTGGCTGCAGAGGATATGGGGAGTGCCTTGTGAAATACATTTCCATGACTTCAAGCTCAGAAAAACCAATTCAGAAGATGTGAGATTGGTTTCAGGAACATGCAATTTAACTAGTGCCTTAGGGTTCTCTGAGGTAGATGGTTAGTGGATTAGACTACAGCCCACTAGATTTTAGCACTACAGTGGTATAGAAAGAAAAACAAAAGACAGAGCATAGTGGAAGGAGAAATCATGGGAAAGAACAATTTTCCTAATGCCAGAGCAAAACACAGCAAATCTCAGGCAAAAGGGAACGCTGTGGGCTTGACTGCTCCACCTAGATGTTCTCACCCTTCTCCCTTCACCTACTGTTCTTGAACCTGACAAATCTTTGAGTGAAGGGTTCTTGAGCTCCACCTGGTGGCCAGAGGAAGATATTATTACTATTATATTTATTTTGCCTTAGGCCAATGATTTTTAAAAAATACCTTTTTGCTATTGCAGCCAACACATATGAAAGCTTTGTTTTCACTCTTTTTTTCAGTTATATTTGTGGATCCTATGGTTGTATATTTGACTTCAAGAAGTATGAATTCAATTCAATTAAAATGACAATTCCTCAATTCAAACTAAAAAGATCTTCTCAAATTAAATAGGACAAAAGCCCTGACCTTTGCTTTGGTGATCTATTTTATTTTAGTTCATTTTATTTGTAGTGAAAGAAATCATTTCTTTCTGAGGTTTCTGGATCCCTCTCTCATGAGAGGATGTGGAGACAATAAAGGAGCATGTACTGGGCGTCAGAATCAGATGGTTAGATTCTGGTTTCCACCCTTAATTTGTTAGATAGAATTGCAAAGTATTGGCATCAGATCTGCTACTTTGCTGCTGCCATTATTCTGCCTCCCCCTCACCATTTTACAACCCAGATTGTCAGCCTGTGAACTTCCAAATCAGTCATTGGTTCAGATTGTTAGAAGCCCGCCAAATTCCACTACTTAAGAATAACTCCCCTGCCATTCTTTTTCTCTCTCTCTCACTCACTCTCACTCTTTTTCCTCTCTCGCTCTCATTCACTCTCTCACATTTGCTCACTCTTTTTTTCTCTCTCATTCTCTCTTTCTCTCTCACCCTACAGGGCAGACACTCCGCCTGTCTACTTAATAAAATCTCTTGCAGGAGTTCCCACATCTGGAGTAGTTTTCTGGGTGCTTTCACAAAGTTAGTTAAATTTTTGGTTATATGAATTTTGACATCCTATTGAAAAATTAAAATTTATGCCAGTTCTTTGGATTACTTTTGGAATAGATAGATGACAGATAGATGATAGATAGATAGATAGATAGATAGATATAGATAGATAAGCAAACACACAAATAAATATACAAACTATAAAGAATTATGCAGCATATTTTTATTGTCAAGAAACTTCAATTTCTCTAGCCAAGGTTTATGATTTACTTGCATTTTATCTCTGTGTATGTTCTATTCCTCTCCAATCTTTCTAGAGACAAATTAGACTCTAAGCTTGCCCAGTTAAGTTTTTCTTCCTGTTGTACTGAATTCTCTTATTTACAGTTTAAATTCAGTTTACATTAGACAGCCTCTACATTTGCTGGATTTTCTGATATTATCATTCTTAAATTAATGTAGATCCAAGAAGAAGCCCTCAGTAAATAAATTTCAGAAGCAGAATTTTTTTTCCCAGTTAGAGTTTTTTCTCCAATCACATCTATTCTTACCAATTTTTTTATTTAGTACCAGAGGAGAAAGAATTTTGTTGTATGTAGCAGTAGAGGGCTGAGAATAAAACAACATGTGTTCTTAAGAAGTTAATGAAGTGGAGTACCGAAGACACAAGCCAACACGGATATTAGATGGGGGGTATGCCATGATACTTCAATGCATAGTCCTCCCAGGCACAAGGAAGGGCGCCTTCCCATGGCTATCAAAACCAAAGAAAGACTCTCCAGAGAGGTTTAAACTGAATCTGGAACTGAATCTTGATACTAAAAAATGAAGAAGATGAGGAGGTTTTTAGCATAGTATAAGATTATCCAAAGGAAAGTCCTCCTGAAATAGCAAGTCTTGTTTGAAGAATTTTACATAGTTTAGTATGACTGATGAAAGGGTATGTGTTGAGAAGAATAAAGCTGGGAAATCAGGAAAAAAGTCATGGAAGACATGGCAATACAGTACTGTGTTAGTTTGCTATCTATGCTGGAGGAAATAGATAATATCAAAGGGTTTTCCATGATACAGAAATTATATTTAATAACATTGCAATAATAAAATGACTTTTCTATTTAGTTTTAATTTATTTTTATGGTGATACTAATATTCAGGAATGCCTGTTCTAATGTTTTGCATATGAGATTAGAAGAACATAATACAGTCCATCTAGTCAAACATTCTCATTTAAGGCTAAAGCACTGTTTTGGTGGTGTGATACCGAGCAAAATACACATATAAAAATTTTTCGAATGTGATTTCTGAGGGTTCAAGGATCCGCCAGAAAGAAGGTTTTAATTTTCCCTAGCAATCAGTAACCAATATAAAACAAGTTTTGTTTTATACAAGTATGTCCACACAAAGAGAGATACACAAGCATGGCTGACCTTACCATCACGCATTTGACCTGGATTCTGTCAAAGCATTTCTATATTGCACTTGAGTTCTCAGTATAAAACATTCCTGAATTGAAGTAAATAGACACATGTTTTCTTCTTTCTCTCTCCACTCATGCTTCAATTTGGCCCATTTTATTAACATGGTTGAAGTTTATCTGCAGGCTTAAAAAAAAAAGTGAACTTTTCCAAATGTGTACAGATACCTTATTTTTTTTTTCAAAAATAAGTCCATCTTTTTCCGACAGATCCCTGCTAGTCACTGCATCTTCACCCTTAAATCAATTTAGCCTTAAGCTCAATTTTCCTCATTTGAATGCTCATCTTGATAAACTCCTTAGGGCTTGATCCCTAGAGAATTTTGTTAAACCTAATTTTATTAAAACTTAGGATATGAAAACCTTGTTTGCATAATTATCTATATTAAATATTTCTACCTGTTTCTTTAGAGACTTCACTGGTAATCTCCCTATTTTTTTTTTTGAGTATGCCATATTTTTCAGGATTTCCAACTTGCCATTCAAACCAAGAAAATTTGCAAAGAGAATATGGGGCATATTTTAAAATGGAAATCAAACAAAATTAAACCTGTAATGCATTGGGTTGGACAGAGAACTACAATTTGATATTTTATCATAGTTTAAAAAACTAGCTACTTTCTGTAAAGGTAGACAGACTTATATCTTTTTCCTTATGTCACACACATCTGTGAATAATCAAGAAAGAGGTTGTATTTGAAAATGCCCCAAAAGTTACAAAATAGTATACATACATAGACACACACACACACACACACACACACACACACACGTATACATATATACATGTTGTCTTTCATTTACTAAGAAGTCATGGCCTTTGGTCCAAGTCATCTCATGAACAGGGACTGACCTTAAAGCTGCCATGTGCCTAATGCTGTTTTAAGTCTTTTGAGAGAATTTTATTAATCTTTGCTCAAAATGAGAGAGTTGACTTGCAGTTCGATTCCTGCACTAAGCAATTTAAAAGAGGAGATCCAGTACCTGACCAATGCAGAGAGTGGATGTTCATTGAGAGGTGGATATTTCCAGTTCAATGTAAACTAGCTCCGTTCAATGAGAGAGGTCCTTTCATGGTATATAAGTCCATCCAAGGAATGGAGATATGAGTTTGTCTGGGAACCAAGGGTCAAGATACACTAAAGTTTTGTTTTTGTTTTGTTTGTGACCATGTCAGATAATTTCCTTCTTCGTACAGGAGAAGCTTGAAATGAAGGTATATAGGGTTAGTAATATTGGCTCTCTACAAACTTGAAAAGAATAATGTTCCCTTTCCTTTATAAATTTTATAAGTATATTGCAAAGCAATCAGAGTAGAAATATTCAAATCACCAAAGCTAGTGACAGTGGAAATGGAGTGATGGAAAATCTAAAGAAATAATGCTTAGAGAAGAACTGAGTAGCCAGGGGTAAAAATACAATAAAAGGAAGGTGAAGGAAGTAACACTTAACAGTGTCCAGGGGAAACAAGTGTCCTGTTCTCCTGACATGTGCTGCCTTTAGTACATGGGTGTCAGAATCTGATGTCATTAACTATGTGAGTAATGTGTAATCTGTCTTTGCTCATCTCACTAGCCTGTGACTACAAATGTAATCATATTCCTGGCATCAGATACTTCCAGAAACCCACCACAACTCTCTCATGTGTTCACAGACAAGGCTGTCAATTACCTCTCAGTTATTCTGTATCCTCAAGCCACTCCAACACTGTTGGACAGTGTGCCATGGTACCAAGAACCACGTGGCTTCCACAGAACTAAGTGGACCATTGTGACTTCTGCTATGTTTTAACATGCTCACTCGTTGCCAACTTTCTGCTTGGAATTCTGTAGACATTGCTAAGCGACAATACTGCTGGTCACTGTCACATCTCCTGGATGCAACTGTCTTTGCACAGACAGTATTTTCTTCCCAAGAGCTGTTGCCAAGTTCTCAGATCCCAGTAGGTCACTGGAGCAAACCTAACCTGTTATAGTCACAATTTATAATATGTACTTATGTTTAAGATAATTGTTTAATAAAATGTTATGGCTCTTTCTCTAAAGTACATCACTGATCATCCTTTCCAGATCCTTCCAACATCTTGAAAAAAGTTCAAATGGTATAACCCCACTAACTTTTATTATGATTCAAAGTGCTTTCTTAAGTTTTATTTAGATTTAGATATATTCACATTGAATTCACATTATTCTTTATTACCAAATGTTTTAGTCAGCTATTTTTGTGATAAAAGTCATGAGAAGAACAATTAGAGAAGGAACAGTTTATTTGGGGGCTCAGGGTTTCAAGAGGTCTCAGTTCATAAGTGGCTGCTCCAACCCTTGGGGCCTGGGTTGAGACATGGTAGAAATGTACAGCAGAGGAAAGCAGCAGGGGTCAGAGAGAGAGAGAGACTCCACTCTCCAGGGACAAAATATATACCCTACCCCTAAGGTACACCCCAATCACCCACCTCCTCAAGCTGCAACCTACCTGCCTTCAGTTACCACTCAGTTAATCCCTATGAGGGGATTAATTCACTGATTGGGTTAAAGATCTCACAACGCACTGGGTTCAAATTGTGGCTTTTACACTAGTTAACTGAATAACTTTGAACTTGTCCTGTTTGAACCTCATTGTTTTTAACCTGTGAAATGAGAATTAATCCAATCTACATTCTCCTGCTCTCACAGCCTGTGACTACATGTGATCATTTTATTGGTGTCAGAGAATTCCAGCAGCCTGTCACAATTAGTTCTCATGATTATTAACTGCTTCCTTACAGCACCCTAAAAAATTGTTTCTACTCCAGAGCAGAATTCTCTGGGACTCTGATCACAGAGCAAAGGAATAAGAGAAACAAATTTACAATGATACATTAGTGACCTATTAGTATCTATGGGACAGGAAATTAAAGAGTTTTGGTAGAAGAATCTTACTCCAAAGAATAAATATTTGTGGTGAGATGTGTGGCTCTGGCCTTTCTGGTGAGATGAGCTTTAATAACTTTACTGAAGTGATCCAATAGAAGCTTTACCTGAGTGAGTTTGTCCTCAGAAATCCTATTATCCCTCCCCCACTCCATCACACCAGTCAGCATGGAAATGGGCCATTTTATTATAAACTAATTACTATTCACTTTTTATCAGCCAACAAATCGATTTGCACAGTACTTTTTAAAATTCAGGAACTGCTATATGAATTTGTTGAAACAAAGAGGGTCATTACCAAGTCCTATTATCCATCCTGCTGCCTCTCTCCTGGGTTTTAATTATTCTAGCCACGAGTAGATATTGGATAAGAAGGCAGGTTACTGAGGTCCTGCCAGTTTGAGTCATGTGTGCTTAGTCTTCCTAAACCTCTGTCATCCAATGGCCCTCCTTGCCTCCCAAATCCAGCTGTGTAGTGGATAATCATGAATCATTCCTTCTTCTCTTCCTCATCCTCGGTTACTGACCAGTGAACTCTCTCTAGTGCAGATTGTGGCGAGCCAGTGAATCCCTGGGGTTACTTAGTTCCAGTTGCAATGGTTTTGTGACTACCTCAGGATGGAGGAGTTTGGAGTAATGGCCTTATTTGGTGTCTAAGAAATTGAACTCAAAACCACCAGCTCACAAGGAAAGAGTAATTAATTTGTGGTGGACTGTACATATAAAATGCTTCCTAGAAGTATCAACATGTGTCACCTTCTGGTATACTATATAGTATATGTATTGGGTCCACTGTTTATTTTCTTCCTCTTTTGCTAGACTATGAATAGTAAAGGACAGAGCTTTTTGTTTTGTTTTCTCATGTCCTCTAAGTACCTATGAGAATGCTTAGGACATATTAAAGACTCAGTAAATATTGGTTGATGACTGTACCCTACTCACTTTTGTAAATGAATGAAAAAATCATTTAGACAACTCATCCTATTTCCCAAATCCAAGGTTTGTAATTCCTGGGTCCTTATTTGGAGTGATAATAAAGTAATGAAGTAGAGCAACAATAATTTGATGTCTATTCCCAAAGTTCATTCCAAAATTGGGAGCTCAGCAATTTTCTTTCTTTCTCCACCTTTCTGAAGAATCAAGGGCTTGCTGAGTTGATCACCTTAATCTCTTTGACCACCTTATGAACGCTTCCCACATATTTGTACTTTGCAATGTCTCCTAATCCTTCTTGTATCTATTTCTTATATTTGGCACAAAGTCTCATTGACCTTTGGATAGAGATGTCTAGTCATCCTACTGAGAAGTGCATCCATTATTCTAAAAAGGGTTAGTGTCTCTCTCTCGCTCTCTCACTCTTGCTCTCTCAGAAGACTACCTCGGTGGCCTATAAACTTATGCACATTTTTGCATTGTCTCTCTGGGAAGCCTACCCTGAGCCATGGCTGTACAGTAAGGAAATATGAATGCTGAATGGTGATTCTTGCAGAAATTCTAAGAAATGTAACCTGTTTTCTTTTTCTTCTAAAGTGCAATAACTTCTCTAGACCTTGTACCATATTGCAGATGAACAAGAGGGACTTGATGCTCATCTCAGTTGCAGTTTAATGTTATACAGAGTCAAAATCATACTGCACTCTCTATCCAATGAAACTTCAATTCTCGATATATCTATGGACCATTATTTCCCCAAATTTGTCCTTCTGGTAAATTTACAGATGAGGTCTTTGCTATCTCTTGAAACTAATAGTGGTAAATCAATGTGTTTCTCTTTTGTTTAATTTATCAGTTTAATTGGGTTTTGTTACATTAAATATACATGAGAATCACTATCTCATGGAGAAGCAACTATATTAAACATTTTTATTCAACACTTTTTCAAATAATATGTAAATTTTAAATATGTATATATTTTGCCAGTAAATGATGAGCTGATGTGGAGTTTTCAAAAGTTTAACTTAGCAGCATTCTCAATTACTTAAAATTATTTTTTAGTTACCTCTATTATGACAAAGCCAAGGGTCTTTATTTGAAGGTTTAGATTGGAGTGTATTATTAAAATACTGAAGAAATGTTTGCTGGGCTTGTGTTCTTTCTCTACCACTAATAGTTTAGTGTTGAGTAAGTGCTGAGTTTCTTGTATATTTACCATGGCTGGATATCACTGTAGAAAACTTGTTAGGTTGTATGGTGAGACATCTCCCAGATTTTGTGAGTATTGTGGTCCCCTATATGTGAAAGTCATGATTTACATTAACTGTGACAAGTCTAACCACCTTGAGTGCCTCCTGATGCCATCTACTTAGTTTAATATCTTATCCAATTCAAAAGGTACTTGGTGCTTTTGAAGTTTTGAATTAATGAAAAAAGAATGGAAATTTGCTTATGAGGCACAATTTTCAGATAATGGCTAGATTGAATAAGTTGTCTGGTAGTATTTGGGAATTCCCATTAGCAATAAAAGAGATAAAAGTTCTTCCAGTCTTCTCCAAGTCTCTGTGATATCATATGATATTTCTAGCTGTGTGTGCTAATCAGTTTTCCAATGCTGTGTCAAAATACCTAAGAAATTTAACTGCTAAGAAGGAAAGATTTATTTTGGCTCACAGTTTCAGAGGTTTCAGTCCATGGTCACTTGTCCTAGTTGCTCTGGGGCCTGTGGTAAGGTAGAACACCATGTTGTAAGTGTGTGTTGGAGAAAAGCTACTCACTTCCTGGCAGCCAAGCAAAGAGAGATGAAGCATCCCAAGCCCAACACTCCCTTTGAGGGCATGCCCCCAAAGACCTTCCACCAGTCTCCACCTTCCTAAGGGTTGGCCATCATGCAGCAGTGCCTCAGTTTGAAAATCACAACTTTGGGAGACTTTTCAGATCCAAACTCTACCACCATTTTTATTGTTAAAATAATCCTATGGTACAAATTAATGGTAAATTTAACCACATAGCCACATTTTCCTTTCTGAGTTTGTTGTGAGTCCAACAATATTTGAGTGCCTTCTGAAGGTTCTAGGAATGCCTCTGGATAGGACAAACCTGATCAGCTTCCTTGTTTGCTTCTAAAAAGTCCAATGAAAGATTAGTAATGTCTGCATGAAAAAGAAATGGAGATTAAAGTATAATAATACACGTTGGAGAATAGGACATTAAACCTGTTCAGAAGTTAAGTTGTTGTTTTTTTCCTGGAGTGCACATCCTTCTTTTATATTGGCTATAAAAAAAAATTTCAAGGAGAATATGAATTATGCCTATTTCATTCTGCACTTTGTATTGAGTGCCCAGTAGAGTGCCTGTCATGAAATAAAAGGTAGAAGTATTTCAATTAAATCAATGTATATATTTTTAATGTGTTTATCCTTTTTAGAGCTGACCTTGAAACTGACTAGGTATTATATTCAGAAGGGAGAGACCACTGATATAAGTAGAAATAGTCTAAGATGCTGTTATGAAAGAGGTTAACATATCAAATGGATATTGAAATATTCCTTGAACATACCCTATGTCAAGAATTCTGTGGGGGATTTATAGCCTGCCAAAGTGTCTCCATTAAGAATTCAGCATAATATAAATATCTATTCCAAGGATCAAGTATGTGAGCAAGAAAATTTCCTTGATTTCACTCAGAGTGAAGAATTATTACCTTGACATTGAGCTTTGTGTCTCTTTTCCACATTTAAGTAGACCACAAGCAGAGCTGTTGAAAATGATGTTTAGTGAAGGAATAGGAAGTCAGGGAAGTTCCAAGGAACAGAATGTCTGTTTTCACAGTTTACCCCAAAAAGTAGAGCTCTCACGAAAAATTGATGAACCAATGCACCACTTCAATAGGAAAAGTTCCAAAGAAACTGGACAGAAGTAAATGAAAATAAAGAAAGAAGGAGGGATACATAATTGTTTTATGGTCCTCACTTCTTCTTTTCATTAAGCAAAGATAGTTTTTCCATTTTGTGGAATTGTCCTCCAAGTTCTAATAAAAGATTATTTCAGATCAGTAAGTATGCAAGTTAAGGAGAGAAGACTTGACCCCCAGGTTACTAACTTCTATTGTTCAGTGAATCATTCACAAGTTTAGGGGCATATAAATACATTTCAGAGTTGTGCCTATGCAGAATTCAGGTGAGACTACAGATCTCAGCTTTCAGCAGCAGTGGAAAAACCTGAAGTCTCAAGTGTGGTCATTATCATGACCTGGGTTAAGATTTGACTGAGATGAATCTGAACTTAGGCAGTGCTGGTTGTTGCAATTTTGGGGAGAAATAACTATCTCAGGATTCTGAAGGCAGGTGAGGCTGTGGTGGTGACAGGTGGTGTCTAGGTGTTATCTGATTTGCTATAGTAACATCTGATATGTTGAAGGGACCTGCGTATTTATCCAAAGGAAAACATGATCAAGGAGGCCCAGAGTGATTAGAATAATGAAGGTAGACAGGTCATGATTTAAAAAAAAAAAAAAGTACCTAGGAATGCATGAATCAGAGACCAGGTAAAACAGAAATAAAGTATGTGGGACATATTAAGATATCTAAAGATGTCCTTATGGAAGAGTAAGTGTTATACTCTGTGGTGTGTATCACAATGATGCTTGGCAACTTCTTAATTAAGCATCCACCAAAGTGACCGACAAACTGTTTATACAGACCTGACAATCAAAATAGCATGGAATGGATAAAGGGTTTTCTGAAATGCAAATAAGAAGAAAGGATAAAAGTAAACTAGGAAAAGGTGAGAAAAGGCAAAAAGGAAGAAAGAACTTAAGGGTCAAGGAAAATTGAAGCCAAAGAAGCCCACACTCTATTGACTAAAATAACACTGTTAATACTTTAAACATATGAAACAGAAAAAGTAGATCATATCCAAGAACAGAAATAAGCATATTGTATTTATGAAAGAAATGAAGTCAATGTAGATGCTGAGGGGTGGTCATTGGAATCCAGATAAAATCCATCATATTCTCCTATAGAACACTATTGAAAAATAAATATCAATTTATTTTCTGGAAAGTGCTCCACATTAAATGTATATTATATTATATAATATTTAATGTTATCATTAGATTTATTCACAAAGTTTTCATTCGTTAGTAGCACCCACACTATTGGAGATTCTTATAATTTATTTTAGAGAGTCTCAACATTTCAAAATTTCTTTAAAGGAACAATTTTTAATTTCATGAGTTGGGGTGTTGAAAATTTTTAATATTTTTTTATTTTCTAATTTGATCTAATTAGCTATACATGACAGAAGAATGCATGTTGACATATTGTACACAAATGGAGCATAACTTCTCATTCCTCTGGCAGTACATGGTATGGAATCACAATGGCTGTGTAATCATACAAGTATAGACGGTAATAATTGCTTCATTCTACTGTCCTTCCCATCTCTACTCCCTGCCCCTCACCTCACTCCCCTCTGCACAATACAAGGTTCCTTCATTCTTCCCTACCACTCCCTCCCCACACTATGGATCAGCATCCGCTTATCAGAGAAAACATTTGTCCTTTGGTTTCTTGTGATTGGCTTATTTCACTTAGCATGATATTGTCTAGTTCCATCCATTTACCTGCAAATGCCATCATTTCATTCTTCTTTAAGGTTGAGTAATATTTCATTGTGTTCAGGTACCATACTTTCTTTATTCATTCATCTGATGAAGGGCACCTAGGTTGGTTCCATAGTTTAGCTATTGTGATCTGAGTTGCTATAAACATTGATGTGGCTGCACCACTATAGTATGCTGACTTTAAGTCCTTTGGGCATAAACCCAAAGGAGTGGGACAGCTGGGTCAAATAGTGGTTCCATTCCAAGTTTTCTGATGAATCTCCATACTGCTTTCCTTAGTGGTTCCACCAAATTGTAGTCCTACTACTAATGTATGAGTGTACCTTTTCCCCACATTCTCACCACACTAATTAGCACTTGTAATTGCCATTCTGACTAGAGTAAGATGAAGTCTTAGAGTAGTTTTGATTGGCAGTTCTCTAATTGCTAGAGATGATGAACATTTTTTCATATGTTTGTCAACTGATTGTATATCCTCTGCTGTGAAGTGTCTATTCAGTTCCTTAGCCCATTTAATTTTGGGGTTATTTGTTTTTTTGGTGTTAAGTTTTTTGAGTTCTTTATATGTTCTGGGGTTTAGTGCTCTGAGGGGAGTTTTTCAGGCTTTAATTATATCCCTTAGGAGACCTTCAACTTATTGAGTAAAGGTGAAAGTCTGCCAGTGAACATCACTTCAGTATCAATTTGCTCAACGCGGTATTTATTGAGCTTTTAGTCAGGCACTATGTTGTTGCTGGTAATACAATGGAGTCAGGCACTATAATGGTGTTGTTGTATGTATTTACCAATTTTGTGGAGCTCATATTTCAGTTGGAAAGACACATGAATACAAATAAATTGAAATCTTTTTAAAAGCACAAATGCAGCTAGTTCAGTGAAAGCAATAAGCAAGTGACTAGAAGGCCAAAGAGCCTTCCCGAGGACTTACCATTTAAACTGGGACATTAAGAATGTGTAGGAGTGGCTGTGTGAAAAATGGAAAAAAAAAATTTCAGCAGAAAAGTAGTATGTAGCTTTCTTCCCTGAGAAAGAAAGAACTTTGGATGTTCAAAGAAGCAAAAAAAACTTCAGCATGCCATGGGATAGAGCAAGCATGGAAAGGTAGCCTTTTGCTAAGATTAAA
Source organism: Glaucomys volans (assembly GCA_020662805.1). Classification (NCBI taxonomy): domain Eukaryota; kingdom Metazoa; phylum Chordata; class Mammalia; order Rodentia; family Sciuridae; genus Glaucomys; species Glaucomys volans. The sequence continues at coordinate 229,126 of JAJEJO010003022.1, forward strand.
GAAATAGGCAGAGGTCAGATCATGTGTAGCTGGTCAGACCATGGTAAGGAATCTGGGTTATAATAAAATGGGAAATCACTTGGTTTTTGAGCTGGTTAGTACCTTGATGAAAATGTAGAGAGATCATTCTGTCTACTGAGTTAGAAATGGGTTAAATGGAGCCAAGAATGGATGCATGGAGACCTTTTTGGAGACTGTGGGCATTAGTCAAGATAAGTGATCAAATGATATGAAGACGTGTGCTATAAAACTCATTCAAATGTACAATAATGAGAGACTAGAGAACAGCAAGATTATTTTTGATTTATGGGGAAAGATGGATACCACAGAAGATCACTTAAGAAGACATGGTAATTGAGCTATATTGCAGGGAATTTAGTGGTGGAAGATGGACATTTGAATAGAAAGAAAAGAAAATGCAGGTTTTGTAAAAACGTAGAGGGTACAGCCTTGAAAGGACTATAAAGCACTTCCATTTCAATGGAAGTTGCACTGGAAAGTACATGATGGATGATGGATTCACAAAATGAGTGTGACCAGACTGTGGGGGACTTTGGTGCTGCTAAACACAGGTGATAGGGTGTTGCACACACTGGCTTCATGACCAGGACTGTGCTCTCATAACGAGAGAATGCAGAATGCAAGGTAAAGTAAATTTCATTGGGGATGACAACATTATTAGATGACTGAATGTGGAGTCCCAATGATACCTGGGAACAGATTAGCAAGAGAAAATGATGGCTACACCTCCTTTCATTTAGTTATCCAGTTGCATTTAATTTTTAATATTTTATTTTTATTATTTATTTATTTATTTTTGTTTGGTTCTTGGTTTCTTTGTAAGTATTTGGTCAGGGGACAGAAACTGTTATTCAGACTTGAGTAAGAGAGCTATCACTACTGGTTTTATACTTCAGTTGTACATGTCTCTGCACCACAAAAACTTGAAACTTTACAGATGATAGATTGGTGCAAAATGCTGTGAATTATTTGTCACTTTTAGTACTAAATTCCTAAATTTATACACTCATGTTTAATTTCTTCTTAAGATACATATCCCATTTTTGTCGGTGTCTCATTATTAGAAACTATTTCCACATTCCAAACATATGGACAAGATGAAGATTCAAGAGAATAAAAATAAAAAGTAGTTTATATCTTTATTTTTAAAACATTTTATGACTATATCTATAGTCATATTTAGCCCAGGATCTAGAAATTATATGTAAACAATAGACATTATTAATTAAAGTCTGCAATGTTCTAGTTTCTGTGTTACATGTATTATTTTGATTATCTGTAATTCTTATAAAACCTTTAAATCAGAAATACTTTGATGTTTTCTTGAATCCTAAAGAAACAGATGTACTGAAAATATATTTGGCCAAGGACAACTTAATTAAATAATTGAGTTTGTGTTTGCCTCCAAGTTTATCAAATTCTGAAGCTTCTGTACTTTCCTTACCACCAAAATGCCTTAAGTGATTAGAGTAAGCAGTTCTTAAATATTAGGTCTCCACATAACACAGTTAAAAAAATATAACCATAAACAGAACTCAAAGAGTTTCTGTGCATATGAGTGCTACATCTATTGATGTTTACTTTAATAAAAATTAAAAATGATTAATGTTTAAACTACTTGTTTGTTCATTCATTTACATATACAGTAACTGAGAACACATTAAATTAAGGAACTTGTTTTGTATGAAAAGTATATTTTCAACACTAAGAAAAAATCATCATAACAGTGGCATTATTTTACATTTTCTGCAATTCTTATTACTGCCTGGCTTGTAGAAGATACCAAAATTCTTAGATCTGACATTGCTTCAAACTACATGATTTCTTTCTTTGTTGAAGTACATGGACAAAAGCTACCTTCACTCAAATATATGTAATAACAAATAAATATGTTAGAAAAGGGAGAGAGATTAAACTAGCCTTTTGGACAGTTGGACTGATGAGTGTACTTGTGTGTTTGTGTGTGTGTGTTAATACTATGCCAAAACACAGTTTATATTATCTTAAAGATTGGAGGCAAAGGGGAATATAAATCCTACTGATGAACTTTGCTTACCATTCCATAAATCTTTGAATAAATAATTTTTCATGCCTAATTTCATAACATTATACACTAGGCATTTGAGAAATATCAATTTATTGAGCTTCATGGATCTCCCAAATATTGATAATTTTATTAACACCATTTATTCCATCAAAAAAATGATTATGTATTAAGAATCTATTTGGTGTATGGTGGCACATAAAAGTTTTCAAAAATTTTAATTTTTGTTTTAAAACTCAAATTTGATCAATGGTTAAAAAATTACTATCAATTGTTTTCTTTGAAATGACAACCTCACAAGCTCATTTTTGACAAGTTGTATACTTGATACCTGTCTTAATAAACACACTCATCACATGTTTTTTTAACATCTTCCAAAAATGTCTTTTTATTTTAAAAAAATGTGGCTATTTCAGCTTGCAACTCAAGCAGCATAGCACAAGTGTTTTTGAGAGGCAAGCATGGGGTTTGCAGACCGCATGAGGGCTTTGAGAACATCGATTTTCACATGCAGAACACTAAATAAACATATACTCAAGTTGGGAGTTGATAAATTAATACTTTGTACTACTTCTTTCTGGACATTCTTAAGGAAAATATATCCCCTTCCCTGCTGCCTACAATTATGTGATGGAGAATTATTCTACTACATTTTGGTGCCACTTTCTTCATTCACATGAAGGAATCACCAGTTTGACTCTATTGTACCAGCAGTGCAATTATCAACACAAAGTTAAAAATTGTCTTGATTTTGTATGAAAATATTTTGGCCCTGCACCTCCCCTGGAAAAGGTTCTATATGCCTTCAGGATTTAGCACACTACTTTGAGGACTGTGGATCCCATCCCAGTTTTAGCTGACTATCCAAAACACGTCAATATTTTCCTCATGTTTATTGTGGTATGTTCCACTTCAGCATGATACAAATGTCTCTTGATCTTAACTTCTATTTCTGATGGACTGGGAAATTACATAAAACAAATCTGCATGGTATGGAGATATAAATGTTGCCCTGTCTGAGATCTTTTAACAACTTGAAAACTTCAGAGCTGGTACTTCCTCTAAATCTACTTTTAAAATTTCTATTGAAAAGACACTAAACTCTTTCCATAAGCACTTTCCCCCTGAAATCCTTTCATGCTTCCCCAAATCTAATGATTACTTAACATTTCAAAATATTGAAGCAAGTTTCTTGTTTTCAAAAAAATGCTTAGCAAGGACTTGATTAAGTCCTTTTGATAACAACATTAACAATATTTGGGTTTTTTTTTTTCTCTAAAATGTTTGACAAAGAGACCTGGGATGGGGAGAAGCAACATAAGAAGGTTGAAAGGAAAATAGACAGCTATATACTTTGTGTTGGTGAAGAAATTTTACATGTAGGAAACAAAAACCAACATCTCTAGGAGTCTTCAAAATTATTCTCAAACAAGGAAATGAAATTGAGACTTATTCCATCTGTCATATCACAAGGCCTTACATAAAGGAAATATAATTCTGTAATTAAGTACGATTTGGTTATATTTGATGTTCTCTACTCATTCCAAAACAGAATTAGTCTACAAGGCTTAAGACTTATTTACCCTAAATTTCCCATTTCCTTTTCATCAGCCAAATACAGTTTATAACTAAGAAATAGTTCATGTATCTCCCGAACAGCTCTCCTCTGTATCCTTATGCTTCTCTCTGTTCAGTAAGTTCAGAAGAGGGTGCTTCCTACTAAAAATAACCAGCTCAACTCATTGCTTCTTCCTCCCTCTGTCCCATTCTTTTCCTTTTCATTTCCTTTCTTCTGACCCTCCTCTAGTTTGTAGTGCTACACCACTTGTTAAATTGAAGCTGATCTCTTTTTATGAAAAATGAAATTCTTTCAAATTTTGCCTTAGGATAGTCAAAGGCACACAACAGAATTGTACTTTTGTATTTAATTTTCTATCAGGTGTGAGTGGCAGTACTTTTCTTAGTTTAGGTAAAGTAAGGAGTTTATGCCAAGGATCACTGTTCTCTTTTAGAATTTTCATTATGTAGCCCAGTTGTTTACACATAATATATGGCCAGTAAATATTCTTTGAAGAATTTCAGTTTTGAAGGAGTGATGTCCAGAGACATCACTCTAGAACTTAATGGTTCTAGAGAACCATTAAGTATTTTCCCTTCCCTAAAACAAAAGGTAGCAATAAAATGGAAGCATATGCACAGGGCAAGTTTCACATTCAGATGCAATTCATTTGCAGGCTATAGAACATGGCTCAATTCTACATTGAAGTCTATCTATGAGAGACTTCCTTTCTTATTTGCTTGAATTTTTAGCGTTCAGGAAAAAAAAATAAAACAAAAGGGGAACACATTTGCGTGTAAAACTCACACTTTTTTACTTTGTCTAACTTATTCAGAACAGGTTGGCTGCAAGGTGCACAAAGCGGCTTCATCTTCATACAGCAAGTCCATATTTCATTCATGCATGATACTCATACTGAACTCAGAACAATTCCTTATGTATTTTAATGCCATTTTAAACACTGCTGCACTTAGCATGGAAGTTTCCATCAATCAAAGCATCAGAGTGAACTTTTCAATTCAGATACACACATATATATGTACACAAATGCATTCAAATACACACATAGATATTCATGCATATACTTATATTTGTAGTATTGCACATGAGAGAAATTAAAATATTTATCAGGATTAAGCTAAATGAACACAATAAACTTTCTCTAAATGGTCATACTGCCAATAGAACAATGTGAGCTAATGTCCAAATTTTATCTTAAAAATATATATACTTCCCTGGTTTTTCTTGAAAGTTGTGTCCAAAGATTTGCAGAATTGAGTGCTTGATTCAAAAAAAACAATACTCTTTATTATGTAGACATGTTTACAAAAGAAATCCATCCTACATTCCACAAGCTCTGAGGTGGGACCAAAAGGTCATTATTTCACAAGTGCTTTCTGCTTTTTCTCTGTTACCACAAATCTTTATCTCTTTTTTCTTTTTGATAATCTTCTCTATATTTTCAAATATCATAGTTCTTCTGATACATTTTCCAAACCAAAACCTGAGAAAATAATTTATTTTCTGAAATGACAGTGAAAATTAGGCATCTTTCTCTTCTCTATTTCTACATCCTTACCACTCTCTTACTCTGACTTCAGGGCAACCTGCCTTTCATTCTCCATTTTTCTCTTTGTACAGAACAAATTTTTCCCTCCAGTCACCTCTGCCTTTATTCACCCTTTATATGTTGACCATAACAAGTAGTTTAGTTGCATGCTTTTTATTCTCTCCTAGCATCATTAGCTCTCTGGAACTGAGCTCTGAGGTTTTGGTCTCCTGTATTACCAAATCTCCTCAACAGCATCTGCTTCCATTCCATTAGCCAGAAATGAGTCACTTTGTTACCTCCATCTGTCAGTAAGGAAGCTGGGAAATGTAACATTTTAAGTCATGAACATTCTCCATTCCCAGAAGTTATTGGGATCTTCTTAAAAGGATGGAAAAACTGAACATTATGTGAATAACAACAATCAATAACTTCATCCTGCAAAGCAGCTCTTGCTCTTCCTAAGAACTGTCAATAACTCCCCAGTACCAACTCTATCAAGTCGTAGTTCTGTGCCTCATGTTGAAAAATGTTTCATAAAATGTTTGCATCTGTGGCATAAGACCATATTTGCACTACTTCCAACAAATTACAATAGCACTGTGCTGACAGCTTTATTCATGGTCTCATATACTCCCATTTTTACCTTTATTTTCCCCTTAGAACATCTTCTTTCTTCTTCCATACCTGTGTACCTTGCTTCAAGATCCAGCTCAATTCTCAACAGCTAAGGGAAGATTTTAGACCCGAATTGTTATTTTTCTTTAGAGAAAGTTTATTAAATATAAACACTTTTTTTTCTGTTTCAGTTTTATTTTACTTTTTTACACAACTAGAAAGTTCTCTTTTATTTTTACTTATACAAATAGAAAGTTGTTAAGGGATAAGACAATGTTATATACTTCCTGCCGTGTGCTGTAATATCAGAGAAGTTTTGGGAACAACATAGGGGTGCTTTAGAAATCTTTCATGAGTGACGTGCTGAAAAAGGTGAATAAAATCTGTGTACATTTTTTCATCCTGAAAATGACAACTTTTTATTTTCTTTCAGTATTTTAATACAACATTTTTCAGGGTCTTTTTTCCCGTATAAATTGTGGAACTGAATTGATTACATGATGGTATTTATAAAGGTCATGGGGACTCTACAACAACTAAGATTTGTATAGGAACTTTTAGATAATACGAAATATTACCACAGATTTTCTTTAAATGCCCTTAGGATTTCTAGAATAGACATGGCTCTAAAATCCACTTCCAACCATCCTTATGACAACAAAACTTATTTTTGAGTAACTAAGTTTTTGTTTTTGTGATGAGAAGTAAAAGAAAATATAATCAAACAATAATCACCTATACCATTTTTTTTTCTTTTTTTTTTTGGTACAGGGGATTTAACCCAGAGGCAATTTACCATTGAGCTACATTCCCACTTCTTGCTTTTTAAATTTTTTTTAAAATATGTTTTTAGTTGCCAATGGACTTTTATTTTATTTATATGCAGTGCTGAGAATTGAACCCAGTGCCTCACACATGCTAGGAAAGTGTTCTAGCACTGAGACACAACCCCAGTCCCCTTATTTCTTCTGAGACAAGGTTCTCTATATCGCTGACCTAACTAGTTTGTTGAGGCTGGCCTCCAATTTGCAATTCTCTTGCCTCAGCCTCCCAAGTCTTTGCAGTTATAGGCACATGCTACCATGCCCAGCTCTTTTATGATCTATTCAGTCACAAATGATCCAATAAATAAACTTTGAAAATTCCATTGGTAAGTCAAGCTTCTGCTTATGTAAGTGTGATAAAACCTACTAAAAATGACAATAAGGACATACATAAAGTGGTTGGGTGATAAGATGAAAAGGAAAAAGATTTAAAAAATGATTAGCAAGTTTCAGATTATTTGCCATGTTAATAATTTGTATTTCATGAATGAGTAATAGAAAATTTAAAGTAGTAAATAATACATATACATTCATCACAATGCCTTGCACATACTAACTAAGCAGGAAATTTATAGGTTTTAAATGAATATGTGAAAGGAAGTTTTATTTTATTTTTGTTGTTTTGTTTGTGTTTTGATTTTCTCCAATGTTTTGTTGTGATTAGAGAGTTTGTTGTGACGTTAAACTTGAAAATCTTTGAGATTTCTTGTGTCATTCATTAAATTCTTATACATGTTCTATGTGTGTTTTGAATAAATGTGTTTTTAATTTAATGAATGCTGTATCCAACATGATAATTAAGTCAAATTTTTAAATGCCTTTATTGAATCATCTGTTTTCTGTCTTTCTTAACACATTATATGGAGGCATAATTGTCATCCATTAAAATTTACATTGAGTATACAATTTCAAAAATTTGATAAGTTGTGACATGATTATGTCATGAAACCATCACCACAGTCAAAGTAAGGCACCTGTATCTCACCCCAATACATCTGTGTACCTCATTGTAACTCATTCCAGCTTTCTTCTGCTTTCAGGCACTATCAACTTAGTTTCTGCCACTACAGAATAATTGATGCTTTTGCAAATTTTGTATAAAGAGAATCATACAGTATGTATCCTTCTTAGGCCACTTATTTTGATCAGCATTACTATTTTGAGATCCACAATATTATGTGCATGATTTATTTATTCATTATTTATTTTTTTGTGAGTAGTATCCCACAGTTTACTCACTTCTTAGTGAGCATTTTGGAATGTTTCCAAATTTCTGATTATTACAATGAAGAAGGACACAATGAATCTTTGTGTACAAGTCTTTGAATGAATACTTTTTGTTTCTCTTCAGAGTGAAATGGCAGGATCATATGATTTGTGCAGGTGTGACTTTCTAAAAAAGCTGCCAAAACGTTTTCCAATAGGGTTGTATCATTTTATATTCCCAACAATAGTCTGAAATAGTTTCAGTTGTGCACCATGGGTTTGTCAATCTTTTCATTTTAACTGGTGTATCCTGGCTGCTCATTGCAATTTCAATTTGTGTTTCCCTAATCACTAATGATGTTAGGCATCACATCACATGCTTATTTTAAATATGTGTAACTTGTTTGGTAAAATCTGTTGTTGTCCATTTTTTATTAGGTTACTTTCTTGCTGAATTTTGAGAGTTATTTATTTGTTACTTATTCAAGTATTTTATGGAATTTATGTTTTTCAAATATTAGTCTTCTCAGATTTTGGCTGATGTTTTTATTCTCTAAACAGCAAATATTAAAGAGTAAAGCCTATTACTTTATATGAAATCTACTTTGTCTTTTTTTTTTTGTTTGTTTGTTTCTGTATGGGGTCATAACCAAGCCATCTTTGCCTAACCAAAGATCACACAGTTTTGTTATGTTACCTTCTAGAAATTTTACATTTTAGGCTTTTAATTCCTTTTATGGTCTAATTTGAATGCATTTTCACAAACAGTTGAGGCATAGATTCAAGTTATACAATTTGTATATACAATTTCTAATTATTCTAAATATCCTTTGCTGCAAAGCTATCTTTTCTTCACTATTTACCGTGTACCTTTGTTGAACACCAATTGTCCACACATTCACAGATCTGTTCCTATTATGTCTCAGTGACCTGTTGGACTATATTTATGCCCAGACCACACTGTTTTGATTATTGTATAATTCCACAATATCTTGATTATTACAGCATTCTAAGATGAATTGAAATCAAGTCGTGTTTGTCCTACAACTGTGTTGTTCTTAAAAGTTGTGTTTTTAATGTACTGGATTCTGTTTTTCCATATATAGAGTCATCTTGTCAGTTGCTTCATATGAATAGTTAATGGTTTTATTGGAATTGTATTAAATATTTGGATAATTTGGGAAGAGTTGAGACCTTAATATTGAATGTTCTTACCTGTGAAATATTATATCTATCCATATATTTCAATTTCAATTTCTTTGAGGATTTGTAGTTTTCAGTATATGTCATATATATACATAGTGATATTTAATACTAATTATTTATGATTTTCATATTCTATAAGTGTAGTGCCTATTAATTTCAATTTCTTATTTTTAATTTTTTGGTAACTTGTAGATGAATAATTCATATATCTTTTTATATATTGACATTCACTCTTGCTAAACTCAATAATGCTTCAAGGAATCTTTTGTATTTTTCTGTACCAAGAACCAATTCACATATTCTTTTAAAATCTGTATGTTTTATTTCCTTTTCTTTTGTCATTGAATTGGCAATAATCATCAGAAAAATATTGAATGGAAGTTACAAAAGCTAATACATTTGCCTTTTCCTTGACTTTTGAGGAAAAGCACTCAGTTTGTCATCGTTAAGTATGCGGTTAGCTGTAAATATTTCGAAGAAATCCTCACAAAGTGGAGAAAGTTCCTCTCTCTTCCTTTTTTACTCAGAGGTATTTTATTTAAAAATGGATATTGTATTTTACAAATGCTTTATTTCACCTATGCAATGATTACATATTTCTTACTTTTTTACATCGTGAATACTATAAATTTCAGCATTGGTGTGGCAACTCATTGGTATAGTGTGTTCGTTTGTTGTCTGTTTTTTTATGCTTTGTAATGTTTCTGTCTGAATTTGGTATTTGGGAAATGCTATTTTTATAGAATGTGCTGAGGCATTTTTCTCCTTTCCAATATTTTTTAAGAGTTTTGTAGAATTGATATTAATTTTTTTACCTAAATATTTGATTCACAAGTGAAACCACCTTTGTATAAAGATTTGTTCCTGAGGAGAATTTAACAATGAATTTGATATCTTGAATAGATAAAAATCACTTTGCTCTACATATTTGTCTTTGAGTGAGTTCTGAAGTTGTATATTTCAAGATATTTGTTCATTTTGTCTCTGATGATAAATTCATAGGCATAATATGGCTCATAGTTTTTGTTATATTTTCAAGATTACATAAATCAGATGTGATCTCCTCCTTCATGTGTGATACTTGCTGGAAGTTATTTCTCTTCCTTCATCTCTTCTCTTTCTTTTTTCTTCTTCCCTCTCTCTTGGTCTCTGCTTTGTTTGGTTGTTTTTCCTCTTTTTTTTTTCCTGACTTCTTCTAAAAGAGATTCTTAAATTTTATTGGAACTACCAAAGTAGTAAGATTTAATTTCATTGATTTTTCTAAGTTTTTTTCTCATTTCCATTTCATTTTGGCTCTGATCTTTATACTTTGCTTTCTTATGTTTGCTTTGGATTTTATTTGATCCTTTTTCTTTAGTGCCATAAGATAAAAGTAAAATCACTAATTTTTTTTCTTCTTTCCTAGTGTATGTATATGTTGTATAAATTCACCTTGTGCAGTGATATTTTTATATTTCACAAATATTGAAATGCTGTAGATAATTTTATGCAATTGAAAAACATTGCAATATGCCATTTTTATTTTTTTCTTTGACATGTATATTTGGAAATACGCTCTTTATTTTCTTCATTCCTGTTTAATTTATTTTCCTTTTTTAAGCATTACTATTTTAAATATTTCCAGTTTTTTGTTAGCTTATTAGCTATGTGTTTATCCTTTTGTGTGTTTTGCTGTTTTCTTTTATTTGCTTTGTCTTACTGATGCCTTAAGACTTATGTGGTACATTCTGTACTTACCACTCTCTTCTAGTGATGCTATACCACTTTATGTATATCAAAATCTTAATATACTTCATTTTCTCCTCCTCAAATATTTGTGCTATTACTGTCATATATTTAGAGTTTGTACATTATGTCCTCTTAGTATACTAGCATTATTTTAAAGAATCTATTATATTTTTAAAATAATTACTAAAAAATTTGCAGATATTTATCCAAATACCATTTCTGGTGTTCGTCCCTCTCTTGAGTAGATACATATATCTGTGTGAAATCATTTTCTTTCTGCTTGCACACTTTTCTTTAAGATGTATTTGGTGATGATCTTCCTCGTTTTAAACAATTGGGAAAGAAATTCCTCATTTCCTCATTGCTTTTGAAAGATGAGTTTTGTAGGCAGAGAATCCCAGGCTGACCCTTTCACCTCTAACCCCTCATACCCTTTCCACATGCAGTATTTTAAAGATGTTGCTGTTTCCTCACTTGTGATATTTCTAATAAAATCATTCTTACTATCATCCTTGTCTTGGTTTCTTGGCTTGAGGCATGCTCATTTGTTCTTTCTGGCTGTTTTCAGTATTTTTCTATGTTTGATTTTGAATGATTTGATTATGAAATGCCTTGATCCTTTCTTGTGTTTAGGGTGTGTTGAATTTGATATATAGGGCTGTAATTTTCATCAAATGTGATCATTCAATATCTTGGTGCTTTCTTATGATTAGGGTTGTTGAGCTTCTTGGATTTGTGAGTGGATAGTTTCTATCAATTTTGGAATATTTGGAGCTGTTATATTTTTAAAGGACTTACTATTTCTCTTCCTTGTTACAGAGACCCAAAGTACATGCACATTAGCTACCTTGAAGTTGTTCCACAGTTCAGATATACTCTGGTTAATTTAATCTGTTTCTCACTATATCCTCCCCTCCCCATGCTGGAGATTGAACCCTGGGCTTCAAACATGTGAGTCAAACACTCAAACACATCCCCTTATCCCCAGCCCTATTTTGTATTTTGTTTAGAGACAGGGTCTCACTGAGTTGCTTAATTGTGCCTTTGAACTTGGGATCCTCCTGCCTCAGCCACCTGAGCGGCTGGGATTACAAGAGTGCAGCACTGTGCCAGGCCCCATCATTTGGTTCTTAAATTAAAATTCACTGATGTTCTTTTCTGCAATGTCTCTTCTGTTGTTAATTCCATTCAGTGTATTTTTAATTTCACTTATTGTAGAAATTACAAGGTTTTTTAGGGTTTTTGTTTTTTTATCTCTCCCAAGTTAACTTTCTGAATGTATGCAATATTGTTATACTAATTGTTTTGATGTCATTATGTCTTAATTCTAAATCTTCATTAATTTTTTGTAGGTTATGTTTTCATGACATGTAATATTTTCTTGTTTCTTTGATTACTTGGCAAGTTCTGAATAGATGGTAGGCATCATGAACTGTATCTCATAGGTATTATATGTTGTTGTATTTCCATGCACTTCTTGAGCTTTGATCTGGGACATACTTAAATTCTTCAAAAAATGTTTGATTTTTTTTTTTTTTTGTCTTGTTTTTACACTGTTAGGCGACACCAGAGCAGCGATGGGTCTAGGGCCATTTATTTTCCACTATTTAGGCAGAACTGTTTTGTGCAATTTACTAATTGTCCTGTGAATCATAAGAAATTTTAGCCTTGCTGACAGAAAGAGGCTCTACCCTATCTTAGTCTGTTTGAGTTTCTATAATAATAATAATAAAAAAATACATACATGGGGTTAGCTTATAAAAATACAAATGTATTATCACAGTTCTGAAATCTCAGAAGCACAAAATCAATGCATAGGCAGTTCTGGTGTCTGATGAGAGTCCATTTTCTAGTTTTTATGGCATATTCTTCTTGTTTCCTCACATGGTACAAGAGACCAAAAATTTTCTCTAGGGACTATTTATTAAAGGAATTAATCCCACTTGGGAGGGCTCTGCCTTCTGGACCTAAGTATCTCTCCTAAGGCCTTACTTCTTTGAGTTTTTCTTTTAAACATTATTAATAAATAAATTAATTAATTAATTTATTAATTAATTTATTTTTTGGTTGTTGATGGACCTTTATTTTGTTTATATATATATGATGCTGAGAATTGAATTCAGTGCATCACATGCTAGGCAAGTGCTATACCACTGAGCTACAACACCTGTCAGGTCTTACCTCAATACCATCATGTTGGACATTAGAAATTCAACATGCAAATTGAGCCAAAAACAAATATTCAGACTATTACCAGTGGTTCTGTGCAAGAACTGGTATATCTGACCCCTAGTCCTTTCCATTGGTTCTAGCCCCAGACACAGGATGCCTTCCTACACACATGCACCTATCATATTTGCATGGGATACTCTGAAGAGAATTCTGGAGTTATGTGTCTGAACAGCTGTCTCCTATCTGATACTTTGTCCCATATATTCTAGCTGTTTTGGTTTCTCATATACTTTTCTCAATTCAGGCAACCTCCTCCTAATTGACTCCTCTCTGTCTGTGTGACCTGGACATTCTTAGGAAAATAAGATGGTGCAATTATAGGTTTCAAATCCTGGGTTTCCCACCTCTAGGAATCACTATACTTCTTTCTCTGATGTTCAGTAGTATAAAAAAGCAACTTTTACACACTGTGTCCATTTTTTGTTTATTTCATGTGAGACTCTCAATCAGTTCATGATACTCCATCCAAGTCAGGAACCAAAGCATGCTTGAGTGCTGTTTTTTGCTCACTTACTCTTATCAATTTCTCTGAGAAGTAAATGATTTCTCATTTTCTCTTTCTCGCATTCTTGAACTTCTGCTATTTAAAAAGAAATTTTTATAGAATTTTTATTTATATATAGGCTATCTGTTGTTTGCATATGATGTTATAATGTTTTTTAAGTATCTTGGCATTTCTGAGTGATAATAATAACAATATCTTGACCTATAAAGCAAATTTTTAGTAGTTATATAGTATTTTTGGTGATTTTTTAATGATTGTTTTTCATTATTCTAATAAGAATATAGCTTTCAGATAAGTTTCTCTATAATTTTTCTTTTGGTTTTATGTACAATGATTGGATTCTGATTCCATTTTCTCATGTGTGTGTTTGTCAATTTGGCTAAAAGTACTCATTGAGAGGTAAAAATTTTTCAAAATATATCACGTTATCATGATGTCTACATGTTTATTTTGTTCCTAGACTTTATGCAGAGAGAGGTTTTTGTAAAATCTCATACTATTATATCCCTGGTGTCATGAACAATATGTGGTATACATATTTTTGAAAAAATGAGAGGATTAAATTCAAATGATTTTGAATAAATCACTTGTGGTATGAGTGAAATAAGACAAAAATTGAAAATTCCAGCAAGATAATTGATTTTGTCAGTAGTCAATTTATAATATACATTGGAAATACATTAATTGTATTTATAGATAACAAAAAGTTGACAAAGTCATCATCCATGCCACATTATTCTTATTTTCATCAATCTAAGTTTCGCAGCTAATAGTAAATTTGAAATTCAGAAACAAAAATGAATGCTTTGCTTAACCCTTGATTTTGCTTTGTAGATATACCTATTTGAGTACAGTTGAGTTGTAAGTGATGGCAAATAGAATTTTTCCATATAGCTATGGCTTTGAGGAAAACAACTCCCACCGTGGCCTCTCTTTGGGGCACCTCTGAAAATGTCTGTTTCCCTCCTTGTCAATGAAAAGAGTCAATATTTTAAAAGCCAACATTACTGTAAGTATATCAGATTAAATCATTTAGATGATATGACTTTAAAATATCTTTATCATGATGAAACTGAAAGCTGGTCATTTATCCATAATTTTATAATAATGCAGATACTCAATACCTTGTAACTAGTACCTCTGTCTATTGGATTGGCTTTCTTGGTGTTCCTTTTGATATTCAGTATATGGAGATCCCTCCTTCAAGCAAATATACAGTAAAAGAAGAAAAAAAAGCAATAAAAATATATGATTCTCCTATTCAGTGTATTCTTCCAATTAATATTGACTGAGCACAAATTAGAGGTAGGGGTATTTATAAATGTTAGAAATTCATCAGTGAACAAAATAACAACCAAATAATACACATAATAAGTAAATGAAATCATTAAGTAAATTATACCATTTGTTACACTATGTAAGTAAATAGAGTGGGTTCAGAGATCAGGAAGACTGGAAGGAAGAAAGAAGCCTGCATTGTAAGCAAAATGACCAGGGCAGGTTTTGAGATGGTGAGAGAGAAGAGAGAGCAAATATTCCACCTATGTGTCTAGAGGAAGTGCTTTTCAGGTGCAGGTAGAGGCCAATGTGAAGATCAGAAAAAGAAAGGAGGAAGTCATTGTTAAGGGGTGATAGGAGGCTAGCCCAGGTCTGGAGTAACAGAAGCAGCATGAAGTGTCAGAAGATGAGGTCAGAAATATAATGAAGGGAAGTTCAAGCAATATTCTGTGGCCATGTATGAACTTGGATGTTTCTTAAACATATTTGGTAGTCACTGCAGTCCTTTAAGCTGAGTGTTTGACCTACCTGTTTACAAAAAAACTCTGGAGGCAGAGTTGAGAAAAGTAAAAAGAGGGCAAGATGGAAATGGAAGACAGGAATGAAATAAAAAGGAGGCATTTGAGAGTGGAATGGATGTGGTGTTTACATTTATGTGAAGAACCATTAGAAACTTTTTGAAAAAATCAAGATAGTTTACACTGAATATTTCTACCCTTTACTTTTCAACTTCATTTAAGTCATGGAAATTAGTTCAAATACTTAATGGTAATAATATGCAATTTTCTGTGCAATCCCCATAAGTCTATTTACAATCCCAGTGAGGAAATATTGATCATTGCCCAGCTATTGTTTCTTTTATCATTATTTTGCAAATTGCTGTTACTTTTTATGGTAATAGAAACAAACATTATTCAGAAAAATGCTGCAGTTAAAAAAAAAAAGTTACCAGGTCAATTTTTACTTGTGTTAAAATAACAGGAATTTTTTAAATTAACTCATTGAAAATCATTGAGTAGTTGCCAATACTTTTGTAATTAAAGCACATGCCGAAGGAATATCAAAATTTACCTTCAGAAATTTACAATTTATCAGAGAAGATGTTGGGTTAGGGTAGGATGATATGCTGTCTATAGAGTGAAATTAATCAGTGGATGGGCTTTGGAATGAGCAATGAATATTCTTGGTATTTCTATAGGAGTAAGAGTGATCTGAAGGGGCATTTCCTATAGTAATCATTACAAGAACAGAATCATGGGCACGAGAAACTGCATTTGATATTCTGAGGACATTAGGCATGTTAGTTCTACTTGAACACTGAATATATCCAGGTAGAAAGAGGGAATAGAAGTTTGGGAGGCCTTCAAGACTATGCTAAGTTATTTAACTCTGATTCTAAAGCACTGGAAAATTTCAATGGATTTTTAAATAGAAAGGAGAGTGGAATCGAAGTGGGGTATGATTTGCACACTATTGCACAAAGAAAATTCTAACCACCAAGTTCAAGATGACAAAGAATTGGGGATGAGGTAGGGTGGTATGTGTCTAAAGCACAGGAAAATGGAAAGGCTGTACATGAAAAGGTCATTGTAATGTGTTACAGGAAATGTAATGAGGGCATGAACCAGATGGCATGAACTGAGAGTATGAAACAATTTATTATGAGTTTACTGTGTCAGGCTTGATGATAAATGCTTTCCACATTTTTTCTTATTTATTCCTGTCAATATACTCTTGATCCAGACACAATTTTTCTAAAATTCAGAAGGTGAGGTTAGAGAGTTTGTGTGACTGCTGAAAGGTTCTATAGCCAAGAAACAAAAAAAAAAAAACAAAAAACTTAGGACTATTGTGCCACAGATTGTCCTCAGTAAGGAAGGTTCCAACTTCATAGCTTCACTATGTCTCAAGAGGTAGATTCTATTAGAAGTCGGATCACATCACAAGAAAGGGTGATAAAGAACTAGAGAAAGGGCAGACAAAAGGCCTAGAAGGAAAGAACATGCTTCAGTCTAGAATTTGATCATGGGAGTGCATATGTTCAAGGAATAAGAGAAGAAAGAAAAGTAGAAAAGGATTATTTGGCATGGTTCAAAAGGATCCATTGATTAAGGACCCATTGAATAAGGAAGTGGCTATGTTATGAAAGATGGTTAGAGAAAGTCATGCAGATGGGGACTGTGATAAATCATGCTTAAAGGTAAGGAGAATGAAAAAAATATAATAAAACTCCCGATTGTTATTTTTTTTCTTAAAAAGATAAACTTCTTATATCTTCTGAGCTAGGAGCTAGAAGAAATCAGACCTAAAAGTGACATTGCATGAGAGAAGAGAAAGTAGATGCCAGCCTCCCTTCTGTACTGAGTAAAGACCACAAAACGTAGGTGAAATTAAGGAAGGAAATTAAAGGAGAATTGAAGAGTTGTGTTTTTTTTAAAGCTATAGGATTGTTCTGTTATTGAGAGTTTAGTAAAAATTTGTGTCTAGAAAAGTATGACGAGGAAGACAGGAAAGAGCTTAAGGTGTTGTGGAAAGTTTTGCTGAACCAGACTCCCTAACTAGTAATAGTAATAGATAGTAATAAAAGTATGAGAGGTGTATGGAAACTAGTCCACCTTGGCAAGAAGAGAAGTGGATGACCTTGTCTGAATTTTATGCAAATAATAAGAATGATGAAACAAAACAGAAAATAATTAAGTGAACTTGAATGTGACCTGAGAAGCAGGCAAGGTCACCAAGAAGAGAGAAAGGGGATAATCTTTCCATGAGAACATTATTATTTTTATTTATTTATTTATTTATTCATTCATTCATTCATTCATTCATTCATTCATTCTTTGGTACCCTGAACTGAACTCAGGAGTGATTAACCACCAAACCACATCTCCAGTCCCTTTTTTTTCCTTTTTTTTTTTTTAACTTTTTATTTTGAGATAGGGTTTCACTAAATTGCTTAGGGCCTCACTTTGTTGCTGCCTTTGAACTTTTGATCCTCCTGCCTCAATCTCCTGAGCCACTGAGATTACAGGCACGTACAAGAAAGCACATTATTTTAAAAGCAATTCTACTTGAATTTATGAATTAGTCATATTTGTTCAGTTCCATAAGCCATTCAGTCCAAGATATTGCCTCTTAGAGAGATGCTAAGAATAGTTATAAAGGATGTCATGTTTTTTTCTTTATTCTGAACCTCACAAAAGTCAGGAACTGATCAAAATATTGGTGCCACCTTTCCTATTGCTTCATGGGACTCGACCTGACACAAGGCTGCCACGTGAAATGTGATAGACACTCACTCTCGATGACTTAGAAGACCTTATGTGCTCACTGACTTGCAGTTACTTCTAACATGAGGTTGGTTTCTTTCTTTCATTTTTTTTTTAACAGAATTGAAATGTTCAAAATTTCTACCAAGCCATGAAGGATTCTATTTTTCAGTCAAACTCTCTTTTTTTCCAGGCAGGACACATAAAATTTAATTTCCTGACCTCTTCTGCTGATGTATAGCAGTCATTTTTCCACAACATTAGACTAGGTAATCTATTCTTAGGGGAACCTCGTCAAGCCTGACTGATATTCTGCATTTTTCTTTCTTTTCCCTATTTTATATTTTATTTTTTGCTCTTTTTTTCCTCCTCTGTATTTTTGCTGTGGAAATATCGTAATAATAATAAAATGTCTAGGGAAAAATAGAATGTATTTACTACTCCATGATGCTAAGATGAAACAAGAGAAAGGTCATGTTTTCCATTCCTGAAAATAAAATAAAATAATAAATTTGCATCTTGAGAAAAATCCATGAACTCAGCAGGTTAAAAGATCCCATCTGCAGATTGTTTTGATACTGAGTTGATACCGGAAGATTAATTTTAGTGTCAGGGAAGATTGCTGCTGCAATGACAGCTATGGAGACCAGTATCTTCTATTAATGTGAGGAAGACACAGAAAATCCATTGGGTTTTCTACTTTCCTGTCAGAACTCATCACCACATTTGTTTCACTGTAGGAATGCCACCTTTTTTCCTTGACAAGGCAGGGCATAACACCCAGCTCAGAGTGGGCATGCTCTTGATTGGTCATAACAATGTTAGGTCCTTCCTGTTTTCTTCACTTTTTATCCCGTGGCCCATCAGAAAAAGGAACACAGTCAACATGTTCCTATTTTCTTTCTCCACAAACAAGACACTGGACAGCTGTCAGATTGGAAAAACTTCTACTCACAATCAATTTGTTTCTGATCCGAACAACTGAGCTGGGAATGAAATGAGAAAAGTCTGTTCCCATTGCATAGAGGCCTGGGCCAGACTGGCCAGAGGATGGCAAGCAGTGAACTAATGCAGTTAGTTGGTACAGAAAGTACATCTTGTTATGATGTGATAAGCAGCATTAGTAATTACTGAGAACTATCTGTGTGGGTTCCATTATAACAAATGTAAAATTTGGTTAAAAACTGAAGATGGGTAAGCTTACAACTTAGAGAACTTCTTACAAGAAATAGTACAAGACCATGTATTCCCAGCCTCAGCTGGGTGATACTGATGTTAAAAACTATAGGTCACAGGGGTAGAGTCCATCACGTGCTCTGATATGATTAGGAAAAACCTCAGCCCCTTGAAGAATATATAAGAATGAGGTAGATGGGATACAGGAACATAGGCATAAACAGATTGATGAAGGGGCCCAAATTATAACAAAAATAGTCCTATAGTGCCCCATGTTCCCCCACTCCATAAAGAGGCACATTCATTTAAGCCATATGTAGATAAATGTCTGTCATGACTCATGCCTTGGAATATTAGTGATTTTTGTCTCCCAGTCTGAATTTGAGACCTACCATGTTGAATTTCACTCAATTACTTATTTCATTTTGCTCTGTAGGCCAAGTGACATATTGCCTTTCTATGTCCTTTTTTTTCTCAAGGATTATGTTTGAAAACTTGAATAAGTGGGTAACATTAAGTATCCTGATTTTATATATATTTAAAATGGAATTTAGTATTCAACAAGTAATAAGAATTACAGCATTTAAAATAATATTAATAGAGGCTAAGTAAATTAGAATCTATAAAGAGCATTGGCAATATAGAAAAGGAATATTCTTAATGGGGATATAAGGCTTTTGGAGAAAGGATTTGGGTTTTAGGGTAAACATTAGATATGTAGTATATAGAAATTTCAATTTAAAATAATTTTAATATGTTTGGCATATTGAATAAACCTAAGTAAATATCTCATATTTCTCTGTTTTCCTTGATTCCCACCTAGTTAAGGCAGTTGTAATGCACTTGAAATTAATGTTTTTTTTTTAATATTAATGATAATTGAAAGTCACCGTCCCTTTCTTTGTCAGGGCAGTGCCAGTAATGATAGTAATGTGTTAAATGAATACCAAGTGTTTATATTTTTTAAGAAAATACTTGATGCTATAGAATTAATCTAGGGAAAAAAATTCATCCTGTTAGAAATAACCAGGCCTCTAACATCATCTCTTCTGGTCTCATCACTTGATCTACTTTCGATTCCACTTTCTAAACCATTGGGGACATTCTAACTCCACATGTAAAAGTGACTTGTTCTGTGCCAATCAATTCTAAATTTGTCACCTTATAGCTTTGAGCTTAGAAGAAATAAAGAAAATAAATAAGCTTTCTTCATTCTTGCTACTTTGGACAATGTTTTTTTCCCAAGACAACCAATCCTCCAACTCTCCAGACAATGATGGGGTGTCCTACAACTTAATTCAACTCTAACACTAATTACTGAGTTAGCATAGATTTCAGGAGTTAAGAGCTCAGTGGTCCCATGGGACCCCCCCCAACTTTAGATGCTAATCACAAGTAGCAGGCCCAAAGGTACTCACACTTCTCTTTGACTTCACTAAAATTGAGGGTTCCTATAACCCCCTCATGTTTGATAACTTACTTTGGCAGCTTTTGAAATTCCAGTTTATTAATACCAGTTTAATGAAAAGGATATTATGGAGAAGACCAGTGAAAACAAATATAAAGAACTGCACAGGATGAGGTTCAGAAAAGTTCTGAGCACAGGAGTTTCTTTTCCTGTGCAGTTGGTGAGACCCACCCCCTGACTGCATTCTCTGGCCCAGAAGAGTCTCCACACAGTCTTACTTAGGGTGTTTATGGAGGTTCCATTTTGTGGGCATGATGGATAAACACACTGGCCAGTTATGACTAACCCAGACTCTATTCCTCTCCCCAGAGGCGTCAGGGGCCTGGGGTGAAGTTCTAACCCTCTGTCCTGACTGGTTGGTTCCTCTAGCAACCAGCCCAAACCTAAAAGAGTTGCCTGATTAACATAAAGTCAGGTATGGTTAAAAGGGACTTATGAACAATGAATAGTAAAATGTGATTTTTTTCATCCTTGTCATTCAAGATGTTACAAGGGTCTTAAAAGTTCTGTGCCAGGAATCAGGCGCTAAGGCCAGATATCTATTTCTTATTATATCATCACATATCTCCTATTTTTGAAGAAATATTTTAACCAATTTTCCTTTGTAAGTATCAAGAAAATGAACATCTGCAAAACTGAAATAAGTTTTCATCCCCAGTCTATTTCCCTTCTGTCTAACGGTTGACATTCTGATAAAGTGGCTTAAGGCTGCATTTGTGGACATGGTAAGCCTGAGTTGAGAAATACTTAATTCAAAAATGAGGAATATAAATGTTTTTCCTTTAACATAGAATAGTTATACTATGTTTAGTACCTCAGTAAATGATACCGCATTTCAACATAAATTGAAAACCAAGAATAAATAGTGTCTGGTATATTATAGGCACTCAATAATATGAGTTGAATTGCTGAATGAATGAATGAAATTCATCCGCATACTAATCCCAATGAGTTTTATTGGCTCCATGTTCCTAAATAAATTCAGGAATTTTCAGGGCTTTTTATTACTACAGCCAGTACCTAAAGTTGTAAGCCAATGCAATCTCTGAAAGGATATGTGGAGAAACTGGGACCAAAAACGAAGAGTTATTCAATGATGGCCTGGGTTTGGTGCAATGAAAGAACACCACTCTGGACCATGCTAAATTCCAACTATAGGATAAATCAACCAACCAAGGAAAGAGTAGAAACTGTCAAAACAATGCTGTGATAAGGAACAAGAAAGGCTTTTAAAAAATTGCTAGGATGAGACAGTTCATGGAGGGAAGGTAGAAAGGAGAAACTGCCACATGAAACAACTGAGCTCTAAGTTTGATTTAAAAATCCCCATGGTTGAAAGTGTTTGGGACTTCAATTGGCAATGGATTCCAAAGAACTCTCCCCCAGCTTTGAATGTGTGGAATTGTCTCCGTGTCTACTCATTACCCCTTTTTTTTTTTTTTTTTTAAAAAAAAAAAAAAGGAGATCTGACAATCCCAGCAATTGTCTTTAGCTTCTGTTGTTTTCCATTAGCAACGGGAGCATATTCTTTTAGTGAGACACAAAAGCTGGTATCCCAGGCTACCGCTGTGCTTGCAGCATGCGGGGCGATTCACTCATTCGGAGAGACGCTCAGAAAGGTGGTTAGAGACTGTTTTAGCACTTTATTTGTCCCAATTATCTGCTCCTGCCTATTAGGGTGAATGGAACATCATGGCATTGTTTATCACAGGCTTTATATTCGCTAATAACACTGTTGTTTATTACAGCAAACATGCTGTATGCAGTCAGCTCTGCTTCTGTGAATACCCACTGCTCCAAGTTCACTGTTTTTTTTTTTTTTCCTTTATCTTTTTTCCTAGCCAAGACAAATTAGATCCCACTGAACCAACCAAGTTTCCCACAGCTTGTGATTGTAAAGATGCCTTCTTGAATCAGGCTTCAGGTTGATTGGTTTCAAGCTGAAAACCCTAAAGAAAATAACAGGGCAATACTTACATGCAGGAATGGCTCTCCAACCATATTTCAATGGCAAGTGCCTGCCTGGGCATTTCCTTCCAGGTGCTCACAGCCTGAATTGCACTAGTTCCTGTAACCATCGGAGAAAAAAATGCAGGCAATAGTTGCCATTACATCATTTAGACTTCCCCAAAGTCCTCTTCTTCCACACACTGTTTTACACAAACATATCCAGGGACTCTACATGGCCTGAGGCCTACTGAATGTACTTTTAAAAAATGTGCCTCATTTGGTCCTGTAGGAAAGATAGTATCACTGTAGTTTATTATTCCCAGCAGAATCATGAGAACTCTTGTTCTCTCCCTGTGCATATGCTTGCTATGGCCCAGGACCCAGAGATACTTTTAAATATAGAATTAAAGTAGATGATCAATATCTTTCCAGAAGCAGGGATACCTTCACTATGTACATAGTAAGCTGCTCTCCCTCTCTTTCTCTCTCCCACCCACCTCACTCCTGGACCCCATTTGTAACCTCGGCTACTCACATATATGTGAGTTATCATTAGAATATTGCAATGAAGAAGACTGATCAGGAACAGAAGCCAATTGGAATAGAAACCACATTGAACATTTGACTTGAAAGACATACCTGTAACCCCAGCTACTTAGGAGACTGATTTACAAAGATCCCAAGTTTCTGGGCAGCCTAAGTGATTTAGTGAGGCTGTGTTTCAAAACAAAATAAAAGAGTCTGGTATGTAGCTTGGTGGTGGAGCATGTGCCTAGCATGTGCGAGGTCCTGGTTTCAGTCTTCAGCATGAGGAAAAAAAATGTGCTAATTCACTGCTAATAATCAGGGGCATTTATATTTCAAACCAGTATGAAAATTCAAGTTAACATAATTGGGAAATGAAGCTTCTGGAAGATGACACAGAAACAGATGGAGGAAAACATGTGAAAGTGGAAATAAGCGTTGTATTTAGACTCAGAGTGGCTTTTCATTCTAGAATCTTCACTAAGTTATGTTTTGAGTTTCCTCATTGTAAATTGGGGACTATAATCATTTCATAAATTTGTGTTAATAAGGATTAGAAATAACTAAGCATGGTTAGAAACTATAAACATATAAGTCAGAGTAGAAGCCATTATTGGACACCTTCAACCTACTCAATTGGAATGGAGGTCTGGAAAGAGAGCAGATATTTCTACTAAGCCAGCTATTTGTCTTAA
Source organism: Glaucomys volans (assembly GCA_020662805.1). Classification (NCBI taxonomy): domain Eukaryota; kingdom Metazoa; phylum Chordata; class Mammalia; order Rodentia; family Sciuridae; genus Glaucomys; species Glaucomys volans. The sequence continues at coordinate 252,975 of JAJEJO010003022.1, forward strand.
CAGCAAGAGCCAAGTCCAGCAACTTGTGCTTAAATGTAATCTGCTTGATCTGCTTGAGATAGTAAAGCAGGTAGAAAAACAATTTAAAACTCTAGACTATGATGGAGAATAAAATGGAGAGAAGAAATCACACAGGAAGAAAGTAAAATAAAATTTCCAAATATCAGACATGAAGAAAAGGCAGTTTAAAATTAGAAGAGTGTTCTAACTTTTGGTAATGAAGGAATAACGGTCAGACAACCCTGCCCAGAGATATTGGTGATAAAAATCTGAGAATAATATTTTAAAACAACTACTTGCAGAGATTTGAGGAGTATCTACTTTTGAAATATTCATTGTGCAGGTTGAGTTTTGTGGATCAGCAAGATATCGCCTGAGAGCACTCCCCAAGTGGCAGACTCCCTCAGGTTTCACAAATAACATCCTTAAGTAATTAAGGTAGCAGAGGAAAGAATTTGAGGCTGGCAGAATAACCACAAAACTAGGTGGAATATGTCAAAACAAGAAGGTGAAAGAGTTAATCTGAAAATATGCCTATAAAAATCCATCCCAAACCTTGGCTGATCACTGTGTATGTCAAGACAGAGGGAAATTCCCAGAGGGCTTGAAAACAGAAGAGGAATTTTGAATGTTGAAGCAACCATATGCAGATTCAAGAGATAGAGTTTGGAATTTGAATCCAAACGATCTGATTGATTTTTAACACAAAATCAAACTTCAAAGGAACCCTACAGAATTCAGAGCCTCTATGTAATGCACAGGAGCCAATAAGAAAAATGAAATTAAAATACACAAAAAGCCAGGGCATGCAAAGAAAATAGGAAGACAACATATTTGGGAAAAAAGTGTCATCAATAGAAGTTGTCTTTAAGATCACCAAGATGCAAATACTACAGAAAAGATTAAGTCACCTTTTATTAAATGTACATTCATAATAAAAGAAAAAAATGAAAATCTCAACATAGAAATAGAAACCACAAAAAACAACCAAATAGAAATTCCAGAGTTGGATTGGGCACACCTATAATTATAGCAACACCAGAAGGCGAAGCAAGAGAATCACAAATTCAAGGTCAGCCTCAACAATTTAGTAAGACTTTGTCTCAAAATAAAAAAATAAAAAAAAAAGAAAGAAAAAAGAAAAGGAGGCAGGGGAAGACTGGATATGTTGCAATCCTTTTTTGTATGTTTGTCACTGTGACCAAAACACCTACAAGAACCACTTCAAGAAGGAAGTTGTTGGGCTTAGGGTTTCAGAAATCTCTGTCCATGGTTGCTCAACTTCATTGCTGTGGTCTAGGGTAAAGCAGAACTTCATGGTAGAAGAGCATGGTGGAAGAAAGCAGCTCAATTCATCATGGCCAGGAAGCAGAAAGAGAGAGAGAGAGAGGGAGGCAGGACAAGATATAGTTCAGACCATGCCCCCAGTCACCTACCTCCTCCAACCACAGCACACCTGCCTACGTCAATATCCAGTACAGTAGTCCTTTTAAATTATTAATTCATCAAATGTATTAATCCATGGATGTGGTTGCTTCTCTAATCTAATCATTTTGACTCTGAACCTTCCTGCATTAATATATGAGCTCCTCAGGAAATATTAATATTCAAACCACAACATAGTATGTTCCTATTTCATTGGTAGTTCTTTTTTTTTCTTTTTTTTTTTTAAAAAAAAAACGAAGATAGGTTGAATGTTGCCAAATGCTTGTTCTGTTTCTATGGAAATATTCATGAGATTTTAATCCTTCATTTTGTTAATGTGGTATACCACATCGTTTGACTTGCCTATGTTAAGACAGCATTGTATCCCAGGATTAATTCCTACTTGTTAATGGTGTATAAACTCTGGGAATGTTGCTTAATTTGTTTGCTAGTATTTTATTGAGAATTTTCACTTCCAGTCATCGATTATTCTGGGTTGTAGTTTTCTTATGTTGACACTGTATGGTTTTGATATGGGGTCGGTGCTGGCTTCATAATATCCATTAGGAAGTATGCCCCATACTTCTTATTTTTTGAAGCAGCTTAAGAGGGAATGGTACTAATTATCCTTTTAATGTTTAGTAGAATGCATCCAGGAAGCCACTGGACCCTGGAATTTTCTTTGTGGGGGATTTTTTAATTATAACTTCATTTTCTTCATTTGTTGAGAATATCTTTTCCCCCCTTAACTTTTAAATGATAATTTTCCTCGAAAGAGAATTCTGGGGTTCTCGGTTTTTTATTTCTTTCTTTGTTTTTCATTTAGCAATGTAAATACTTCATCCCTCTCTTTTCACCTGCATGGTTTCTGAAGAATAGTCTAATCTATTATCTCTTTTTCTGGTGTTGATAAGGTTCTTTTTTTTCTCACTCCCTGACTCAAGAAATTTTCCTTGAGTTTTTAGTTTCTGGATATTGAAATTATATGTTTACCATAGATTCTTATTCTCATGTTCTGTGTTCTCTAAAGTTTCTCTATCAGCAATTTGTTACCTATCATTAATTTGGGAAAATTCTCAATTGTTATTATTTCAAATATTTATTTCATTCATTTTTTTCTCTTCTTCCATGTAGTATACTCATTATACATATACACACCTGAAGTAATTTTTCCACAATTGTTGGATAATCTCTTTCCTTTTTAAAAATAATGATTTTTCTCTCTTTGCTCTTTTCCATTTGGGGAAGTTTTCATTGACATATCTTCTAGCACACTGATTCTTCAGTTATATCCATTATATTGATGAAACCACCAAAAGCATTCTTCATTTTTATTACAATGGTTTTGATTTGTAGAATTCTCTTTTGACTCCTTAGAGTGCCCATCTGTCTGTTTACATCACTACTCTGTTCTTACACATTCTCCATTCTTTTCATTAAAGCCATTAGCATATTAGTCATAATTACTTTTCACTCTACTTTCAATAATTTAAATCTGTGTATTATCTGAATCTAGTTTTTATTATTGTTCTGTATCTAAACACATGTTCTCTTCTTGCTTTTAATCATGCCTTGCCATTTTTTGTTGCAAGTTAAACATTATATGTTCAGTCAAAGACATTGAGTTAAATAGATTTAATATGGATTTTTGTTACATGGATAAAAGGTAGATGCTGTTTGCAACTTATTGACTATGTTTCTTGTAGTGAGCCTGTGATGCTGGAGGTGACTTCCACTATTGCTCAGCTTCCCCATTCTCTTCAAATAGAGGGTTGAAGGAGCCATAATGTGTCAATTAACTTACCCCACATTGAAGGCCAGTTGGATATGAATTGGACATTTTTTTCCACCATTTTCCTTTCTACAGTTAAGTCCTGGTAAAACAGTTTTTATTTCAAGTGTACTCCTTAGTTTAGAAGAATTGAATACTGGGTATATTTCATTTTTGTGTAAATATTTGCATAAATATATATTTTCATTTCATTTTATAGATGCATAGGAATAGAAACACTGGATCATATGTTTAATTTAGATTGTACCATTTAGGAAACTTCTAACCTGCACTTAAAGTAGTTACACATTTGACATCCCTTCCATTATTGTATGACATTTCTGTTTCTTTTCATATTGAGCTCGTTTTATAATAGTAGATATATACTTGTCCTTTGACTCATTAATTTAATTTATAAGTATAAATTTTTGAGAATGAAAATATATACGCAGTAAGTAAAAGATTTATGTGAGAATGCCCATGTTTGCTTTATTCATAGTAGTTTGCTTTATTCATAGTAGAAAGAACCTCCTGGGGACATATTATGAAAGGGAGTAGGTTATATTAATGTTTTCATCTGTCACAATTGTTCAGTTAAGATGAATATGTAAGTATATGTAAATTTTACTTGACAATAATTTAAAAATTAGTAATAACGTAGGCATTGGAGAAAGTCTTGACAAATAAGATGAGAAAGAAAAGTATTTTAATGAGCTGATACCATAAGGTGAAGAAGAAGAAAAAGAAAAAGAAAAATAATAAAATAGGAAAAAACACCACACCAACAGATAAACAATGGAAATAAGCCTTTTCTGAAAATTAATCCATATTACTACAAAAGATTGCAACATCTTATAGTCTATTAATCTAGAGAAGATAGTCTGTGCTTTTGACAGATTCAAAAAACATTTGTACTGGCTCTTAGAAAATGAGTAATTATATAGGTAATAATAAGTATGAAAAGTTTTCTTTGTTGCTATTGTTTGTTTGTTTTTTCCTCCCTGAATGTCATTTAAGTCAATACCTGGTGATGGAGCAGCTCTCAAAAAGGTTGAAAATGGTGTTTGTAAGTGTTATGAAAGAAATGTGGAATCAAATGGGTATCAAGTCTCCCTCAAATTGTGACTGTGGTAAATTGCTTAATTTATCACAATCATTCTTATTCAAATACAAGAGGGATGGTATTCCTGGCCTACAGGCTATTAGCAAGAACAGCGTACGTTAAAACAACTAAGATAATGAGCAGCAGCAGTGTAGCTCAAGATTTTATGAACTAAACTCTTGAAATACAAAAAGTGAAAAGAGAAGGAAAATAATCCCAATTAAAGTTATAAGAGCAATTACATATTTTCATTACTTTAAACTCCTAACAGGGATAATTTAACAAATTTATGGAATGTGAAGAGTATTTTTAAATGAATGAGTTATCAATTAATTTTATAGATTCATGGATTCTATTGGATCAAATATAGTACTCAAAGCCTAAGAGAGTTCCAAAGCAAAAGTCAATACATGCACAACGTACCATGCCTATCTGGTGTTTTTTCAACAGGGGAAGAAGTATTTGTGGCAACTGAGGGAATATTTCTAGTATTCAGGTTGTTGAAATGGAAGTCTTATTTTTATTATTCTTTTAATACTCAGCATAGTTTCTAACAGTGAACATTCAAGAAATATCATTGGAATAACTTTGGGAAAAATACCTGCTTAGACTTCTATGTAGCTAAGAAGAAAGTGATTGTCATATTTAAATGGACAATTTTCATTTCTTGGACTTATTTCCAAATGTCTATCCCTCCCCATGTTAGTTCCTTTAAGCTGAAATAATTGAGTCCAGTGGAAAGCAAGAAAACTTGTGACAGGGGGACATCCGTTGCTCTACTCAGATACTGTCTTTCCTTCCCTCTTCACTTATGTAGACTAAACAATGAAACTTCTGCTTTTATCTCTGCCATGTACTTCCCCTTTATTTTTCAGTCCTGAACCTTGCCTGAATTGCAGCGTGTTCATCTAACTCTTAAAGTCTTGGCTTTTACCAGGTCTTTTACCAAACAGTACTTATTTCTGGCCATTCCAACTACCTGGTAAGATTTGATTCCATTCTGGATTATCTGCCCAAATTCAAGTAACTTTGAGGGTTACCAGTCTAGACTGCTATGCAGCTCTCTAGAAATGCTACTTTATGACAACAGTTTGACATATTTTGGATGAATTTACTCTGTTCCTTCTCTGCACATTGTACTCTGAACTGCCATTTTTCCTACACCTGTCTACTCAGTGTCCTCTCTCGAGTGCCTTAACTCTGGTTCTCAATTATCCAAGTCTTTCCTTTCTACATGCTGAACTGAAGGGCCTCCACTATCTGCAACACTGTGGACCACTATGATAGGATCAGGTAGGCTGCTGCCCCTAAAGGAATGTACAGTCCCCTTTCAAAGGTGGGAGGAGCCCATGCAAATCACATGACCACAGATGACTGCAAAAGAGCAGAAGGCAGAGAGCTGAATGTATTTAATGATCAGAGCTAATGAATATCAGGATGGAAAGCTGTTAATGATGTGTGGCTAAGTAACAGATGTAGTACAATGTAGGTGCTGTTTTTATTGTTTTTGCATTTTGTTGTACTTTTTCTTTGTTGTTTGAAAATTATAAATAAGTACATGACAAACAGAACAACAAACAAATATAAACATTCTTTGTGTGCAGCAAAGGAGATTAAGAATGCCAAGATATGGACACAGTAAGAATGAGAATGATTCCTCATCTTTGACTACTTTCATCTTTTGTTTTGTATAACAAAAAAGAATAAACTATTTTAATAAGAAAAAAACACATTCATTTCCCTTCATAATAACTTATGGAGATATATATATATGTATATATACATATATATATGTATATATACACATACACACGCACATATGTAAAAAGAAGTATCCAAACTTCAAACAACCAGTTAGATTTGAAGAAAGATCCCAAACTAGGATTAGCATAAACTGATAGAAGCTTATTTCTAATGAAAAAGCATAAAATGATGCTTATAATAAAAACATATTAGAGAAACTTAAAGGCCTTTTATAGCCATACTTGGGATGGGTAGCTTAATTTAACATTAAGAGAAAACAGCAGCATAAAAAACTGCTCACAATCTATATAGCTTCATTCTTTTCAATTAAGGATAATTATTTTAAAGGATGAAAGGATAAAACATATTTGCAAAAAATTTTCCAGGAGTCAGACAGTTTATATTTGCCGTAGTATCTCTTTGTCATTAAGTATTACTCTTCAGAGCATTGAAGGAATTTGCAGAAAGTATTATGAATTAATGCTGCTGTGTATGAAGAGTTTTAGTTGAGGGAAGAGGAGACCTGGAATTCAAGGGATGACATCAATCTGACTTTCACATAGCGACACAGGAGTGGCCTGGTGAGGGTGGCTCGAGGGTAGGGCAAAGTATCAGAGAGTGGCAGATCTCATGGGTTTTATTTTTTGTATTATCTCTCTAAGCATTTCTTGTTTTGTTTTCAATGTTTGGTGCTGAGGATGGAAGCCAGGGCTTCACACATGCTAAGTGCATTACACACTGAGTTATACCACTGGTTCTATTTCTCTACATATTAACAATAAATTTAAGATTAAAAATTCGCAAACTCAGTTCCACAAGCTACCATATTTCATTTCTTTATCATTGTGAGTGCCTCTGGAGTATTACAATTTCAATAAGGGACATGTGGGAATGAAAGCCATACCTATGGGCCTATTTCCCCTTACTTGACACCATATTTAAAAGGAGAAGATGTTGAATTTTACCAACTATAAATAAATGATTTTGATACTGTCCTCAATTAATATTTATTATCAACATTATATTTTTCATTTTAATGTATGCTTCTTAGTAGAAATCATTTAGTTTTGTTAAAAAATGTTTCTAGATTTATCCTGTTTCCTAAAATGCTATTTTTACTTAATAGATGGAGCAAATGGTAGATGATTTGTGTATGCACTTCAACCAGATATTGATCAGCTCTAGGCCTCACATGGCACCCTTTTAGACAAATATGAAGATGTAGACTGCATTATTTTACAATTTAATTATAACTGGCTGATGAAAAGGGCACAGATTGAAGCAATTAATTTCAACCCGATAGAGGGTCTCTCCTAGGGTGTTCTGGGTCTCTATCCTCAATCCTAGTGTTTTGTGCATTTATATTAAAAAACTAGAAAAGACCAGTAACACCACTCTGATGGGAGTCACAGCTGACAGCTGCAGATAGGTAGAAAATATTGTGTGATGACAAATCTGCAGTTTGAAATAGTTCAAATCTGAAGGTTGGAATCTGATTATGTTTATTTAATATATGTCTTTATTGTATGGGTAGTTTCTCTGACTACCCATCCTTCACTCTATCCAGAAACCTACACTATCTTGAAAGCAGCTTAATGGGTTAAATGACATAATCCCACATTTTGGTTTTAGAAATTTAATCACTTAACTCATACTTCACTCATTTTGATAACTGTCAACTGAAATCAGAACATCATAGTTATGCTGAAGTTCCACACTTCTGGAAAAGTATTTATGAACACTTTTGTCAGTACTCGATTATCCTGGGATAATTCAACAAAGGAGGAAGAGGTAATAGCACTGGAGAATAGAGTTTCAGGAGCTTACAGAGGTGATGTCCAAAAGGATGTGAACAACTCTGACATGGAGCAGGTGTGGTTTCTAGAGTTGTTTGTAGGTTGAATAAGAGAGTCACCAAAGAATACAAACGTAGTTTACATTCAGTAATGTAATAAATATGACATAAATCTATTTATTTTATAGTTAGTCTAATAAAAATTCAGTAATGTCTAAAATAGAATCAAGTTCCTTAAAAGAGAATGATTTCTTCAATCTGTTGAGACTGTGTGTACATGTGATGTTCTGGAGATTGAACCCAAGGCTTTGTGCATGCTCGGCAGGCACACAACCACTAAGCCACATCCCTAAAATCTCTTCAGATTTTTTTAAAGACTGAATGCAGTTTTCAATGATATTGAAGAGGAACTTAAACATTCAGTGCATTGGATATAAGAGGGTCAGGGAAAACTAGGTGCAGAGAACTCATAAAATCTCTCCTGACCTTCTGATGTTACTAGGAGTTTTGCAGTTTTTATCCCAAGAAGCTCAATTACTAATTTGAGAGGGAAATGTGGGAATTTAAGACCATTATTTAACTAATGATGTAAGAGAAATCCAAAGGTCCGGCAATATGTAGAAGTGACATCTATACTTAATCAAAAACAAAATTTGGATCTGATGTTTTTGAATTTCCAATTGTTAACTGAAGAGAGATGGCTGTGACTTGTACTTTATGAATTGAAAACTATTGAGTTACATCTGACTTGACTTTGAAATCTCCCTTTTTCTCCCTATAAGGATTAACCCACTGGAAAGTAAATGAACAATTCTCAAGTTTGACTACTTATCTCCAAGTAGTCTCTCTAGGTTGGTGAAGTATTCTGTGCACTTGTTTAGTGAGAAGAGTGGTCTGACCATTTTCAATAATGCTGTTGTTCCTGAATGTGAAGTTCCAAAATATAAGAACATAAACTGAGGCAATATAATCTGTCTTCTTCTAGTCTGAAAACACCAAGGGTAGTTCAAAAATAAACAGAAACGAATTCCAGTCTTCAGCCAATTACCAACATGTAGAGAGCCCCTGAAAAGTCATATGGCTTCTATAAAGATGTTGGACTAAGAATCAGGAAGAGTCTGCCAGTTATAATGCTTTACTTTTCATAGAATTGTTGACCATGATGACCTGAGACAAAGATAACAGATTGATAACCTGTGGAATAGATCTGCTTCATAAATGTGCTTTGGTTGTCCCTTCACACTTCTTATTTTCAAGCAATTTGAATTACAGAACATTAACTAATTAAGAATATCCTACTACCTTTCTCTATATAATCTCATCAAAGATACAGCTATCCCATCATATTTACAGGTCATACCCTATTCATTTGGAGGGTGCTTTAGTAAGGCTTCTCTAGAGGAACAGAATCAATAAGAAGTATGATTATAAAAAGAGGATTTATTAGATTGGCTTACAGGACCAGAAGCTGAATAGTCCACAGTGGTCACCTGCAAACTGGAGAGCTGTAGGAACCAGTAACCGTACAGTCCAAGAGGCTGAAGCTTCGGATCAAGAGGGATCGACAATGCTACCCCAGTCCAAGACTGAAGGCTTCTGGAAACTCTCTGGAGAATCAGTGGCAAAGTCTGCTTTGTAAAAGTGAAGGAGCAAGAGTGTACTATAATCAGGTGATCACAGAAGCAATCAAGAACCCATTTAAGAAGAATTGAGCTTGCATCTACTGCTGCTTCCTTGTTCTTCCAGCTTTTATTTCATGTCAGCCACCATCCTATTTCACAGTGCTGTCCATGCTTAGGGAGGGTTTTCACTTCAGTTTGCTATCCCACATGCCAATCATCCATAGACACACTCTCATTGACACACCCATTTAATCTTTGGCATCTCTTAATCCAATCAAGTTGATAATTCAAATTAACCATCACAGAGGGCATCATCCAGGCATCTATGCCATTCAGAAGGAATTGTGAGGAGATTCTCTCACAATTCTGCCTACTATAGAAAAGATCATTTCATTTTGAGGATTTACAAGATGTTTAAGTGATTAAATCCTGGCCCTCTCTCTGAGTATGTTTCATCTTCTGTACATTGGAGACATTTTAGTGCTGTGCTCATCTTCAGTTTGGTTTTGAGATCCCTCTCTGAAGGGTGCCTACAAATTCTAACTTAGCTTTGACGAGGCACTGGGACGTTTGTTCCAGGTTGTTTGTAAAGTGCATTGTATGTGATACTTCTTTATCCAGCAGGCAAACTAATGCCTAAGTGCTCAACCCAATTCTTAAGTGTTCAACTTGTGACTAGGTGTCCCTTTCCAAGGAACCTTGATTCCTAAATTAGTTTATAGAAACACCTAGGAATAACTATAGCAGATGCCCTTGTGGCTAATAGTCTTTCCTGTGTCCAGTGTGTCCCTGACAAGAGAGCTTCCTTGTATGAGAGTTCAATGGTCCATATCCACCAAAATGACAAAGGAACTTCTGGACAGTCCTTTCAATTCACATTCTCTCTATTCAATGGGTCTCTATTTCTACACTAGAAAACACATTTTCTAGAATTATTTATACATATTAGTTAATTCAGCAAAAATATCAATTAATTTACTGAAATAGGTAGTTTGTATGATCCTTTACCTTAGATGCAATTAGATTTAAATGTGAATTGCAAGCAACATGAGAAAGAAAGTAGTCCAGATAACACTGATTATTCATCTAGTTACCATGAAATATAGAGTGGATCCTACAATTACTAATGCAACTCCATTTATCTACATGGTAATTCACAGCAATGCTAAGTTGTATTGGCCATTTATAGGTTGATATGTTATATAGTACTAGCAGATGTTAAATTAGTTTATAAAAACACCTAGGAACAACTGTAGCAGCAGATTGCTTGTAAGTAATAGGCTAGATTATAAAATTCAGATAACATGAAATGCAATAGGTTTATACTGAGACAAAGAGAAAGTGCATATAAATATTACAGACAAGGTGTGAAATGGACCAAATTAAGATAAAACCAAAACAAATGGGTTCAATACAAGTTAATAACATTAATAATAAAGATAGTTTAGTAGGTACTTTCTAACTACACATTTCTCATCTATTTTTGAGATGTTTGCTGCTATACATTTCTTTGGAGCTCATGATAGTGTTCCCTATATAAAAATGTTCATATCATACGTAGAAAATTACTTTTTCATGGAAAATAATGAATGATATTCACCTGACATTAAGAGATTGTAAAAGTTCCGTATTCCCTTGAATTATTTGAATAAGCTGGTCATTATAATCAGTGAAATTGGGACATTTCATACCCTTATCGAAATCCCAGGGTCAATCACAACTACATAAGCCATGCTTCAATGTAATGAGGCTGGATTTGACTCTTTTTTATTTCTCTCCAGAGATCGTTACTCACTAACAATAGCAATACAACAAATGCTAAACAACAACAACAACAAGGAAACATTTCTACCCAGAAGATGTTGCGTCCGTGTTAGTTAAGATGAGTTTGACATTTCTCAAACTCAATGACAAATTATTTAAGATAAACATTCATGTGAGGGAGGGCATTTTTTGATAGATGGCACTAATGATATTCCTCTGTAAAAGGATTCCAGAATCCTTCATGGAAGATATGCATACTTGCTGAAAGCTGTTAATTAATAGGAACTTTTTTTTTTTTTTTAATTTCTGGTTTTGTAGAAGAGGAAGCAGAAGTCGTTTTGGTAAGAAATTTGAAATTGAGTACAGAGTAGTTTTCAAACAGCATTTTAATTCTGTTCAGTAAAATCATTTATTACTTCTGTTACAAAAGAGCCAGGCCTGTTGATTCTCATCGCTTTTTAATGCATTGTGACTAGCATTACAATGACTGACGCAAGGAGTGGAGGAAAAAGTTCTCTCTCCCTCTCCCTCTCTCTTGCCGATCAATATGCTGGAAGAAAATGTCACAGACTCCATTGAAGGTAATAGGTTTAGATCACCATTACGCTTTCTATTCAATGAGCTGAGGCTGTTTGGGCCATTTCTGTTGGAAAATTCACCTGTTTGAAAAGATTCATTTTATTCAATGCAGTAGAACAAAACAGCAGAGCAGTGAGCCTGCTACACCTCCGGCTTATGCAGCTCCTTCTTCCTGTTGCGCATGCATTCCAGTCCCAGCGGTACAGAATCAAATCTAATTGAAAAATATGGAAGCTTCAGAGGCAGGGCCACTGAAGAAGGTGCAATTGACAAATCAGGCGTACACTTTTTTTGTTACCTTCCCCCTGCCTTTCACACTTCTTCCTCCCGTTCTTTTCCATATGCAGTGACTTTGTATTCTCTCCTGGGCTTCTTGAGTGCTCCATCTCACAATGTCTCTGCAAGAAGCCCCTGCCTGGGGTCATCCATTCAGTCTGCTATCCTTTTCCTGGACAAGTGCCATGATCCATGGTCCTAAGAGGTGATTAAAGTGATACTGAAATGTTCATGCAAATACTGGGGGAATGGCTTTTGTCTTCCAGATTTTTCTGTGTATCAGAAAAACATCATCTTATCCTTAATGAGTACCTCCTCTGAGAGGCTTCAGAGGAGACAATTTTGGGAGAAGGAAACAGTCTATCACATCTTTCCATGGACTTGAATCAAAGATGTTTGTCAGCAGAAGGGTTGATTCTTCTTTGATTTAGTAATGAGAGGTGTTGACACGAGGTACTTTGGGTATGTGGATGGGAGTCTTCAGAGAACTCAAACTCCATCACCCTCTCAATACTCCCACTTTTTAAAATCTGCTGTTTTTTTCAATTTTTATGTAAAGTGGTATATAATTGTAGCTTCAACTCCTGCTTCCAAAAAAGTTGTTGCCCCTCAGTCTGCTACAAAATAATATTGGAATCACACAGGACCTAGGAAATTAAGGTTGATGGATAAAGGGCCCACATGCCTATCCTTCAAGGAGGTTTATCCAAGATGTTTCTTTTCCAGAACTTGAACATGCACCATTATGTCTGATTTTGTTTTATTTTTGTATTTATTTATGTCAATATTGCATGGTAGTTAACCCCCTAGGTCAGATATAAGCTTTGAGTCTAAGCTTATTGGCTGATTAGAATTATGGCCAGAGCAAATTAACTCTTAAGCCTATTTACCTTTCTACCAAATCCCTAAATATGGTAAAGTCTTCAGGAATAACATGCCTATTTCATATTTGCTGTAAAGTTGGATAAAATGATCTATTAAAGTATTTAGAAAATATCTTACCTTGTGAATAACTATTTTGAATTATTTTACTACTATTAAATAACAGAATGAAATTTTATCAAGCCTTTAACATGTTTTTAATAATGAGTTTGTTAGAGTTCTTTCATCTGAAAGCAGCAGTCGATTTGGAGTTTAGAATGCTCACACTGAACAGCACAAACAGAGGGGGGAGGGGGGGAAATAAGGGACATGGAAACAGACTCAACAATCCCCACTTTCTCCCAAGATGGACATTAATAGAATGTATTTGGAATGCATTCCAACCATTAAACAATGCATAAAACTTGGTTATTAAAAAGCACTTTGGCATTATCATCTTTTGAGTGATGTTTATGCTGGGTAATAAATCATTAAAAGTTCAAATTCCCAAACTCTGGACATCCTTAGGCCTTCAAATTATTGAGCCAAGCAAAAATAATTCTCATGCTAATGGGGGCAAAATATTGGATTCCCCAGTTTACAGAGTACACCAAACTGAACAAAATTGTCAGCATAACATTTAAATTACTTTTTTGATAAGCTTGGCTATTTACAAATCATCAGACAATTACATCTTCCAAAAACTATTTAGCATCAATTCACTCTGCCTTTTCAATAGTGCACTTGACTAATTCCAAATAAATTGAAAAAAATTACCTTGCAGATTGCAAGAAACTGACCAAAAACAATCACTATAGTTTTAAATTGTATATTGTTAAGCAAAGAAGTTTTCCTGTGGTTCATTGCTCATGTTCCAGCCATTAACCCTTGCAACGGAGAAAGACAATAAGCAGAAGACTTATCTTAAGAATTCCTACGAAGCGATTTTCATGAAATTGTAGATGTTATCTTCAATGACATACTGCGAGGTCATGGCCTAATATGCTCTGAACCTCTAATTTCTGTTCCTTTACTATAATGTTTTCCAAAAAAACAAAGAAATTAGAATGAAAACACTGATGTCAATATTAGGGGACCCAAATCTAGGCTCTAAGTATCAATCATAGCATTCTCCAGCAAAACACCAAAACCAGTAAGACTGACTCCTCTTGCAAGGTAGGCACTGAGGTCTTCAGGACTCCACTCCACTCCTTCCAAAACCGGCTGAGTTGTCTTGTAAAATTTGCACTAAGAGGTAGGTATTTCTTCCTGAAATCACTGAGATTAGGCGACAATTTCTCAGTCCATGTACTGGTATGCTGAGGTCAGAGTCATAAAGAGCTTGACAATCGCTGTTTCAATATATCCAGATTTCAGATGTGTATGAATGCAGGAGTGTGGAATATTTTGTATTCACAAAGAGACTATCTCTTCTATTCAAATATGTCTCAGCTCTCTCCCCATTCAATTGGCATTTAATCAGAGAAAACTTTTTGATTATGTAAATTTCAGCATTCTTGAAGAGAAAAAAATAAAGTGGTTCACTTAAAAATGAAAAAAATGCAATTGTAGCAAAACTATCAGAAGAAAACAAATTGGTGCTGTATTTTTATCTGGACCCTTCTCTGGTATTCTGTTTGCCTTGGCTATGATGGCCGTGTGGACAGAAGGCATGAATCCCTGAATCAGCACACTGCCCTCCATTGTAGCCTTGTCTTTGAACATGCACATCCTTGTGAGCTGGGCTGAACTGGTGTGATGTTTGGTGTGAACCACTGAAGAAACAGGTTGTTCTTGACCAAAAGATGGGAATGTGGCAAGTCTTGATAGATACAATGTCCACCAAAGATATTTTAAAATCCAGATCAAGAAAGAAATTCAAATGGAACTAAAAAAAGAGATAAAGCAGTAAGAAAAAGACAAATATAAAGGTCACCTCCCATATCAGCTCGTCTGGATTCTATTCTCCTCCCAAAGAAAAGAAGGGGCATCGGAGGGGTAGGCAATCTTTGGCTAAATGATACATTACGCTTTCACCCTATAAATCAGGGTCTTGTAGGAACTTCAGGAAAGGTGAAAAGATTGCCGTTGCTCCAGTTCATCCCTGCTATCAAGGGGATGACATTATAGGACAGTGATTAAGTAAAGACATATTAACAGTCCAATGGCCAAAAATCCTCCACTGAGGACAGTTTTGGGCAAAAGTAATTAATTTGATTTACAACAGCTACTAGTCCTAGAATACACTTGAGCCTCCTGTCTCTCTGTAATTGTTTAAAGAAAAAGAGAGCAAAAGAGAACACAGAGAAATGTGTTAACCCTTTGTTATTTATCATACAGTTGTCATTCTTATCTTAGAAGTTATTTTATTCACTATATGGTCCAAGGTTTAATTTCATCCAAAAGTCATAATAGTCTCTTAGCTGAATTGCTTATAACTGATCATTAATTTAGCTTCAGGGCATGAATGCTAAAGAAAAAAAGGATAGCAATTAAATTTCAATTGGCTATTTTTTAAAGCTGCAAACAGCAGAATCTCCATTTCAATTTAATTAACTGGGAGAAAGTTAAAGAAACAAAAATCTTACATTTTCATATTTTGTACTTTTACGTACAGTGCATGCTTTCTCAAAGAGATTCCTAGACTTACAGGAGCCAAATATAAAAACAGTAAAAAAAAACCCTGATAATGGTGACTATATAGGACCATTACCATTTGCCATTATGATTAATTTGTTCTGTATTTTGCCACTAACTGAAACAAATACCATCAGTGAAAATGTGGTACCCTCTATTTCCTTTCTTGTTCAATTTTAAGTCACCTGGAATGTCAAAGGTCTCTGCATACCATGAAGCCTGAAAATTTGTCACACTATCCCAGAAAGAAGCTAAAAAATGACATTTTTTTTTCAGTGCATGAAAGAGAAGCTATTCCTTGTAGAGCAAAAATATTCCTCTCTTGATAGAATGGTGAAGTGCAAGAAAGGGGAAGAAAACTAAGGTAGAAAATTATTTCCCTTTAAGCCATAGAAGTCATTTTCTTCTTTTCTTTTCCCATTTGTTGCCCTGCCAGGCCAAAGCCAGCTTTATGTTTAGGTAGAGCATTCAGACCAACCAAGTACTATAATATGACATGAGAGTAACAGATCTCGTTTTTGACCTGAAACAGCACTGGAAATTCAACCATTACTGCTGTCTTATTGCAACTCTCTGAATGCGGACGTCTTCACAGAAAGGTGAAATAGTAATAATGTGACTTTTTAGTGGGTACGGAGATAATAGTTGGTTTGTTTTTCAGAAGTTTAACTGGATAAATATCTGAAAAGTGCTTGCTGTTTTGAGCTTACTGGGAGATGAAGTGGAGATGTTTGGTTTTAGAAATAAGAAAATGCCTTCCACTGTTATGTACAACTAATTAGAGCAAATTTAAAAAAAATTATTTAAAAAAAGAAAAAAAAGAAAGCCAGTAACAATATACTTGAAAGTTTTTATGGTCTGTCTTCCTACCTATCAATCATTTACATACCCATCTCTGAAGAAAGAAAAAAGGAATGGTGGATGAATTGATGATGTATGTAGAGATGAATAATAATAATAAAAGTGGACCTATTCTCAATAACATTGTGCCTTCTTTCCCATTTGTCAGAATTTCCATTTCAAAACTAAATTCCAAGTTTGTGTCTAATCATGAGAAGTCTTGATTAGACTTCTCTAAGCACATGAGAAGTCCCAGTACTTACATCCTGGGATGGTCTTTGTTCCTATCCCATCTCCAACCTGGTGCTGCCACTGAGGTAATTACCTAAGCTACTGAAAGCCTAGCTTACCTTACCCGTATGATTCCTCCAATATTTATTGATCCCTGTTTGTGCTAGATTCTTCTCTTGATACAGAGAATACATCAGTGAACTCAACAAAACCCTTGCTCCTCAGAGAGGCAGACAATGAAAAAAATTTAACAGGTAGACATACACTAATATGGGAAGTGTTTATGGAGAAGAGAAGAGCTGGGTGATGAGATTAGTTGCCATGGTGGGCTAAGCAGTTTTAGTGAACAAAATTAACAAAGGCTTTCCTGATTAGGTTTGTTCTGAGCAAAGAAATAGAGGAAGGACTTGAAGAAATGAGATAATGCACATGAATCCTAAAGGCACCAAAGCTTACAGTGGGAACGTGCTTGATGCCTTTCTAGATACCTTGAGTAGACAAATGTATCCAGAGTGCACAGGGTGATAAGGAATCTTAGGAGTTAAGGACTAAAAGGTAGGGACTCAGGGTGTGGAAAAGAATCCCATTCAATGGGTCTTGCAGCCATTTTAAGAATTCTGCTATCACTACCACAAGAAATTGTTGGAGGATTTTGTGTGGAAGAAGAACTTGGTAGTATTTTTATCTGATGTAATGTGAATGATAGCATCTACGTCCCTGGACTGCTGTGAAGATAAAATGAGATAATGCCTGAAAAGTCAGCACATAAAAATTGCCAGCCAGCTTGATCAGAGCCTGCTAAGTCTAAATATATAAATTGTAAAACAAAACAAAACAAAAAACCTGTTCCTTAGACTTGTCTGCTTTGTTAGCATTCTTTGATGTGGGATTCAACTCCCAACTTTAAATTCCTTGAAAACAGATCTGTCTTATGCTTTTCTCTTAATCGGAGAACCTAAATTTGTGCCTCACATAAGATTTTTATGAATTGATTGATCACTATAAATATTAACAGAAGTGGTTAACTGAACTAGGCCCCAGCTCCCAATGCAGGGCAGTGGTACCATTGATGAGAAAGAATATACAAGGAAGGCTAGGAAAAATCTCCTGGTGAAGAACTGGACTATTCCATCCCTGGTTACAACTCATTCAGTCTCTTGTTCCTTATTCTTTTCTTCCTAATTCTCTCAGTGCCTAGCAAAGAACAGGCTGTATTATATTTAGAAAGGCAAAGAGGTATCTCTTTTCCACCATGTCACAGAGGATAACACACCAGTTCTGGTTCTTGGCTGAGCTCAGCTACCTTGAGGAGCAGGACCTGGGTGGGCTTCAATGCCTCATTGCTTCAACTACAGAAACAGGTATCAAGTGTATGCTGCATCATAAGACACAAGGAAGTGGTGACAACCAAGCATGAAAAGGTGCATAAAGTCACTTTTAAATTGTCTCAGTGAGTCAGAGGCACCCCAGAGATTCCATGATCATCTAAAATTAGTTAAAACTAGCTAAACAAATGAGGTTAGTAAATACTTAGGAAAAAATGACTAATGTGTACTGTAGTGGCCAGAGAAAGCTACTAGGGAAGGAGGCAACCCTTCAGATGGACTGCAGAGTCCAAAATTTCCAACTACTTCTCAATCCTACATCAGGTTTCCGGTGAAGTCATGAGTCTTGCTCCTTAGCTCTGTTTAACCTCCTCACTTTGTCCTCCTTTTACTTTTTCCATCTTTAAAAAGGACAGTTTCATATTATATCCTATTTGTTCTATTAATTCAGACAAGAGGGCCCTCACTTATTCCTCATACTACCTCCCTGCCCCAGACATTATTGAAATATATTTTCTTCTTTCTTTTTCCTCCTGAAAATCTGATGAGGAAATTCAAGGATGTACTTTCTAGGGCATTTCCCCTTAAAAATTTAGCCAGGACTCCTGGTTTGTATGAACTCCTCCTTCCTCCAGCAGCCATTTTTGCACTCCACATGTTCTCTCATTAATGTGCTGGAAATGTAGCTGATTGCCTCTGTGGCCCCTTAATTAAAGACAATTAAAAGTTGCTGGGTTACCATGGGGATGACTGATTACCCAGCGGAGTTCACATTTGAGAAGATGAACCCTCAATAGTCCTCTTGCATGAGAAGCAAGGACTTAGCCCTCAGGCCCCTTTATTTCATTCCCACAATAGTAGGAAGTTACCCAAGCTTTTATTAAGGATGGAACTCTAGGTCCCTTATCTAATGGAGTCATACTACAAAACTATTTCTCAAGTGTATCTTTATTCCTCTCTCCCAAGCCTCTTCTTGAATCTGCAATCACAGAATGGAAGAGACAGAAAGGTATTTAAAAAAGGTAGTTAAACTAGTTAAACAAGGTAGCCCAGTCAACTAGGTGCCTTTGCAACCTGTTTTCTGCCCCAGATTTGGTTCATTCCCTGTCCCCTTGCTCCCGGCCCAGTTTGCCATCCCTGATGCTGAACTGCAGTCCTCATTTGACAAAGGGAGGCAAAGACTACAGTTTGCTATTTCTTCCCCCTGCTTTGGTTATTCTTCCTTGGCCACTGAGCTTTGATAATGGGCCACAGTAAGGAGAAGATGGAGAAAGCAGCAAAGTTAATACATCCACTTCATCTGATTCTTTAGAATGCTAACAACTGAGTTGATCCCTCCACTTCTTATATTATTGTATTATTTCTCTTTATTTTGCTTTAGTGAACTTCCTAATCTGATGCCTGATCCTATTTTCTTCACGTTTTCTATGGAAGAGAATCTTCTTTAAAATGTCACTTTTTAAAAAAGTCACTCACTGTGTTACTAAACCAGGTGCATTTTCAGTATGTCAATCCCTGAAGTAATTTAGGAATAGAGAGAGTGTATTTATGAGGCAGCTAAATGTGAAGAGAGGGAGCCCCCAGACTCAACTCCACCTCTCTAGGTGTAGGGTTAAGGGTATATAAAGGATGAAGCAACAGGGTAGTCTGAGGTGTGGGGAAAGTTGGCTGAAATTAAGGAAGATTGAGGCAATGATGGTCCATACATGCAAAAGCAACCTTCCTGTTCTTGGTTGGACATGTGTTCAGAAAATGTCAGTATTAGCATGATGTGAAGGTAGAACTTTTGGTGCTCCAATGTCATGAGATTGCCCATAGTATCCTTGTGCAAGCCCAAGTGAAGGGATTGGTGGCTTCAACCAGTTTGAGCTCATTAAAGATATCTCTAGCCCCTTCCCCCCTACACACACATACAAAAATCATTTAAAACACTTACTAATATGGTAACATTCATTAGAGGTGTTATCTGTTAGTACAGCTAGCCAGGCTCTATGACTTTGTTGTTTAGTTTAGCAGTTTCTAAAACTAGTGATGAAAGCAAGTCACTATAAACAAATTAAGCTAGAGGATTTATCCAGATTTTTTCTAAGTTTCCAAAGAAAGAATGTGTTCTTTTGTTTTTCAACTTTAGGGAGAGAGAAATAATCAAGGTTTTTATAAGAGAAAATAATTTATTAGTTTTGTTTTGAGAACTTAAGTACGAATGTTATCCTATAAGTCCGTAATGCATATAAACAGTGCCTTGATTCCTACTGGGGATCAGTTGCTCCACGCTGCCATTGTCACGTGAGATGCTGGGTTTTGTACCCACTGTGGCTAGATCTATCCACTGAGTGGCTATCCCACCACTTTTTCAGGTTCTCCTCCACTCTGAGGATATGGAACATCATGAAGAGAAGTCATAACATTCCTAAATATATCCCCCAAAGGATTTGCCTTCATTAAGTTACTAAAAAGGTATTCAACAGCTCTTGCCCTACAAGACAAATGGAGGCTCTTTTGGAACCTCATATATCCCCGTGTGATATATGACATTTCTCATCCATTTGACAGGCCATACGATATATTGGAACTTGCTGTTTTCAGTGGATTCCATCCTTAGGAACTCCAGGTTGGTTCTCATTATGACTGTGGTGTCTGGACTGTTAATTGACCAAGGTGTCTTCTATATTCCAATATTTATCTCTAATTTCTG
The DNA here is from genome assembly GCA_020662805.1 of Glaucomys volans. Taxonomy (NCBI): domain Eukaryota; kingdom Metazoa; phylum Chordata; class Mammalia; order Rodentia; family Sciuridae; genus Glaucomys; species Glaucomys volans. Next base: position 273,641 of record JAJEJO010003022.1, read on the forward strand.
CAAAAACCTTAGTGTCCAGTTAATGACAGTCAAATAGATCTTTTCAGAGACTCCTAGGCCTGACTTTGGAACAAGGGATAATTAGTATTCTTAAAGAAAGATCTCATTATCCAAATAAAAATATTTCATTTGTAAATTCAACTATAGAATAAATAACTTTTAATAAATCCCACTTGCTGCAATGTTTTCTTTCTTTCTTTCTTTCTTTCTTTCTTTCTTTCTTTCTTTCTTTTTCTTTCTTTCAATTTTAGAAGAATAATTCACAAAAGTTTCAATCCAGAGAAAATGATGACAAGATGTATTCAATTTATTCCCTGTGTCTCTTCCCACTCCTTAATAAGTTATTCACATAACACATATTGCATTTGGATTCTAAAGAAAATCGTGATTGTTATTATAGTGAGCTTCTCAAATGCACCTTGCATGTAACACTCCAGCAATCCATGATTGATTTGCTGTCTTAAAAATAAAATAATCTTAATAATTTTAAAAAACCAATAAGCAGAAACTAATTTCAAGAGCCTCCTTTGTATGTGTTAGATTCAGAGTATGGCACTTAGTGTTTTCCTCAGATAATGGAGCATAATAGGTGTGAAAGGCTGACAATTTGGACTTTGTGGGTGGCCAGGAGAGGGTCACTCATGGGGCCACCTATCCTTTGTTCGTGTGCAGCACAGCCATGTTTCAAGTAGTCCTGGGGTAAGGTTCCCTCGCACTGTGCTCTCAGCAGGAGGTGAGCCTGACCTGTAGAGACCACCTCCGAGAGTGTGTGTAGTTCACTTTCCAGGATCGGCTCTGTCCTTGATCTCCGTGCTGTGACTGACATCAAGGTGACCAATTAGCGGGCACCGTGATGGTGTTTTCTGTGATGTTGTAAGGGCACAGAGGTCACAGGCGATTCAAGCCCAGCTAAATCCCAGGAGGCTGCACAAAGCCATGCCTCTGAAGTCTGACTTCAACACAGCATCCCACAAATGAAGGTATGGCTCCTTTTTTGAACTTGACCAGGAACCTGCTCACTGAACGGGTGCCTGAAATGCAGCTTCTACAGCAATTTTGAATAGCAAAGACATTTACTGATTGCCAAAACCCAGCTTTACCCTGTGACAAAATAAAGTGGATCACTCTCGAGGGAAGATGAAGGCTAGAAGACTAGGAAGGAAAAGATCGCTTTTAGGGTTTTAGAGTTTAAGGAGCTAATCTGGATAGAGAGTAGTAACACATCCATGTTTTCTTTCAACTTCTTTTTCTGCCACACAATTTGCTAATATTTATTTTACATCTGGGCAATAGTTAAGTAATCTTATTTTGAATCTTACTAAAATATGCAAAAAACTTGGCTACTCTAACAACCTTGTGAGTTAAGAAGATTGTCTTCAAATATCTAAGGTAAAAAATGGAGACTTCTGGAAGTTCATGGTGTTTTGTCTTCATGAATATGCTTTGCTCCATTTAGTTGGCAATAGCACAAAGCCAGTCCACTAAGCCCAATATAAAGAGTCGGACAATTCCCTGATGGAGAGGCCAAGGGTCTCAGTACCAGCAAATCAGGCAGCCCTGGGAGATTCAGGCAGGAGCAAGAGACAGTTCTGATGATCAGAATTTGGCATATGGAAGATCAGAGACCATCAGCAAAGCACAAGTCAAAAACCAATCCAAAGGTGGATATTTAAACTGTAGGTAGACTAGTTCTGTGGATTGATTTATTCTACTGGGACATAGCTCTGGTAGGTTTGTCAGATTCAGCAAATAAAAATACAGGCTACCAGGTAGAGTTCAATTTCAAAACAAAGATTTTTTTCAAGTAAATATGTCCATATGCACCCTATACACTTACGCACCACATACAGTATTTTTAGTGTACCTGCCTTTTAAATGCAATCTGTCACAAGATTAGACGTGGAGTTTTCCACTTGTGGTGCCACATTGGTGCTCAATAAATTTAAGATTTGGGAACATTTTGGTTCAGATTCAGATTTTTAGATTAGGGGTGCTCAAAATGAAGATTATTCTCCTCTGAGTCTATTTTCTTCTGAGTGAAAAATACATCAAGAAATAAATCAAAATCACTATTACTTGGCAGTCTTTTGATGCTGTAGTATGTGGTCAGAGCTGGTTTACAGCATCCTTCTGTTTCCTATTTGCTTCGCTTCATTCTCTGGTATTCAGAGTTCTTTCTTTTGCCACCCACATTCCCTCAGACAAGTTTTGCTCACTTGTTTTCCTATGACCACACACACACACACACACACACACACACACACACAATCTGCTCTGTATCCATTTTGTTCTCAATTTCCTATAAACTGGCTTAGGCAAATCCTGCAGACTAAGTCATCCTGTCTTAATGGATGGAGAAATTTTAAATCATTAACACACATAACTCTTCAGAGGCTTATCTTGATTTAATGGTTAAAGTGTGAATCTCCAGTAGCCAGTGAGAGGATATTTTCAGAATAGGAGCTTCTTGGGGTTTTTTGTTTGTTCTTGTTCATTCGTTTGTGTGTGTGTGTGTGTGTGTGTGTGTGTGTGTGTGTGTTTAAACCTCATCATTTTGAACTCTTCTTGGAAGTAGAGATAGCTCTACCTTCAGGGAGTGGGCAATCTTGGACCCTGGGGTTATATTCAGGCTCAGGTCCAAACCATAGTCTGCTCTCCTAAGAACTAACACGTCCCCATGTTGACATACCCTATGACTTTGATCTGCCTCCTGAGTTTAGCCTTATACATTTCATCAAATTCTGAAACTGCCTTTTTCAATAGGGATTTTAGTTTTCCTGATGACTATATTCCAAGTCACTGCCTGCTCTTCCAAAAAAAAAAAAAAAAAAAAAAATGGGGAAACAAGTAAAAAAGAACTTATTGGTATAAACCCCAAAGCGATACATAAGAATCTAGTTATAATATAAACATTGCTTCATGATTTTCAGATGAGAAAGGCTATAAAATGTGCAAATGCCAAGTGTCATTACAATCACAGAGTTCATCTTTCTAAAGAAGCTCATAATTTCTCAGACATTTACAACAGCTCTCTCTGCCCCCATGGAGATGAGTTATAATCAGATACAACCACAGGCCATTGTCTCTGAGCCAAACTCAGAGGCAACCTCCATTAAAAAATACCAACATTATTCATTTGTCTTTATTTTGTATAGTGATTATATCTGGGGAGCAAGATTCCAGACCAAAACAGAGGTTGGGATGCTACTGCATTTTAATCCAAGAACATATTGCTACTCTGATTGGCATTTGTGTAGACAAAGGGACAATAACCATTTACAGCTGAAAACCTCTTTCTTTCTCTCTTGACAATTTACCCTTTCTTTTATCATCCTCCATTTTCCTTCCTTTCTTCTATTTTCATTCTTTCTTATGTGTTAGTGCTATGGTCACTGGGGGTAAAGCCAGGGGGATATTCTTGAACCAACAACTGAATAGTCACTGGCTTTTCCAGAGCTCAAGTTTAATTTCATCTTCGTTTGTTTTGGTAGGATTTCAAGTTGTATTTACTAAACAGAAGAAAACAAGCCCATTAATGTGCTTTGCTTTCTCATTCTAGTTTTCTCTATTTCTTTAAACTTCTTTTTTTTTTCCTTTCTCAGAAATAGACTTTGAAAATACCCTTTAGTACCAATAAAATTAACCTTATCAAGCCATTTCAACTGGAATGGCAAGATGTGCAGAGTCCAGTTGCCATCTGTCCTCCTGGTATGTGACTGCTCTGCTCTCCTCCATACAGGTGAGAAGGGAATGCACCTTGACAGGTAAACGTCTGTCTCAGCTAGCTCGTCCATGCCCACATGTTTCTATAGCTTTGAAATTCGCTCTCCCTCTTATCTTGCCTTTCATTTATTCACAACTTCATTTTTGCACTACTAATTTTCTTTTTCTATAATATAATTTCCATCAATCTCAAAACACATTATATTTAAAACAACAACAACAACAACTACTATCAGCAAAAGTAATCTCCCTAAAAACCTAACATTTTTCTTCTCCCTTTGGAGCAAAACTTCTCAAAACATCTGTATTCCTGCCTTAACATCTACTATGCAGATACATGTTTATGCTTCTTGGAACAGGTCATCATTCTCATCTCACTTCATGCTATCCTTGTCAAGTTTGTCACCAAGTTATTAAATCCAGTGGTCAATTCTTCTGCCTTTATCTATAAAAAAAAAAAAAAAGTTAACTTAGGATGGACAGACACAGACTAATGGCATAAAGAACAAAAGCTTTTCTGGAAAGAAAGCCTGATTCAACAATAATGACTCAGTATTGGAGGAATGATGTAAGTTGATAAACTGAATTCCAGCCCCCTTCAACTGAGAACTAAAACCATGATTGCAGGATTGTATAATTGAAAAATACATAAGCTAACAGAGCAGATTTTATGTAACTACTAGAGGTATTAGGGATATATTAGTGGAACAGTGACATTGAAAAGTTTTTTTGTTTTGTTTTGTTTTGATTCTTTTTTTATAACAGTGATGGCAATAATAATAGCTTCCTGTACTCTGCATTGCTGGTGGTTGCAGAGGACTTGTGAAATTGGTGACTGGGTTATCTGTCTAGAACAATCTCCTAATTATTTTATCTGCTTTTCAATACAGTACATATGACCTACCTTCTCAGCCAAAATTGATTTAATACCATGTAAATTCATTTCTTTCAAGATCAGGTATTGATGCTTAAAGAATGTTACTGCTTTCAGGGCTGCTGAATTGTGAGGTATATTTGCTCAAGAGGGCTAACCTTGCACTGCTGAACTCAGGAGTCCTGTCTCTGCTTTTAACTTCTTATCTTAACTTTTTGTCCGGCTCTCAATTGTTAGAGTTCCTATAGCCTCTAATCTGTTGTGAACTAAGAAAATGAAAAAAAGAGTGCTGAAATTGTCTCTAATAAAAGATCAAGGGTAAGCTGAGTAAAGACCATATGTCTTAGTTCATCTTGTGCTGCTATAACAAAAAGCATAGATTGCCTAATTTAGAGAGAACAGAAATTTCTCATCATTTTGGAGGCCAGGAAGTCTACACTCAAGGCACCAGTGATTTCAAAAGTATGGAGAGATCCAATGTCTTCTGCCATGACTGCATTTTGAATGTTGTAATCTATGGAAGGAAGAAGTGTCACCCCTTCAGGTGACAGAATGTAGAAGGCAAATGAGCAAGCCCTTTCTTAAGGACACCTACTCCCATCCCTAAGAATGGAATTTATAATTCAATCACCTCTCAAAGGCCATACCTCCCCAAACTGTCACCTTGAAGATGAAGTTTCAACACAAGACATTTTAAATATTTAAGACCTTTAACCTCCATAGTCCACCTAGATAGGGTAGACTTCCTTACTCATTTATGTTACACTCTTTTTCATGCCTAGGTGTTCATGTCTCACTCAGAATCATGCAACTATCTTGAGATCCAATATTTAGAATTCTATTCCAACTATTAATTTCCCTGGAGTCCTACAACCCAGATTAATCTCCTATCTTCTCAGGTACTATTACTTTAAATGTCTAAAATATATTGATACTTAGTGTAGCCCTCCTTATATCTTTATCTTTCCCTAAATTTATACAGTCTCCACAAGCAATTTATGGGCTCTTTGAGTTCAGAATCCAGCTTCATTCTGTTATGTTTTGTTTTACTTTATTTGTTATATGTATTTATATCCAGCTTGTTCCACAAAAATTTTAAGTGTCGAAGAATTTACAATCCTGTAAGAATGAAAAATTAGAATAACCAAAAATCACAGTATTAAATAAGATAATTCAAGGCAAGATTAATACACAGAAATGTTTGCAGAATTTCTCTACAATGTTTTAGATAGGTTGTTGAGTATCTTACCTTTCTAATAACCAACTCAAGGATGAATTCATGATTGAATGCTTGGTTTACAGTAGGTTTAAAACAGATAAACATATAAACAAATAAACAAAACCTGCAGTTGCTCAGGAAAAAGCCTACTTATTCTTCATTTTCAGAAAAAAATATCTCCAGGGGTCTTCATAAACCCAATGTTGTGTCAAGTAGTGAACAAAGTTTTTAACAGCATCTCCATATTAAATATCAGCCAAAGGGTTTCATCTGGCTATTTTGTATAATGTCCCTTGGCTTAGGCCGAGACACATGATCAGAAATTAGGTTTTTCTACACTGTTATGCTCACATTGATTCAGGCCATTGATATAAACAATATTCAAAAGAAAAACAAGCTGCTGTATGCCCCTGGAAGAAGCCAGCACACAAATTGAACACACACATATACACACCCTGTGAATGTTCATTTTAGATTAGTTTTTGCTTTTATTTGGCTCTGAGAGTAAATGGGACATTTCTAATGAGTGCTCATCATGTTGGCAGCCAGACTTCGCACAGATGATATGAGCCGCTAACCACCAGGGACAATGTTTGCCCAGATGTGACTCTATCTTATGCTACAAAGCATTGCAAATGTCAAACCCCTGGTTGGTATGCAATTCTCCATTTACCATACACAAAGCCTGCTGGAGAACAAAAGGTGCCAGATAGGGATGTGTAAATCATTATAATGGGGCCAGCAGATCAACAGCATCACCCCTTAGAAATAGGATGGCCTGAGGTCACGCTTCTTAGATCACTAGCCCCTTTTCAAAATGTCCTTTTTTTGTTTGTCCTGTTTTTCAAGAGGCACCATGGGCTTTTTGTAATTAAAGTTGTATTGATTTTGTATTTTTAAAAAAGGATTATAAAAAGGCTAGCATGAACCAGAACAAAGGCAGATAATGGATGGTAAACATGAGGAAAGAGAACAGTCCAGAAATGCTCTCATAATAATTCTCATATACCTGCTTCCCAAAGTTGATTCACTTACTACTTTGTTTCAAAAGCTGTGTGGGTTGTATCAGAGGTTTTCAAGAGTGGGCCTAGACAGTGGGCTCACATTCATCAGAGCAATTACGTTGGTAGCCTTTCTGTTTTCAAAATCTTCAATTCATCTTAGGTGAAATGTTTTTTTTTTCCCAGATTGCAAACACTATAGTTGAGGCCTGGGGCATGATGACAAAAATTCTCTTAGAACTCCAGGACTCCCTGTGGTCCAGCAAGGCCACCACCCACAGTTGGCCAGGCTGGTAAATGTCTCAGGAGACATATTGAGGTAACGATTAACTCTGCTATAAAGACTTCAAAGGTAATTGGAAGCACTAGAAGGAAAACCCTGACCACTTCTGCAACTTTGCCCTCCACATCCAGTGATGCTTCTTGGTCCCTTTAGGGGTATTAATTGTAGGGTGTAATGTATAATGCAAATACCTCACTTTTGTCAACTCTGATCCTAGAAGGTGGTCATCAGAATAGAAGTACCAAAAATTTCCCCAACACCACCATCTGAAAATGTCTCCTGAATTACATCTGCAGTTCTCCTAAGGTATTTCACTGATCTCAGTCTGACACTGAATTCTGCGGCATGTCACACCTTCCTGCCTTCCTGCCTTCCTCACTTCTACCTCTCTGATCTCTGTCTGAAGAACACTGAAGTGGACTACTGTGTCCAACCAAGACATGTCTGGGAAGGTGGGAATACCTCCTGCCACTCCCAAAGCCATTAAATTGTACAGTTCTCCTTCTGGGATGTTTTCTAAGAGAAAAAAGATGGTGCCCTCTCTGCCACACTGGATAAACATTTCTCTTCCAGACCTCCACAGGACTGCTGATTCCTCATGTGAAATCAGTAACTTCACTGATCACACTTAAGCCCAGGTCTGAGAACTGAAACCAGGGGACAGGGCTCCTGTTGCTCTGTTTTCTCTCCTCCTCTGCTCCTTTACTGCCCCTCCCCCACATTCCCAAGGGGCCCCTACACAAATCCCCTCTCCTTTTCAGTCAAAACCTAACCGTTGTTGTTTGTAAATCAATTCAGATAAATGAATTGTTGTTATTCGAATCTCAGTTTGTATAGGAGATTGAATCTAAAGAGAAAATGAGATGTTAGATTAGCAATGGTTTCCATATAGCTATTTGATGCTTACTAGCTGGCATGCATAATGGGGATGTGACTAAGCCAATCAGACAGATATTTGGAATAGCTAAATGAAGGTGATTGATGTAATACATGTGAAAATTACAGGGGAAAAGTTTAGCATTTTAAGTCAGAAAGCCTGTGATCTAGTTACAACTCTGCTACTAACTAGTTGTGGAACCCTAGGAAATGTAATTTAAATTTCTAGACACAAATATTCTTTTTTGTATTCAATGTAGGAATACGAGTATAATGTCTAAGTCACTTCCAACTGTATGCTTCGGGGAGAATAAATTTCTATGTTAGTTGTTTGGTACCAAACAGGGATATATTTTTCAGGTGTATCTTTGAAACCTTGCTTGGTCCTAAAGAGAAAATCTACAGGCAGTCGCTAAATCAATATTTAAGGACTGTTTGCTTCAAGCAAGGCTTTATGCAAACACCAGGAGAAATCTGAAAGCTCTTAAGACATAATCTTTGGTGGAGTAATTTTACAAGATGAAAGAACTATATGTGTTTAAATGAGGTCCATCTGTGATTTAGGAGCCAAGGAGTGGCGTAAAGTCCTCTGTGCTTCCTGTGCTGTGCAGGAGAGGTTCTGTAGAGATGAGTAAATGTGTCTATAAGAAAGCATCAATAGGATTCAGTAATGTGTTCCCTGGAGGAGAAGAAAATGCAGCCGGCTGGTGGCAGTCATGGAATTCCATGGAAGACATTTGGAGTTCATCCCATTCACCCTAAGGAGAAACCAGAGGTTTCTGCATTTACCTAGAGAGTGAACAACTGTATTTTCAAGATAAAGATTTCCCTGTGAAGATTGAATGTTGATTCCATATTAACCTTTAAAATCGGAGGTGAAGCTGAGAAAAATCTGACTTAGAAAAATAAAGAAATGACATCACCACCATCTTTTAAAAACATCTATGAATGTGGTTTAGAAAAGCTCATGGGGGGCCTCTTAGGCAAGAAGAGATGAAGAAACAAACATGAATATAAACTCTACATTTGGTTTGTGCCTTGAAGCCATTGGCATTAATTAAGATTCTATGGCTTCCAAACAATTATGACATAATTAAAGTAAGATTCTTTCTACAGTAAAACGATAAGAAATGACTTTTAGAAACCATGGGAACCATTAAAACGGCACATCAGTATCAAAATGAGCAATATTTACTAGTATTAGCACTATTAAGATGCCTTTTGAAGACAAACTTGGGCAATTATTACTCAGAACAACTCACATTTGGAGATATAGAGCAGTGATAATTAAATCCCACACTCTATATATCTTTCTTTTTTGTGTTTGACAGAACAGTTTTTAAGAGGATCTGTTTTAATGGCATTGAATTAGCAAGAAATTCAAACAGAGAAAGGGCACTTAGCAGGAGGTCGGTATTCAAGGAGACACAGCACTCATTATTATTATTGCTATTTTTATTATTATTCTTACTCTTTTGGAGGTGCTAAAGCTCCATTTGTGGGATTGGTCCATGCACAAATAAGTTCAATCTCTGGCTCATAAACTTTCTCTAATGGGTGTAGCACACCCTTAATTAAAATGGACAATGCACAGCTAAGCTGGATGATTATGCAGGTCTAATAGATGGAGCACTTGAGACTTGGGTCATTGGCTTGGATCAAATGGTGAGCCTGTGTCCAGCTGATCAAAAGCATCTTGCAAAATGAAGTCAGGCCTTTGAGTAAATTTGGAGGCCTTCAATGCTGGAAAGACAAAAACATCAATCCAATTAAAGAAGAGTCTTGACAGAGACAAAGGATGGATTATTTATCTTCTCGTATGTATATGTTTCAGTGCATGCATAGGAGGAATGTGTATAGGAGTACAGAGTATTTAAAATGAAATATAAAGAAAAGGCAGCAAGGAGTCAATTGCTGCTACTCATTTGGACCAGAGAATTGAATCATGGTGACCCTTTGGAGGGCTTTATGAATTAAAAATGGGAACACAGGTGTCACTCACAGTTGCTAAACATATTTCCAGCCTCAATTTTTTTTTGGCACTTTATTTTTCAAACTTTTTTTATTGTATTAATTAGTTATATGTGACAATAGAATGCACTTTGATACATCACACATAATGGAGTATTATTCCTCATTTTTCTGGCTATACATGATGTAGAATCCCACAGATTGTATAAGTATATATGTACATGGGGTAATAATGTCTGATTCATTCACTCTCCTTCCCTTCCCTGTAGCCCCTCTACTCCCTTCACTCACTTCTACCTAATTTAAAGTAACTCTATTCTTCTCTAGCCCCCCCTCCCCATTGTGAATTAGCAACTGCAGATCAGAGAAAACATTTGACTTTTGATTGTTTGGGATTGTCCAGCTTCTATTTTAAAGATCATCATGAGAGTTTGGGAATTTCCTTCCCTGATATTGATGTCCTAAGACAGATGTGAAACATGGGATATGAACAGAAAGGATGAGAAGGGACCAAAAGCCATACACCCTGAATGGAATCTGGCTTTCATTCTTCAAATATGTAATAGGAAGGGATGAGGGAGGGAACATCTACTACCCTGAATACCCAGTCACAAGATTTGTGTCTCAGCTCATTTCTTTTGTAAACTTTCATTATTTCAAAGTCTTAATGCATTGATTTGAACCATTTTGTATGCAGCCATGATTTTTTGTTATGCTGTACAATATGGTAAAGAAAGCACATTTCTAGAGTTGTTTCCTATGTTTTAAGGTTAGTTTTGAAAGAAAACAAAAAAATTCTCAAAGTCATTGATCAACCCCAAAGTGCTGGCTGTGTTGGAATTTAAGTCATTTCCTTCTGCATTTTAAGTATTGCTGACCATTGTTTAAAAGGCTACTAGAGCAGAGCACAGAGATGCATGCCTGTAATCTCAGAGGCTCCGGAGGCTGAGGCAGGAGGATTGGTGAATTCAAAGCTGTCCTCAGCAACTTTGTGAGGCCCTAAGCAATTTAGTGAGACCCTGTGTGCAAATAAAATATTTTAAAAGGGCTGGAGATGTGGCTCAGTGGTTGAACCCCCCTGGGCTCAATCCCTGGTAATAAAAAAATAAATAAAATAAAAATTTTAAAAAGGCTACTAGATTCATTAGAAAACAGTCTTGGATTTCAAATGGAAAGTTATCCATGCAAAGGAGGTAAAATACTGACCCTCAGCTCTCAAGAGGGACAGCCAAGAAGTAGAATACAGGGGGCTCTATTACTAGAGAGCAATGCAGTGGATTTGGTGTTATTGTTGAGTCTTTAAAATAAATCACATTTGATATCTTGAATTTTCATACTATTTGCTTGCATTTTGTTCTACTTAGACTACAAGTTCCTAGGAGGCAGGAGGTTTGAGCTGTTTGTGTGCAGGGACTAGGTCGGTCCTTTCAATATATGCTGAGTATCCCTCATCTAAAAGACTAGATAAGAAGAGTGTTTCGGATGAAGGGTAATTTTTTTTTTCAAATGTTATAATATTTACATATACATAATGAAATATCTTGAGAATGGGATCCACAAGCTAAGCACAAATTTATTAATGTTTCATATACATTTTGTATATACAACTTGAAAGTAACTTTATACAGTATTTTAAAAACAATTTTGCATGTTTGACTGTAACTAATCACATGAGGACTGATATGAAATATTTCACTTGTGATGTCATGTTAGCCCCCAAAAAGGTTTTTTAGCATTTCAGATTTTGGATTTTCAGTTTAGGGATGCTCAGCCTGTTTTGGCAGAAACTCTAGACCTTTCTGAGCTCATGTCAGAACATACCTGTCCTTGTAGAAACAGATCCATATCATAGTCAATGCAGGAGTATTATTGTTACTGGTGGTGAAGTGAAGACAATTTATCCTTGATCTGTAACTGTTCACTGTTTATTTGGGGGCAAGACGTCTATATGAAGGAAATGGAGAATAATGAAGATCAGACAAGAAGCCCTGGCCTGTTCTGGTGGAGTCCCTCCTTTACCTGGCCTCATGGATCAACTTTCCACCTCATCATGGTTCCTATGTTGTCTGATATACTGTTAATGCTGTTAACCTTGCCCTTTTTTCTCTTTTTTTTTTTTTTTTTTTTTTTTGTACCAGGGATTGAATCCAGGGGTATTTAAACATACAGCCACATCCTCATCTCCAGCCCTTTCTATTTTATTATTATTATTATTATTATTATTATTATTATTATTATTTTTTATTTTGAGATAGGCTCTGGCTAAATTGCTTAGGACCTCACTAAATTGCTAAGACTGGCTTTGAACTTGAAATTCTCCTGCCTCAGCCTCCAGAGCCATTGGAATTGCAGGTTTATTAGTCAGAGTTCTCTAGAGGAACAGAACGAACAGGAAGTATGATTATGAAAAGGGGATTTATTAGATTGGCTTACATGACCAATCTAATAGAATCTGGATAGTCCACAATGGCCGTCTGCAGGTGGAGAGCTGGAAGAACTAAGTGCAAAAAGGAAAACAGGAGGCAGACCTCCATGGATTCAGAGAAGCCTCTATTCTTTTGCAGATTCGGGCGTCATTCGGGTCCACTTTCTGGATGGGAAAATGGCCCTCAGTTACAGGGGGGATTCTGGTTTTATACGGTATGAGGAGGATAATGTGATCATTGTGTACATGCAATTTCCACCATCAGCGGCTAGCTGTATAGGTTAAAATTAGACACCGAAGGATGAGTATTCAAATCTTGCCCAATGTCATTCAGGACTAGGTTGACATGGGGAAGGTCAAGGTTTAGGGCCTGGCATTCCATATCCACCCTTTTCCTTTAGGGCTCCTTGTTTCAGAAATGCACTGGGAGAGGATTAATGTTCCACCAATTTCTTTTCCCACTTCTCGCGCCACACTGTCCATTTTCTTGGGGAGTTTTTTAATAGGAATATTATTTTCCATAACCCTTCAAGAACCAGCAGCTGCGCAGTCCAATAGGCGGAAGTCCCAGAACAGGAAGTATCAACAATGGAACACTAGTCAGAGACCAAGACTTCTGGAAACTATCTGGAGAATCATTGGCAGAGCAGCTTTCAAAGAGTGAAGAGGGACAGTCCAATATCCTTAGATGATAGAAGCAGCAACCAAGAACCCATTCAAGACGAGTGAAGCTTGCATCTGCATCTGCTTCCTTGTTCTTTCAATTTTTATTCCATCCCTATTGGGTGGTGCTGTCCATAGTTAGGGAGGGTCTCCACTTCAGTTCACTATCCTGCATTCCAATCATTCCTAGACACACCCTCACTGACACACCTAGAAGCTTCTTAGTCTTCAGCATCTCTTAATCCAATCAAGTTGACAATTCAAATTAACCTTTATGGGAGGTGTGAACCACTTGGTATAGCAGCCTTGCATTTTTCATCCCCAAGAATATGTGCTTTCCTGCTCTCTGGTGGTCCATTTTATCCCCCCTGAAATTCTGTCCTTCCTCCTGTTCACACAGTGTTTGGAAACCATACCCTACATTTGCTTGTGGAGTCACATGCTCACTATGCTTTCCTTCCAGTTCTTTTGTGACTGTTAGTCTTGTCTCCCTGGTGAGGTTTAAACCTAATTTATGGTAGAGTTTCTTTCATTCTTCCCTTGTGGTGTTGCACAAAGTGGGGCACATTAGGTTTATGACTTTCAAAATGCTACTGAATAAATATTTTTGCAGAATAATTGCAAATATATTCATCAGCGTATGGTAACCTGTGCTGAAATAACAATCAAATCCCGAATTTCAGTGGTTTAAATAGCAAAGATTATTTTTCACTCATCCAAGTTTTCCTGAATATTCCACTGTCTCCAGGCTGGCTATCCACTGTGTCATGGCCGAGTTGTACACTACTTCCACAAAGTAGCAGGGGAGAGGATTATGCAGGAGGGTCGTAGGCAAGCAGGTAAAGCTTCTATTTCCATGGTAAATGTAACTCACAGGATGAAGTCAGGTTCAAAAATTTATAAAGGAACCAAACACTGGATGGCTCAGGAAGAGGAGAAACAAATACTAATAAGCAACTCTACTTTCTATACCTTAAAGTACTAGTATCAAATCAAAAACTGTGGGAGAAAAGCAAAGGTTTCTTTCTATACAGAGTACTAAAAGAGAGAAAAGCTGTTGAAAATATGCCAGAAAAAGAATTCAAAGGCATAAAAAATCTTTATCATTAGATTTCAGTAAACACAGTCAAGGAATAAGGTTTTTAGTACAATTCTTGATTTATATGTTAAAAAGCAAAATCAAACTGATTATTACATTGAGGGAGAACCACAAATTGCAGGGAGGATATATCAAGGATATGAATAAAAACTAATAAACATGTTAACAAATGAAATAAGTGTGACATTTTATAAAAGCAAGACTGGTTGCAAATTAAATTCATGAAATAAAAACGAAAGCTTTATGTGAAAGGCAAAGTAAAAAAAAAAAAAAAGCCTAATTAGATGGTAACATAGACTTGGGATGAGCAGCATCTGACAAGGAAAGATAAGCAAACACCTTGAATTATTGAGTGTATACAAATCAGCATGTCTCCACTCATTCCTGTCAAGGTTACCAGGAGCCAGACAAAGAGATGAATGACACACACCTTCATTATTTAGGCCAATTCTCCACTCTGGCTGCAGGTGATTGGGTTGCCCAGATAAACCATTTAATGTTTATCCCCAAGCAATGGGTCAGATAGCAATTTATCTCATTTGGTCTCTGACGGAACTTAGAGAAAGAGAAAGAAAGAAAGAGGGAGAGAAAGAGACCATGTAATTGCCAGCTCTGTTATCCGAGCATCTGAACTCTGAGTCAAACTGATCTCCTGACCATTTGCTTGATTGAACTACTGCTAACCTTTAGCATATTTTAAATACTAAACACATTTTATATATGCAGATTTGGTCAGAAAAACTATCAGAACCTGAGGGTAGTGTCTCCTGGAGAGCAGTGAGCCATTCTTCTATTCTGCTTATTTGATACAACATAGCATTGCTGGGATACCTTAGACACACAATAATAAAAACAGAAGTGTAGACCTGAGGATGTAGTACAGAGATAGAGTGGTTGCCCAGCATGTGCAAGACCCTGGGTTCAATTACCAGCATGAAAACGTAAATAAATTAATAAATAAAAGCAAAATAAATAAAAACAAAAGTGTGCATCTCTGGAAAGAATTGTATATCCGTGGAATGATCTGAGCACACAGGATATTTTTGTAGCCAAATCAGTCATGTATGATGTTGTTCACAGGTCAACAGATAGTGGAATAAAAATTACCAAATTTTTAGGATATTTCAAAATCACTGATTTCTAGCACAATGTAGTATAATCAACCCAATTATTGCTTGCATTTTCTTCTCTCTCTCTTTTAACCATGTATATAAGTTTCCACTTTGTACCAGATGGACTGACTTGCCTAATATTTTTTGAGTGCCTGGCTAAAGTTATTTGGGATTTTTAATCTCCCTCTGATTCCATGCAAAATATTATTTGGTTTTGCATATTAATCGACTTTCCTTTGCATTAAAGGGTGTTTATGATGGCTTATGTATTTTACTATGTGGTTTATTTGATAAGGGCCAAATTTTCTTCATGTTTGTGCCCCACCACCAACACAATACCAAAGCAGTGTTATCTACATTGTAGGCTCTGTGTATCTACTTGTTAAGGGACATTGAAAGTTGATCCCATTGTGTATAAGAGCCACATCTTGATATCCTCATGTCATATTCACACCAGATTTGAACTTCATTCTCTCTATAACACTGATTATTCCTTCCTTTAAGGCCATTTCTAACACCTATATTTGGATTATTCCCCAAAGAGAGTAATATTAATAAGTTAATCTGAACCTCTGCTCTGTTGTTAGAGCACATAAGGTTTTCACTTAAACAAGTTGTATACCGCAAGTGGCAAAATTTAAAAAGCATCAGTATGAGTGGTTCATACCATGTCACACACTTTATGAAAGTTGAAATGAAGAGATCTATGTGAATTAAGAAGAGAAATAGAATTTCTTCTCAGTGAAAACCCCATTAAAAACTCTGATCTTGGCCACGTGTTCTGCGTTAAGTGCCAAGTCTAGACACACCTACATATATAAGAATAACATTGATAATAGTGCCCTACTATGAAGAAAGACTTAGCAATTCTAGGTCTAGTGGTCATATTATTATCAATAGTAGTCATACTATTGGTACTAGTAGTTATAACTACTGCTAACAATGATATTGTGAGAAGAAAATAGGACCTCATCCATAATTTCTTGTGTTCTTTTTTGCCAAATCATTGCTCCTAACTGGTTTTTACCAGTAGCCCAGAATCTAAGTGATGTATAAACATACATATATGATTTCACGAACTCTCTTTATGACCAAGAAGACTAATGAAGAAAAACATTGAGAAATGGTTTTATCACAATCTAAATCATGAATCCTGCATTCCTTTTATATTCCTAGTCCTTGATGTGACATAGCAAACTATAAATGGTGTAAGTAAGGTCTGGTCTCGAATGTCTGCCACCCCAAATCTATGAAGATAAATGTTTCATAGCTTTTCTATGGTAACTTTTATACCACTGCATTTTTAAGAAGCATTAATATAGTTTTTCAAATACATTTTTGAATTGTTGTTATCAATAAACATTATCCCCAGTCCCAAATTTAGTAAGTAAACAAAATTTGTCCAAATCAACAATTCTATTTAGAATTAGAAAACAAGTGATTTAACTTACACTGTATATTTGTATTTATAACTAGAACTGCACTTAAATGAGACACATGCAAAAGTATTTTCCAGATAATTGAGATTAAGAAAAAAAAAAACAGTTGTTTTCAGCAAAATTGCCCATCATCCTTTTTTACAGACATACATTTTGCATGCTTCATGAGCAAGGTGCTGAAGACCCTTCTGCACCCATCTCATCTTCCTTCCTGGATTGCAGGTGCTATAAGGGTAAGGACTCTAGATTCTCCATTGTGCTTTCTGCAGCATCATTTCTACAGAAGTACTGGATACATCCCTCCTAAATGAATTGATCCAAGGTGGTCTGTGGCCTTGACTGATGAAAATCCACAATCTAATTTGGTTTTCCTTCAAACACAAAGAGAATGAAAGAAGCTGAAAGCCTTGCTTTGAGTTGAAGAATGCCTTCAGCAGAGAAGACAAATTAAAAACTGAAATTATCACCATCCCTCCAGCTGTTTCCTCCTCACCTTATATGAACCTTGGTTTCATGAACAGTTAAATGGTATCTGGAATCTTGTACGTATATAAGGGCTTAAACACACAGTTTTCTCTCACCAATTGTGTACTCAGGTAGAATGGTGAAACTAATTTCTCACTAAATTGCATATTGTTATTTTTATTGTTTATTTTCTGGTACTGGTGATAGAACTCATGCGTGCTTTATCACATCCCCAGCTCTTTTTAGTTTCAGAGATTTTTGTTTGCTGTTTTTGTTTTGTTTTGTTTTTTTTTCCACATGAGCATATGAGGTAGTGTCTTACTAAATTGATGAGGCTGTACTCAAACTTGGAATCCTCCTGCCTCAGCCTCAGGAGTAGCTCTGGTTATAAGCACTTGCGAGACCTCCCCCAAGCAATTTTTTTAAAAGATAAGATTACTAATGTATGTTCAGATGATTCTTAGATGAACACACCAGTGTGCAGTAGCCGTTGGTTCTGGTCCCACTGGGCTACTGAAGCTCATTTACTCCAGAGTCTTTAGTGTAGTAGGAGCAGATGATATTGGCTTCATTTGATGAACTGGAGCTCATCACGACATTCCTGGAATCCTGCAAAGGGACTCCTGGTGCATGTCCAAGGATCAATATCAGGTGGAGATGCTTCTGTACAGTACTGCTGGGCTGTGTGTTCAGAAGGTGCAGAGTACCCGTCTCTGAGTCCCCTCACTCTTTTGAGCTAAGTTCCAAAGCTTTAGGGATAAAGGCAGGAAAGGCCAGAGGGCTGCAGTGGAGCAAATCGCTCTCACTTTTCATTTTAGCCAGCTCTTTCTGTTTATTGCCTCTTGCCTTTATAAGGTTGTGAGTGTCTCTGTAGCCAAGGAAAGAAACGCTTTTCCTCCAGTAAGCTCCATGATCAGTTCTCATCTTTCATCTGCTCCTTAGGAGGTTATGCTTTTCTTTACCTGGAAACTCCCAAATAAAGGTTGCTTTATTTTTGTATAACATATTTTGTAAGTTTTTAATAAATCTGATCTGCATGTATAAAAAGGCAAAAAAAAAATTGCTGGAAGAAAACAAACAAACAAATCAACCAGAAATAAAACAATAACAACAACAACAGCAAAATAGCACCTACTTTTTTCCAATTACAGCCAACAGCTTACCAGTATTGGAGCACATTTCTGGCCCCAGCCAGCCTGTGTTTGTTTTTAATACCACTGTGTCTTGTCATATAATACAACAGCTTTTTATTTTCAATGATATTAACTGTCTGCAGGGAAAAAGAGGCAGAAGACCTCTCCAGGACCTTAGAGTCTTATAAATAAATGAGTTTTTTAACCTCTGCTGTAATACAGATATCTTTTCAATATAATATTAAGACCCTTTGTGACAGGATCTGTCATTTTAAATACAAAAAACACTATGCCCATGGAATAAAAATACTTACTTGGCAGATGAAAAATATTTATACTCCATTTTTACTTCCTGTGGCTCACAGTACAGAATTCTTTGTTGTTCCATTCTTGTGAGAAGGTAAGATATGGCCAAATCATAATTAAATAGATGCCAGATGACTAATGGTAAATCTCAGAGGCAGGAGCCTTCAATTTGCCTCATTTCCTCAGTTCTGTTATCTCCATCAGAGTATAAAATAACTGGACATCTCTGGAAAAACTCAGGGGTTCTAGGAAATTGTGTGGAATTGATGAGACTTATAATGAGCATCAGCAGAATTATGAGTTTGCTTCTTCGTCTCTCAGAAAAATCCTTCTTATAAAAACATCGAAGACCTCTAACTGAGTTCAGGAGCATCAGTGAACTATAGCACTTGCTAGAGTATGGAAATGTCAACACTGGATAATTTAACCACTATTAATAATTAGACATTCCTTGGACAGTTATGTTCAAAGTCCTGTGCCAGATACTTTGTTGGATACAAAAAGTCATCCTTGCTCTGAAGAAATTTACATCAACCACATTTAAATAAAATACAACACTCTCGAAATTTAAATACTTTTCAAATTTTTGTGTCAATTCAAAATCAAAATAGGATATGTAACATGCACTGTCAAATGGTACAAATGTGTTCTGTGAGTTTGTGATAAAAGGCTGTGTCCTTTCATTGATCTGAGAAAGTTTGATGATAAAGAGAAGAAAGATAAGAATTGGTGGGTAGGTAGATAGATGATAGATTCTCATTCCAGATGGACCATTGGTCATGCCCAAGGCACAGAAGAGGATGAGGTGTTGTGGTCCCAGAATACTAGCTGTGAGTGTTAACGATAGCAACAGCTGATTTTTTTTTTCACTAAAACTTAGTGTGTATAAATTTCTGTATCTCTTAAATGTTTAAGAATTAATCCTGATATTCATAAAGATTGATCAACTAGATTGATTTGTTGCTGACTTACTTATCACAGTGCTTGTCTAGATCAAGAACAACGTATTATAATAATAAAAATAGGATTGACAAGGTGGTGGCTCACACCCGTGATCTCAGCAGCTTGGGAGGCTGAGGCAGGAGGATCATAAGTTCAAAGCCAGCCTCAGTACTTATCAAGGCTCTAAACAACCCTGTCTCAAAATAAAAGTTAAAAAGCTAGGAATGCGGCTCAGTGGTTGAGCAACCCTGGATTCATTCCCCAGAACCAAAAAACTTAAAAAAAAAAAAAAAAAAAAAAAAAAAGAGAGAGAAGAAAAAAGCAATACAAGAAAGAAGAGAAGGAATAGGAGATGGAGAAGAAGTAGGAGCATGATGATGATGATGAGAAGGAGGAGGAGCTGCAGTCATGTTAGAGACATAAAATGTCAAATGTCATTCATTAGCTACAGAGAAGTTCTAAGGGAAAATAACTTTTTTAAGGAACTAAGTAAAACACACATTTTTATTGCTTTTTGTTTTTGCTATTTATTCTCATCATTCTGGTTTTGAAGAGTTGTGCTGCGGACATTAGCTGTTCTGACTAGATGTAATCAGAGACTGTCTTTGGTCTATCCCCTTTCATTACCTGGAAAGGACACAAATGAAGAGTTCTCAATCAACCTTTGCAGTGAAGAGATCACTCCTGAAACATGACTAACAAGAAGAGAATTCAGCACATTTGGCAAAGACCCCAAACTCAGGGCACGTAGGCTAACTGATGTTGCATGTTAGGTTAGGCATCCCTTGTTACTGTTACAAGCATATGACATGATCAACTTAGAAGAGGGTTCTTTGGGTTCATAGCTAGAAGTCTCAGTCCATCACTCAAAACTTTGTTTTCTTGAGCCTGTGACAGCACATTATGGTGAGGAAGCGAAGGAGAGAGGAGACCAGGGACGCTCCACCTGCTTCAAGAGCACACTGTAAATGATATAAAACCTTCCAGTAGGCTCTGCCTCCTCAGGCTCCACTGTTTCCCATTAGTAAGACCGACTGGGCACCAAAATGCCCTCTACTTGCCAACCCCTTTTTAAAGGTTGCTCCAAAATTAAAAGGAAGAAACAAAACAAACAAACAGAAACAAAAACAAAAATCTCTAAAGAAATGATCTGACTGGATTGTAACAACCTGTAACAACTTGGGGGTCCCATCTTAATAGGTCTGTTAATTAAATCTCTCCCTCCAACCTCAGTGTGTACTTCACTGCAGCAGATATGTAGCATTGAAGTTGTGGTTCCTTTTATAAACCCAGAACCTTCTAGAAGCATCATTCTTCACCATTTCCCCTTCTTGACCTATCTCACTTACTTTTGTTGCAAACATTTTGTTAAGGAAGCAAATTAAATTTTATATTTTAACTTTGGAATGAAGCCTTCAAGCTAGGTGGTATTTTGTACCTTATGCTTATATGAATACTTAAATAATTCTTTTACCACGGTGACCTTTCTAAGTTTCAGATTATTCAGACAAGTTTTAAGTATTCTTATTTTAATTATTTTACTCAGATATAATATGAAGTCCAAGCTTATTAAGCTTATTTTCAGCAGGTAAAATTGGAAAGATGTTTTCAACGGTTGAATTTAGCCTTTAAAAAAGATTAAAAAAAAAAAAAACGAAAAACAAAATTGTCAGTCAGTTTTCCATTATTCTTGATTTCACATTGGATTAGACTCTTTAGTCAAGTACCCTGATGTCATTGTGGAGAGACACTACACCATCTAATTTTGTGGCATGCTGGTCTACTCCAGGTGGGAAGGGGAAAGGAGGGTTTTGAAATAATATTTTAAATGTTCACTTATTATAGAAATCAAGAAAGTTGGAGCTTTGTGAAATGCTGTGCAATCACTTTCTACTCTTTATCTGATTGATTTTAATCACCAGCCTGAGGAAATGAAATTCATCTATTTATACCAAACCAAACCAAACCAAACCAAACCAGCCAACCAACCAACAACAACAACAAAAAAAACAAAGGCAAGAAAAATTCAGAAACAAACTAAAAAACTGAAAAAAGGAGGCAACCTGGAGAAGTGGCAGAATGAGGTTTGTGGGCAGCTCTGCCCAGATACCCTAAACCACGTATCCTTTCCTATCCCTCTTGAGCACTGCCACGCACGGATGTACTCTATGTTACTAATGCAACTCTCCTTGTAATTAATCTCTCCTTGTAAAACTGGGGATTAATATAATTTGTAAAATCACTTGTAGATGCTCACGTGTCTGTTTCCACCTAGCTGCCAACACCGCCTTAAATTATTGCACCCAAGACTTTCAAAAGAAACAAACAAACAAAAAAAGCCTTTCCAAGTATCTACCTCAACTAAAATAGCCCTGGGTCTGTTGCTTACATAGATCTGTTCACTGAACCTCTGTTGTTTCAGTGTAAAAGTCTATTTCATTTTTAGCTGCTAAGTTTGTTGCTCATATTATAAATTGGGACTTTCTGGAAGAATTGTTGTTGTTCTTTTTTTTTTTTTAAGAAAAATCAACAATACACTAAAATCCTATATGAATATGGGTGCAGATATTTTCAACAAAATACTCCCAAACCAAATTCATCTGTGTAAAAAAGGAATTATGCAATATGAATAGATGGGCCTTTGCCCAGGTATACAACTTTGGCTTAACACCCCAAAATCAATTATTCTAATAATACATTGTATCAATAAAGAAAAACAAAAAAATAACAACAACAAAAACCCACTCTACAACCCCATTTTTATTATGAAAAAGTGTTGGATTGCTGTTCTTTTTACCCTTCCTCCCCCTGTTATGAGAACACTGGGTTTTCAGATCAAGAAATACACTCTACATGTTCTAGAGCCCTCGCTGGGCAGTAAGTGGATGTGTGCTAGGCCCTATGTGGAAGCTTTTGGTCTCAGTATGTAGGGACCTTATTCTTCCACAAAGTAAAATGATTGGAAATTTTGCCAGCCATGTATTCCATTTTAATCCAGCAGATATCTAACCTCACAAATGTTTAGAGATAAAGCAGAGTTGACTTGTAAAACTCTCGCTATTTCACTAGATCAAAACAGTCCCTGAGAGAACTAACCTCAGTGATATCCTGACCACAACTTCCTGACCACAGGACCACCACGTGCAGTGTCAGCTAGTTGACAGACATTATCTCAAGTGATTGGCAGACAGTTGCCCTTCTTCCTCTCTTTCACCCACCAGAACAAAGAATGCCTCCAATAAGCCACAGTGTTTGCAAACCCCGTCTCCAGTTTCCATAACAGAAGCCCCCATTTTCATTTGCAGTAATGAGAAAAGCTCACAACAACAGTGCTTGCCACTGCCCTCCTTATTGTTCTTGTTTGGAAATGGGCTATAAAACTTTACCACCTCACCATTATAGATCACTTTAAAAAAATAAAATAAAATAAAATAAAATCTAATTTACATTTTGTTCCAACTGGTTTTCTTGACTGACAGTTGTCCACAGCTCAGTGGCTGCTCTGTTCAGTGTACTTTAATTTTGAGCTTTCAAGTATTTCGGAAGCCCATTCAGAAGTAAATTCTCAGAGAAAATTGAGCTCTGTCATGGATGGATTAGTACTATAATAGTTGGTCACATATCTTGCATGAAACCTTTCAGAAGCAAGGCAAATGAGAAGGAAATGAAATTCATTTCATACTTCTTCAAGCACGCTAAGAGACTTTCTCTCCAAGTAATCTGTGAAGTAGCACTGGTTTATTGGAGGTTCGCATAACTACCATTACATTATACCTTGTCACAATCTCATGTATTGGGTGACTGCTTTTTCTGAACGGATGG
Source organism: Glaucomys volans (assembly GCA_020662805.1). Taxonomy (NCBI): domain Eukaryota; kingdom Metazoa; phylum Chordata; class Mammalia; order Rodentia; family Sciuridae; genus Glaucomys; species Glaucomys volans. The sequence goes on from JAJEJO010003022.1 coordinate 296,994, forward strand.
TACCTGCAAAGTGCTCTCTGAAGGCACTGAACAGTGAGTGTCGTTTCTTTGATCAAAATGTATAGGTCTAGGGAATAGCATAAATAAAAGTACTTGAGCTAAATTGGACCATTATAGGTCAGAGGTGAATGAAATCTGAGAAGCAGATATGTGAAGGAGTCATCACATTTGCTTTTTTGATATATTGATAAGCAAGCCAAAGACTAAAAAGGGAGGGTGACTGAAGGAAGGGGTGAGTGAAAGATTGAGGAAGACTTACAGACAGACAGACAGATCAAATTGTCATTGGATATACTTCATAAAGAAAAACAGCTTTATCACTTTAGCAATGTTGTAATAAGGTATTGGGTTCCTTTGTCAATTGCTATAAGCCAGCATTTCTTTGGAAATATGTATGTGCACACGTGTGTGAGATATCATTTTACTATGTGTAGAACAATTTGTTTTGCCTAGCAAAGATATTTATGCAAAATATTTGAAGGAGGAGAAAATGAAACCTGTAATGTGAATTTTGTCTTGATTAATTACTTTTTGATTTTAGCAATGTTATTTCTTTACGGAAAACAAAACTATAGAAAAAATCTGGGTACATTGTACCAGGAGACATGGAGGCAACATTCTCTGTGCTGCCTGGTTTGGGAGGGGCAGGATTGTTCAGTCTGAAAGGTGATAAAGAATTGAGCAATGGCAATCACTGGACTCATGTGCCACCACTAGAGCTTTTATCATTTGAGTTCCTAGAGGCTCTCAGAGATCCAGTATATGCCTGGGACCCATATGGAAAAAGGAAAGGTTTTGGTAAGGGAATGGAAGAATATTAAAAACAAAACTCATCACTTGTGACATTTGGATATGGATGCACCTTTTGTTAACCTGTACAAAAAGGACAGAATTTGCCCATTTTCATTCCATCAACTTTTGCCTAATTTGAAATTGTTTGGAAAGGTTATGGTGCTCTATGGAAATCAGAGAGGATGCAACCTGTTGGATGATGCACATCTGCATCTTCCTTACAGTACTCTGTCTCTGGTAGTCTTCACTTTTTGGCTATTTCTTTTAGGTGCAGGCCTTTAGGTGAATGTCTCCCATAGCCAACTATTGTATTTTCCTACCAAACGAGGGCCTGCTTCTGCAGCCTCTCTTCCAGATTAAAAGAACACTTATGGCTACATCCGGTAATACAACTTCAGTTAATCAATCAATCCCAGGGCATTTAGGGAAGAAGTGGCTAGAAGCAAGCCATTTGGGATGGTGGTTAAGTGCTACTTTTATTAGGTCCTGAACCTACATGTTCTGACTCTGTAGTGCTGTCTTCTATGTTAGAGCTTTAAGCTGTGCATTTTTAACAAGCTGATGGTGGTTCTGACCCCAAGCATCTGTAGACTTTCTCTGGAGTGACAATTAATTATGATTAATAGGAGTCAGGAATCTAGCTTTCTAATTTATAATCTCTACGATCTTCACTTATCCACTGAAAAAATTGGATAAACTCTCCCAACCATGTCATCTAACAGGTTTATATGATTAAAGTACATGAAAAAAAATTTGAATCATATAGTCACTAATTATGAATTGAGTGAATGTTAAATAAATTTGTATTTATATAAGCTGCTGTGTGAGTCACCTATCATTGCTAATATGCAAAAAAATTATCAACTATTTACATCAACTATTCAATGCAGTGTTAAGATATTCTGGTTATACTAATATGCTCTGTGTGTCTGTGTGTTGTGAAATCATCAAAATAAAGATGGTTTGCTGGCTAGTGCCATTTGGTGCTTCCTGTCCCATATGTCCAAAGTACTTAAACAGTTGACATATTCAGTTCATGATAAATCATTGAACGCAGCAGATCAAGAATGAACTCTAATCTTTTTGTACCTAAGCAATGTTTTAAAGAAACAAAGGTAAAGAAATGAGAATCATGAGCAAATCAATAGTAACACTATTAATAACTCTTAACTATTAGTGACTTTATGTTTGGAGACTCCAGCAGTAAACAATAGTTGGATTTTCCCTCCTTTAAAAATGCTAACGTCTTTGTTAAGACATTAGTAGGCTCATATTTTTAGGTGCAATGTGTAGGTTGGGCAAGATATGGAACAGTTAGGTCAGCAGTGGGAGACTGGCATTTTATGGTATTGTTTGTTTGTTTTGCCATTTTGCAGGTAGGAAGTTGCACTGCATGCCTCTTTACAATCCTGAACTTATCCCAGGCGATGTAAAGTTCCTTCTTGCTGAAATGTTGCGAAAGTCTATTCACAGAACTAGGTTCCACTAAGAAATATTTTATTCATTTTGAGGAATTTAAGCACAGGATAGTTTTTAAAAACACATTAGAATGTACTAGTATCCACCAAAAAACTTATCTTTTTGCAAATACTTGTGAATTTGTGCAAGTATTCTTTCCAGCTAGGAAATGTCACTGCAGCTGAATTTTAAATCAAGTGTTCATATTTCTTTGGGGAGTTTCAGATCAGCAAAAGAAATGGAATATTTACAATTTGGTGCATAATTCATTTTCTGTGTGTAACTTCATTTTTTTTTCTTTTTTTAAAGGCTGAATTGTGCTGAATTTTAGACAAAAATGGAGATCATAAATTATTAAGAATCATTCCAGAGGCTGGGATAAGTGGATTATTATTAGCATCATTATCATTGTGGCTAATAAAAGAACTTAGCAGGAGAGGAGAAAAAAATAATAGGATCTAAGATTGCTGACAAAGGTAGCTTAATGTTTTAGTGCTTGCATATTTATCAGAATCCATGTGGGACAGGATTTTCTTGAATCTCTACTCTGATCTATGTCTTCTCCAGCTGCAAAACCCAAGGCACATTTCAGGGCTGTCAGCCGACTCTCCCTCTCCCAGAACAGCCTATCTTCTTCAGAGAACTGGCAGGGTGATAACATCTTTTAGCAGGAAGGTGTGAAATCAAGGCAGGTTTTCATAACAACTCCCATTCAATCTGGATTGGAATCCACTGGAGTGGCACTGGACTCTCTTAATCCCTCAGGTTTCTTCCTTTAGCATGTTGACATGTGAGCAAAACAAGATTAAGTATTTCAGCAGGTGGTTTTACCTTAATGTCCTCATTAATTTTCTTTCTAACTTAGGCTCTCTGCTCCAGCACTACCGTGTATTCTGACCTGAAATCCAGCCACTAATCATTCATGCCTTTTGAATGAAGTATTGACCTCTTAAAAATGTTTACCCCTTGGCAATGAGCACCCACTGAGCTGCACTTTCTTATCCCCACTGACATTTTAGTTAATGGCTATGATATGGGACTCATGAGGCCAGGTTTCAGTTCCTCTGTTGTGTGTGTCACAAGGAAGGTCTTCTGGGGGTAGGGGATGGAGAGAGTGGCAACGTCCCTATTGCCCAATAAAGTTGTATAGGTGCAACAGTCCCAGTGAAAGATTAAGGACTTTGCAACTAAAGATAATTAAAATATGTGACGAAGACAATTTGACATGTCTACTGACAGAAAAAAATGACTCAGATTTGGAAATGGGCAAAGAAGTTTAGTGTATTTCCTTGCATTGATGACTGTCTTAGCAGACCCTTCAAGAGTGTGAGCCTGCACAGGTAGGCACCTTTGAATACCTTTCCATTGAAAAACCTACTTTACAATTCTTTAGGAGAAGAAGATATGTTGTAGAAAACAGATAAAAATGCAAATTATTATGTCTGTATAAGTACAAATAAATATTGGCAAGTAAAAATGCAATTGACTTCTATCCTGTAGAAAAGATAAGTCCCAGCATCACAGTTTATTTCCAATAGAATATTAACAAGGTTTGCATCTATTACCAAACTCATTTAGTATTGCTGATTTTCTATGTGGGTATTACTATATGTATATATATATATTTTTTTTAATTAATTGATTAATTAATTAATTAATTAATTTTTGTTTCTCTTTTGGAACTGAAGATTGAACCCAGAGTTGCTTAACCACTGAGCCACATCTCCAGCCCTTTTTAATATTTTCTTTAGAGACAGGGACTCACTGAATTTCTTTGGACCTTGCTAATTTTCTGAGGCTGGCTTTGAACTAGTGATCCCCCTGCTTTAGCCTCCAGAGCTGCTGGGATTGCAGACATGCACCACCATGCCTGGCTATATCATATTTTTTTTTTCAAATACACCACATGTGAATTGATTGGAACTGCCTTCAACTTCATATCATTTTCTGCATCAATTAATGAGATGATACAATATTTGACATATGTTAATTCTGTATTTGCCTGAGAATGACAGTCTGTATGAAAATTATTTTTTAGTACCATCAATTGAGACTCTACTCAGTATCTTAAGAAAAAAGCTGGAAGAAGATAAACTCATAGATTTTGCTCATGATATTCCCCGGTTCCTTAAGTTAGCCTCTGTACTGCCATCCACACCACCACTACCACCAATTTCAGTCTACTTATCTTTGAGAAGTATTTTCTGTTAAGTTTTTTCTAAAGCTAAATGTTTTTTATGTTATGGGAAATCCATTCACATACTTTGTTTGTTTTTATATAGGGTCAAATAGTTTTAGTTGAACATTAACCCTTTAAACAGTCTTTTAAAGATTTTCCACTGACAACTTTTAAATTCTGGGATCATTTACTGAAATGCAGGCCTTTGGCCATGTATACACAGTTACATGCACACTTGTACATACACGCAAAATTTCTCAGTAAAGGAAAAATAAATAACTGTCATAGACAGTCATTTTGCAGTCTAAATTTTCTTGTCATAAATAGGAAGAAAAAAATGACAACATTTTCCTAACTGAAATATAAGTTGAAAAGCTAATGTGGAATATAGATATGATGAAAAAAATAGCACAAACTTCTTTCATTTTAAGATTTTACCTTCTTGGAATCATCATGAGTAAGAAATAGACCCATTATTGGCTCATGTGGATTTTAAGGACTCCTTTTTGGCTACACAGAGTCTGGTACAAATTTGTATAATGATAGCTAGTAAGATCAAATTTTGAATCAAGGCGCTGGTTTTCCTTTCATCTCTGCATATGGTAAGTGAGGCAATTTTATTCTCTCAGCTATGTAAGAAAAGACTCAGAGAAAAAAAATTTAAATCCCAGGGCATAGTAAACACATTGGTAATAAACATTCATGTTTTTTAATTTAGTGAGGAGAGCAGAGAAGAACTAGAAATGTATCACATCATTTGTGAATGAGAATATTATAGATAATAGTCTAATTCAGGGTTATTTGAAGTGTAGGCCTTGGACCATAGTATGAGGAGCATCTGCAAGCTATTAAAAATACAAAACTTGAGCTCAATTCTGGGCACACTGAATCAGTCTCTGGGGTGGGCAGTCCACAAATCTGTCTTTTTAACAAGTTCCTCAGGTGATTCTGATGCATTTTGAATTTGAGAACTGCTGCATTCTGATAAAAGTTTACTATTAACTTAGAGCAGATGTTTTAGGAAATATTTAGCAAAAACTCAAAGCTCCTCCTCTGAGGAAGTGAGTCAGAGTTGGAGACTAGAATGAGTAAGTCTGGAACTGTTAACCCTCCCTCCACCCATAGCAACCTGACCTATAGGCATGGGTGGTTGTCAATGCTATATGCTTGAAATCTACTTAGGATTTGCTGTGGAAGTGAACCTCTATGCCAAAATGTATTTTGGAAAGGAAATAAATATTTCTCACCCTTAGCATTTTGCAGCTGAATTTACTAATTATACGTTCTGCTTTCCTTTCAAATTGATTTTTTAGTCATTCGTGTAGTTTACATATGGAGAGAGAAAGGGGCAGCTATTCTGGAAAGCAGAAAGAAGTGGCCAAGAGGTGACAGGCCTTCTTGCTTAGTTCCTACTGCATCTTCAGAGTCACTCTTTCTCTAAGTGCCATTTTACAGTAAAAATGTATTAAGTGTAAATAAGAAACAGTGATTGAGAAAATGCACTGAAGATAAAATAGCCAAATAGAGAAAGAGGTAAGAAGTACATAAGATTAAGTAGAAAAGTAAAAATTAAGAAGAAGTGAGATGCATTAAGAGGTAAGGCAAAACAAAAATAAAGTTTGTCTGGGAATGTGGCTTAAGAGAACAACCTGTGCTTAGCATTTGAGATGCCCTGGGTTCCATCCCCAGCCCCTACCCTCTCAAGGAAGGAAAGCAGTTGAATGAGATGATTATAGCACAATAAAAATGAAGTGGTAAAATTGCTAAGTTTATTAATTTAGCAAAACCACACAATATTGAAAACTGACATTACTTTTCTTTCATAGTAGTCTTATGGAAGCCATGAGTTAAGAACCACAGGCAGAGAAGAGTTATAGCATTATAGCTAATGTTGAAAGACATAGTTGGGTATTAGGGTAGGGTCTTTCAATGTCTCTAAGATACATAATCAATATAACAACAATAATTGTACTTATTCTAGAGAGATGTGCCTTGATTTGAATGAGCTAATATCACAAAACACTTAGCAAAGCATTAAAATACTTCATCAATATTACTTTTCACTTTTTTTATTAATTTTTTTTATTTTAGTTCATTGTACACAACTGGAGTACAATTATCATTTTTATGGTTGTACACAAAGTAGAATCACACAATTTGCCTATTCATACATATACATAAAGATGTTTGTTTCATTCTATTATTTTTCCTTCTCCACCCCCGCTGCCCCCCTCATTTTCCTGCATACAATACATCCCTTCTCCATTCTTCCCATGCCTCCCCCCACTCTGCTATGTGTCATCAACCACTTATAAGAGAGATCATTCAGCCTTCAGTTTTTTGGGAATGGCTTATTTCACTTAACATGATCTTCTCCAATTCCATCCATTTACCTGCAAATGTCATACTTTTATTCTTTATTATGGCTAGATAATATTCCATTGTGTATATATACCATAGTTTCTTTATCCATTCCTCTATTGAAGGGAGTCTAGGTTGGTTCCACAATCTAGCTATAGTGAATTAGGCTGCTATAAATATTGATGTGGCTGCATCACTGTAGTATGCTGATTTTAAGTCCTTTGGGTATAGGCCAAGGAATGGGATAGCTGGGTCATTCCAAGTTTTTGAAGGAATCTCCATACTGCTCCCCAGAGTGGCTGCACCAATTTGCAACTCCTTCAGCAATGTATGAGTGTACATTTTTACCTTTTCCCCCACATCCTCGCCAACACCTATTGTTG
>JAJEJO010003022.1:304266-321460 GCA_020662805.1 Glaucomys volans
GCTTGTGAGGTAGGCACTCTACCAACTGAGCTATATCCCCAGCCCTGTTACTTGTATTCTTGATAATAGACATTCTAATTGGGGTGAGATAATATCTTAGGATAGTTTTGATTTGCATTTCACTTATTACTAGAGATGCAGTTACATTTTTTCATGGATCTGTTGATTGCTTGTAGATCCTCTTCTGTGAAGTGTCTGCTCATTTCCTTAGCCCATTTATTGATTGGGTTATTTGTATTCTTGGGGTAAAGTTTTTGAGTCATGTTAAAGAAGTCTCATCCTAGGCCAACATGATGAAGATTTGGACCTACTTTTTCTTCTATTAGGTGCAGGGTCTCTGGTCTAATTCCTAGGTCCTTGATCCATTTTGAGTTGAGTTTTGTGCAGGGTGAGAGATAGGGATTTAGTTTCATTTTGCTGCATATGGATTTCCAGTTTTCCCAGCACCGTTTGTTGAAGAGGCTATCTTTTCTTCATTGTATGTTTTTGGCACCTTTGTCTAGTATGAGAAAACTGTATTCATGTGGGTTTGTCTCTGTGTCTTCTATTCTTTACCATTGGTCTACCTGTCTATTTTGGTGCCAATACCATGCTGCTTTTGCTACTTTGCTCTCTACTATAGTTGAAGGTCTGGTATTGTGATACCTCCTGCTTCGCTCTTCTTCTAAGAATTGCTTTAGCTATTCTGGGTCTCTTATTCCTCCAAATGAATTTCATGATTGCTTGCTCTATTTCTGTGAGGTCCATTATTAGGATTTTAATTGGAATTGCATTGAATTTGTATAGCACTTTTGGTAGTATTGGCCATTTTGATGATATTAATTCTGCCTATCCAAGAACATGGGAGATCTTTCCATCTTCTAAGATTTTCTTTAATTTCTTTCTTTAATGTTCTATAGTTCTCATTGTAGAGGTGTTTCATCTCTTTTGTTAGATTGATTCCCAGATTTTTTTTTTTTGAGGCTATTGTGAATGGGGTAGTCTTCCTAATTTCTCTTTAAAATCCTTCCATGATAAACAAAAGCTAAAAGAATTTACAAATAGAAATCCAGCACTACAGAACATTTTAAAAAAAAATTCCATGAGGAAGAAATGAAAAACAACAATGTAAGTCAGCATAGAGAGGAACTACCCTAAAGGAATAACCAAATAAAGGGCAAACCAAGTCAAGTTAAAAACCAAAAATAAGCCAAAATGACTGGGAATACAAATCATACCTCAATAATAACCCTGAATGTTAATGGCCTGAACTCATCAATCAAAAGACATAGACTGGCAGATTGGATTAAAAAGAAAGATCCAACAATATGCTGCCTCCAAGAGACACATCTCATAGAAAAAGATACCCACAGACTAAAGGTGAAAGGATGGGAAAAAACATACCACTCACACGGACTCAGTAAAAAAGCAGGGGTTTCCATCCTCATATCACTTTTCACTTTTATAAAAAAATAACTTTTCTTTCTTCTTCCTAGTTCCTCTGCCTTTCCTTTCCCTTTTCTTCCTGTCCCTTGCCATAGTAGTCAATATTAAACCACAAGTTATGGCATAATGAGACAAGCTTTTGTGTAGAGTTTGGAACCATGGATGAGGTAGAGGAAATTTCAGAACTCACACAGTCTGAGCTGTTTGAACATCTATACAGGGGAAAACCTCAAAATGTGTCAGAGCCCAGGGTATTGAGGAGAGAATCCAGAATATCAGAAGTTAAACAGGACTCAGGTGCAAGGAATAATAAAGTAGGACAGCAGTAGAAGCAACTGCACACAAGATCCCAGAGCCTGAATGGCACGACATCAGCCTGTGCTGGTCATGGAGATGATGGTAGTGGTGCAAAATTAAAGCAATGATAATGCAAAACAGGTTTCTCAGTCATAGTAGTATATTTCTAAAGAGAAGAGTTTATGATATGCTGGTTAATTAAAGAAAAGATGTTTACAAAGCATCTTCAGTCATGTGATGAAATTTTAAAAATATGTGGAGTACGTGGGCTGGAAGTGTAGTTCAGTGGTAGAGAACTTGGGTTGCATAAGGCACAAACCTCTAGGTTTGATCCCAGTAGAGACAGCTACATGTTAGTGGTCAGATGGATCCTAACTGATGATAGATACTTAAAACAATCTTAGATTTCATACTAAGAGATAATTCATGCAAATAGAGAGATTGGCAATGCAGATAGAATATACATCTTGTTGATCTAAGGAGAATAAATGTAATAATAATTATTCAGTAGCTATTTGTGATACTTGCAGAATTTAAGAAGTTTTCTATAAATATGTAATAATTCTGAAAGCTGAATGTACCTTCATGTAAATAAATAGGCTGGGATGTCAAGGTGCAAACAAGTAGAATCACCTTTGGTTAAGTTGACAGGACATATAATCAAGTGGACAATTGGGAGGGATTGGATCTAATTTGATCTGCGTAGATAACCAATCCAGACAAGAAGTCCTTTGGGTGAGCTGGTCATACTGACTTACCTGGTTTGGCTATTTACATGTAAACATAGATCAGATTAACAGGATAATTGCCAAACTTGTTCTTCACATTGCGGTTCATGGACATGCTCTCCGGACATAATTGGCACTCTGGGAGAGTTTAGCTCAAAACTGAGTAAATGGTAACAATAGTTAGTGGAGATTCTGCTGAATCTAGTAAAAAATACACTGTGATGCCTATGCCCAGCAACTGGGATTTAGGATCCCAATGTTTGACATTGTTAAGGCTGGGCAATATTTAATGACAGTCCTCAAATTTGCCTAACAGTTCTACTTCCATCCACAGACCCAAACATGGAAATGACAACCTTAATTCTGATTTCTAGAAAGAAGGGGTAATAAAAAAATAATATTATAAAACATAGTGGTAAAAAAGAAATGGACACCACAGAGAGGGAATTTAAAGCACAACTTTAAATATCATTAGTTAAAATTTATATTTTTATTATGTAATTGCCCTTAGGAAACCTGACTGACAAAATGCGTTTATGAAAAGAGTAATGCATGAATACAATAATTATGTCCTCAAAATTGACATTTATCATCATTCAGATCTCATTATGTATTCTCAGCCAAACACAAAAATGAGGAAGATGGTGTAAATTATTAGGTAAAGGCAAGAATTTTCCATTCTGGAAAATTTAGAATATTCAGAGTGAGTGTTTCCAAGGAAACTGTCTATTACTCTGCAAATAAGCAGGAGGGAACATTTGTTCATTATTTGAGAAATCTTATTTGAAAGATATGATAGTACAAATATCTACACATATCCACTTCCATTTCCACCAGTCATGCAAGTTCACATTAAACAGCTGCTCTGTGTGGAGTCCTTATGAGAGGTGGAAGTCATGGGAAAGAAACAATCACTGAGCTCTCAGTAAATCAACCCACCAACCACCAGTAAGTAAACATATTTCCTGGACACCAGCTATTTATGGACTGGCATACTTACAGGATCAAAGGAAATACCCTCTGGATTCAAGGCCCTAGTATCTGAACAGGGAATTAGATGTATGCAATAGGGGCATTGCCTAAGGCCAGAGGAGATGTTTGCCAAAGGAGGTGGGAGTACTAGGGATAGAGAAGACTGCTTATTAGCATGTACTTCCAGGAGTAGCAGCAAGATCATCTGGCAGCTTGCTAAACTTTATGTTCTTAGATCTACCCCAGATACTAAATCTGAAAGCTTGGAGGTTGGGCCAAATGCTGTGTATCTCAATAAGCTCTTCAGGTGTACACCACAAATCATAGAAGGGTTAAAATCAGATGGAACTCACTGAGCTCCTGTAGCGTTATGGAAGTGAAGGATGCAGTTTAGCTGAAAGGTGGATGAAAATCAGAATGAGGGAGCCTGGAAAGGAAGAGAGCATTTCAGGCAGACAGCCACTGTGAGAAACAAGAGCACTCCGCTGGTAACCCTGTTGGAGGCTCATCTGTTGAGATGTATGTATCTTTTCAATGGACTGCAAAATCTCTAGAAGCAGAGACCAAATTTTAATTTTTTTCATTATTTCAATGTTCACACATAGCGATTGCTCAGAAAACACAGAAGGGGAGAAGGTGGGTCAAGAAAAAGAAGAGATGAATAGGAAGAAAGATATATATATGTGTGTAGGATCTGTGATGCTGAGAAAGGTGCAGTGGGATAGATCAGAAGATGATATGCTTAAATGATGTTTGAATGTTACCATATGAGCTATTATATTTTTTTATTCTATGTTCTGTTTTTCTCACCTACAAAATAGCCATGATGAATTCCACCTCAAAGATGTGGTTGTAGCGTAGACTACATTATGTTATTCCATGGTGTCTAGCATTGTATCAAATCTGTGATGTTGCTCAATAAATAACTATTAATAAGGAAAAAGTGATTTGTCCCTGAACACTCAAGGACATGGTGATCTCCAAGTCAATTTACTGTCCTCTGAATTCTTTCATTACTTATTCCTTTATTTCTTGCAGCTACTCCTTATTTTTTATAGTGTTTCTTATGTTTATATTTCATCTCTGGATTCCTATTTAACCAATTTCCCTCTCCATTTACTTACTTTTATTTCTAATATGTATAGAGCCTTTAAGAAGTGCCAGTGATAGTGCTAAGTACTTTGCATGATGACCTTAAAATTTATAATGATAGAGTGATTGTAATTATTCCCATTGCTTTTTGAATGAAAATCCCGACTTACAAAGAGTCAGATAAGATTTCAAGCAACATGTCTTTGTTGTTTGCATAATGAGTTAGACTGCTTCTTCCATCCCATAATTTTCCTACTATGCTCTACTCTCCAATAATGAAAAAGTTCTCCAAAAAAAGTTCACCCAAAATGGAATTGAACTATTTAAAACATCTACAATGGCATTCCATTTGATTTTAGGGTTGTCCTTTGTTTTGGTTTATGTTGCTTTGTGTCTGCATTCTAGTGCTGTTAAAACTTTCAGATCTGTGGTTGTAAAAGTATAATTAGATGTCCCCATCCCATCCTTAGGTGAAAAATGGGGAAATATTACATGAATGTGGTCGAATTGTTAACCCAAGTGCTAGTTACAGATCCACCTTTCCTTATCAAAAGCTAGGTTTGTTTCTTTAAGCAAGAGAGCTATCAAAACATCATCTGAGCCGGGCGTGGTGGCGCATGCCTGTAATCCAAGCAACTTGGGAGGCTGAGTCAGGAGGATCGCGAGTTCAAAGCCAGCCTCAGCAACTTAGCGAGGCCCTAAGCAACTCAGTGAGACCCTGTCTCTAATAAAATACAAAAAAAATAGAGCTGGGGATGTGACTCAGTGGCTGAGTGTCCCTGAGTTCAATCCCTGGTTCAAAAAAAAAAAAAAAATCTGATTTTTATATGTTGTTTAACAAGGAAGAGTAATTAATAATCTATTTAAAGTGAGCAATCCTTTCCCAATGAATGCATTTTGAAAAATGTAACATTTTGTGCTTAAATGGTAAGTTTTGGTGTTCTGAAAAATTCGGTTATTTGTAAGTCTTTCTTCCTAAACAATACTCAATAAATGAGAAGTTGTCCACATTCCTCTTTTGAGGGGCTGTTGCCTCAATTATCTGTACAATTGCTTCATTTTGGAACTTCAGTTTGCCTGTGTAGGGCATTGCCCTGGTTGGTAATTGTGTGGCCTATTGTTTGCAGCACATGGATAATTATTATGCGGTGAACATCAATTTGTTGTATTGTGCTGAATGGCACTACTTCCCTAGGGACATGATGATAGCTGTGATTCTCCTCAGTAGGGGGTGGGATGTTGCTCAGGGCTAGAGCTCTGCCCAGTAATTCCCTCTTTACAAGAAAGACTATACATAGTACATCCTAGAAGTCCTTCATTATAGCATTTGTTTTCTGCTTGTTAACATCATTTCACGCTGGATGGGCACTAGTGTAATTTTCCATTTTGTTTCATCAAATTAAGGGAAGAAAGGAGACTGTCTTGCAAGTCTTTTATTTTATAGACAGTTGGTCATTTCATTAACACTTTTCATATTCTTGTTTGTCATGATGACTGACGATAGTAAAAAGATTTTCTTCCCATTAACTTATGAGCGAACAGCACTTTTATTTATTTATTTATTTTTGGGCTGAGAAGTATCGATCGACCAAAGAGGACATTTATTAAAATGTAACCAGCATCTTGGCACTTGCAAGTGGCGCACACTTTAACCGATTAAATAGTCATGAAGAAAGAAATCAATACATCTTGGATTCCTCTACTTTGGTCTCTGCCAGCAAAGTGGCCTCACAAATTAAGAAAGAAATAAACAAATGTGTTTGCGCTGAATGTTTAAAGCACTTTGCACTTTAATCAGGAAGTAAAAGGACATTACTAATATTGGTTGGGTAGGTGGTTTTGATGTGGCTACTTTTGTACAAAGTTGGGCATAAATAAGAAATCTACCTCTGCAATTTCTGCCCACAACTGGAGGGAAGAATGTACAGGGAAATAATGCAACTAGGGTTTATGGTTCTATGAAATTTGAGAGAGAGGTCACAGGAGGTTCACAGGGATAATGCTTTGGTTTTTATTCCCTGGTCGTTTCAGTTTTAGTTTTTGCCTTTTGGAAACCACCATTTGCATGGTCAAGAGTTCCAAATCTTTGACACCCAAGTTTCGGTAATATGGTGACCTGGTAGGGATGTAACTTGTGTGATGAGAAAGAAATATGCTACTGATGTTAGGAGCTACCATGGTCAGTCATAGTTGATTGCCCACTAAATTCTAGAGCCTTAACACAAAATTCATTATATTCCATTTCACATTTCAGGTTAAGTTCAATAATGACAAAATTGCTAATTAACAGAGCTTCTCATTTTAATTTTTAACATTGCTGATATTTTGTACTGCTTTGCTTATTTTGAGGGATCTATTACAGGTCTGTTAAGATTCTGCTAACTATTTATACTTATCCTTGACAAATTCCATCTTCTTAGTGTTAATTTATCATTTGAGGTTATTGTGATAATGTCCCCGCCAGGGCTGGTCATTGAAGCATTTGAAGAGAACCTCCTATCACCAATGGAATTGGAGAAGACCAGGAACCCAGGTTCACAAAAGCCCAGCACAGGGGCTTAGTCACACTTAACTCTACCTTAAAAGTTTTCTCTTACCTTATGTCTTTCATCGTCTTCGATATAGAAGTCATTTTCTGCAAGTCGAGACCATGTTTTCTACCTTTTGGTAAAAATAAAAACCCTTAATATAAAATCTAAATTCATATACACAAATTTACAGAGCATTTAACCTAGTTTTATGCAGAAAAATTCTTTGTTATTGATTTTTAATCCAAGGAATATATTATTAAGGCATTTTGTTGGTGTGAGAGAATATTAGCATGTAGCAATGTAAGTCCTACATGCCCCTTGTATTTACAGAAGGACTGTCAGGGCTAGAAGTGTGAATGAAGTACCCTTTCCATAAAACCATGTTCTACCTGTATCCTAACTTTCCACAATGACTCGCTGGTGTGGCTGCACAGGATAATCTCTGTCCTCTCTGACTTCCATAACATAAGCTTCACTGCTCATTTTCCAACTTTGTTATACTCCCATTGAGTTAAACTTTATGTTTTTTTTTTTTTAATCTCAACTCTCCAGCTAGATCATAGGCTGAGAGCGAAGGTTGATGAATGTTGATTACATTTTATCCCTTGAAACACTTACAATATTTCTCGTAATACTGTATATGTTCAAGAAAATCCTTTTATTTGCATGCAATTTTATCATATCATCACATTTAAGTGTTGATTCCTTATTCCAACTCTTATCTAACCAAGGCTTTTGATTTCAATAATTTATGCAATGGCAACTTCATGTTTGAGTTGTCCCTAAACTTAGAATGACATATCATTTGCATATTTTATACCATGTATTGCTATTCTCCTGATTGATAGTGATATTTTGGGACTTGACATAGTCCCACAAACACCAAATCATGATGAGACAAAAATTATGCTAATCCTAAAACAATTATATCAGCTTTACACTAAAACATTATTCATTTACATGAAATGGTATCACTTGTATTATATAGATAAGTGAGAGCCAGAGATGGTAATGTATTAGGCAGACAGGTTAAGTACCCCTCCCCTGCCTCAGAAGTTTACAAGTTTAGACATCCCATGACCAATGACTCAATTGAAGCCTGAAGGTATGTGCTGGCACCCTGAGCCAGGTCCTGAGACAAAGAGTAACTTGACTGACATCCTGATTGGACAGGGGTTGCCTGGACACCAGGTGCCCTGGTGTGATTAGATTCAAAGACCCACTTCCTTAAAATCTCTATCCTGTGGGCTTCAAGGCCACCCAGCTCCCCTCTGACATTATCACCTAAACCCCTAGACAAAAGCTACCCATCAGCAACCCTTCTTGATATCCCTTCCACTATAGAACCCTGCTTTCTTTCTATTGCTTTATTAAATCCTATTACTTTGCTCTCAACCTTCATGTATGTAGATCTCATTCTTTTAATTCATTAGACAAAGAACCAGCAGATCTTCCCCAAGGATGGGCCATGTATTTCTTACTAATGAAGAAACAAGGTATAAGAGGATCATCAGGAGATAAAGTTTAAGGTGTTAAAGGCGCAGCACACAGCACCGCGTTAAATTCATGATTGCCTTACACAGAAAACATGAGTCAATTTAGGTCTTCCCTGAAAGAAGCTGTGTTGTGGGTGGGAAGAAGAAAGAAAATAAGGATGTTAAACAGGTAAAATAATCTGAAATTAAATTTCTATTTTTATGCTTTTTAAAGTTCAACAAAGGAGGACAAATAGAATTTTCACATACCTTGGACACCTTTTTTTTAAGTCCTCCAGTTAACAATGAACAAAGACAGGAATCAAAGAGGGGGAAAAAAAGTAGAGTGCTGAAATCAGGAAAGATCTCATAACCCAAAGATATATGAAGGAGAAAAACAAAGCAAGAAATAAAGTCATTAAACTCATAGAACAAGTGGAGACATAAGGACAGTGGAGATAAAGTGGAAATATGTACAGAGTGAGGATCTTATCTCACTTAAAGGAAGGAACAATAGAAGCAGACTGCCTTCCCTATTCCACTAGATAGAATTAGGGATGGAGTGGGAAGATAGCAGAGAGGCCAAAGACTGCTGAAGGTTTCTCTTTGTTAGGCTCCCCACGAAATCTTTCCAGGCCTGTGTGAGCCTGTGTGTGGTGTGTTTGTGTGAGTGCACATGTCTACACACACGCATGCACATGGAATCATTTTACTAGTATTTAATGTTACATTTTCTAGAAAGTCATGAAAGGCAGATTCAGTTCACAGTGTCCCTCACAAGAAGGAAGAGAACTCAGAATAACAAATTGAATTTTGCTGGCCTTTCATTCCATGTTTATCCCTCTGTGCTTTCTTCCCTTCTATCCATAACTATTTCCCATCCACATTTAACTGTTTTTCCTTCCAGACAAAACTGCATTCCTATTGTTAGGATCCTCTTTGTATATCCCATCAGATGAAGAGATTCTTATCTGTGAGGCTGTATGTCGTTGTGTTCTGCACTTCTTTATAAGGTGATTCTATTGAGAATTATACTCTTATTCAAAAGTATGCAAGTCTCAGGTTTGCTCAGACCATTCTGTGTTAGGGTTCTCCAGAGAAATAGAACTGATGTTTATTGTATACAGAAAAAATTATGGGAATTGACTTCTGTGATATGGAGGTTCTCTAAGTCCCATGACATGCTCTCTAGAAGCTTGAGAATCAGCAAAGTTGGTAGTGTTATTCAGTTAGAGTCTGAAGGCCTGAGAACAGGCAGACTTTTTTTTTCTCAGGACTCAATGCTTTCAATGTAAAGGATGTGCAATGTTGATATATGAAAACGGGACTTCCAGTGAAAGATCCCCAACTCATCCCAGTGGTGTGTGCAGAAGGCATTAAGGTCATTGAATCACGTGATGAGAGAGTAATTCTTTTTCCAATTCTTCTTCAATCCTGTTGATTATAGAAAGACAGAAGTCTCATTTGGGGATTAGAAAGTCCAAGAGAATATTCTTTATTTTTCATGAAATTGGAGTCGACTTTAGACTCAGACCCTTAAGCCAGCAACAGGCAATAGCAACAGTTTCAAAATATTGTTTCATTTTTGGTGTCTTTGTTCTTTCTTCATCATCTAAAATTCACGGAAAATACACACAAGGACACATATGCAATAGTTTCCAGTTTCTCTCAAGAAAATGGATTTTCAAATTAAATTGATTTATTCGAAAATAAAGTTTTCATTAATAGAAAATGAATTGCAGTGTAGGTGAGAAATGAAGTTTTGAAAATCTCACACTATCCAAATCCAAATCCCTGCAGTTCATGTCATTTCTGTTTCTGAGGTTTGGCAATTTGGACCCTGATTCTTTGGCTTCCTTACCCTGTCTTATTTCTTATTCAGCTTTCTTCCTATGATGGTATGCAGCAAATGAAGTAGAGGTTGGACTGCCATGTTTAATTGTCTGGGTAGATATTAATATAGACAGTTAAGGAGGGAAGAATCTGAATAGTGGAGGCGAGGGCATCCCAGATGAGCAAAATGGGAGCATCTATGGGATAAAGCACCTCCACATTTTGTGGGTAAAGTGAGGGCAGGGCGCAGCTGCCCCTGAGGCCACTGCCACAGATGCTTGGAGGTGTTTTCTCTGGTCACCACTGTCACAGGCATTGCTGACATTGCCCAGAGGTTTTCTCTTGGGGCACAGCTGCCCCTGGTGATGCTGCTGCAGGTGCCCCAAGGTCTTTTTTCCCTGTGCAGCTGCCATCTACATGGCTGCTACCTCTGACCCCCTACTTGCTGCCAGTGCCACTGAGGACTGCAGCTGCTGCTGATGCCCTGCCTGCTGCCACCAACCCCTGCCAACTACTGCTTCCACCACCGCCCAGAGGTCCACTGCTAGGGAGACTCCAGATTTGGTTACACATGCCGGTCAAAGCCTGGAGTTTGGGTGCCAGCTGGTTTGCTGCCATCACCATCTTAAGGTGCAGCTGCCCCTGTCTGGGGACACCAACCAGGACCTAGGGGTTCAGGCTAAGGGTGTCTGCAGGTCTGGCTGCTCCTGTGGTTTTCCTCCTGGGAGTGCTGGTTGCTGCCATCTAGTTACTATTTCTCAGGATTTCTCATCCCTGGTGGTCTCTCTTCAAATTCCAGTGGCATTGAGATCTTGGGACTGCAAAGTGGCCAAACCCAGGACATGTGAGGCTCACATTGGTGGGATAGTGACTGGGTATGCCAGGGCCTGTCTGGGCCAGGCAGCCTTGTGGGAAGTCAGACCCAGGGCCGAGAAACTTTTGGGCACTGGCAGAGACAGTTGTTCAATTTTTCACCAATATTTATTTTATTTTTATTCTTTTTTCCTCTGGCATCTTTCTCCACCATACTTGGAGCAGGGTGTTCTTTGTGCATCAGTTTGTTAAGGACGGTGATATATGCATGGTGTTTTGCACTTCTGCTATATGTTCTAATATTTTTAATTTTTTCTCTTTATATGTATTCTTCCTCTTTCTTGTCTGTTTTCCTGGATTCCCTTTCTACTTTTTCTCAACCTAAGAGCCAATCTCTGTTGGTTCCTCTTCCCCTCTTCCAGTGGAATTTTGCTTCTGGCTTCTCTCTTTTTCCCTCATGAACACCATGTCCTTTCTGTTCTCTTTGTCCAGTATTTGAGATTGTGGATCCTTTTGGCAAGTTTTCTGTTTATATTGTGGACAGTGATTGAACTCATCTTTGCTGTTAAATAAAGAGGGTAATGGATGCCTTTGTGGGAGCTGTTGGATTTGAGGCTGTGTGCTATTTGCACGGGGTGCTATTGATGTTGGTCTCCCTCTTAAAGGTGGGATACTGGAAATCTTCAGGGACAATATAGGTCTACAGGGTAGAATCTGTACAACTAGAGGGGAAAACACACAAGCAACATGAAAAAACAAAGGAACAAAGTGCCCCAAATAAACAAGATGCCCCAATAAGAGTGTCCCCTGAAAACACAGTGGAAGAAATGTCCATGAAGGAATTTAGAATGTACATAATTAAACTGATCTGCAAATTAAAGGATGTTATAAGCAGTGAAATCAAAGAGAAAATACAGGATGTGAAAGATCACTTCAATAAAGTTAGTGAATCTGGAAAAAAAAAACCCCAGAAATCCTGAAATGAAGAAATCAATAAACAAAATTATAAATTCAATTGCAAGCATCTCCAACAGACTAGACCATTTGGAAGCCAACCTCAGGCAATGAAGGAAAAAAATTTAATATTGAAAATAAAGTTGTCCATGTAGAGAAGATGGTAAGAATCCATGAACAGAACTTCCAAGAATTATGGGATAACATGAAAAGAACAAATTTAAGAGTTGTTGGGATAGATGAAGGAGCAGAGACACAAATCAAAGGAATGCACAATCTTTTTAATAATATAATACCAAAAATTTCTCAAACCTAAACAATGAAATGGAAAATCAAATACAGGAGGATTATGGGGCCCCAAATGCACAAAGTTACAGCAGACCCACACCAAGAATGACTAACATACAGAATAAGGATAAAATCTTAAAAGCTGTGAGAGAAAAAAAGGAAATTATATATAGGGAAAAATAATTCAAATCTTAACTTAGTTGTGAACCCAGACCCTCAAAGCTAGGTGGTCATGAAACAACATATTTCAAACACTGAAACAAAATGGATGCCAACAAAGAATTTTATATCCAGAAAAATTAAATTTCAGATTTGAAGATGAAATAAAAACCTTCCATGATAAACAAACATTAAAAGAATTCACAGTTAGAAAGCCTGCACTACAGAATATTCTCAACAAAATATTCCATGAGGATAAAGTGAAAAAAAAATAGTGAAAACCAACAAAGGGAGGAACAACACTAAAGGAATAGTTGAAGGAGAAACTAAATCAAATTAAAAGCCAGAAATAAACCAAAATGACTGGAATACAAATCATATCTCAGTAATAACCTTGAATGTTAATGGCCTAAACTCATCAGTCAAAAGACATAGACTTGCAGATTGGATTAAAAAATAAGACCCAACAATGTACTGTCTCCCAGAGACTCACCTCATAGGCAAAGACATCCACAGACTGAAGGTGAAAGAATGAGGAAAAAATGTATAACTCATACGGATTGCATAAACAAGCAGGGGTTTTCTATTCTTATATCAGATAAAGTGGACTTCAAGCCAAAGTTAATCAGAAGGGACAAAGAAAGTTACTTCTTTCTACTGAAGGGAACTGTACATCAGGAAGACATAATGATTGTAAATATTTATGCTCTCCCAAATGGACTATCTATGTACATCAAACAAACCCTTCTCAATTTCTAGAATCAAATAGAACAAAACACAATAACATCAGATGACTTTAATACATCTCTCTCACTAGTGGACAGATCTTCTCATCAAAAAGTAAATAAAGAAACTATAAAATTAAATAATACAATCATTAATTTAAACTTAACAGACATATATAGAATATTTCATCCATCAACAAGTGAATACACTTTTTTTCTCAAAAGCACATGTGGGTCATTCTATAAAATAGGCCATATCCTATGCCACAAAGCAACTCTTAGAAAATACAAAAAAATGGAGATAATACCCTGCATTCTATCAGATCATAATGCACTGAAATTAGAAATCAATGATAAAATCAAATATAGAGACTACTCTAAAACATGGAGACTAAATAATGCACTATTGAATGATGAATAAATAATAGAAGAATTCAAGGATAAAATGAAAAAATAGTCAGAGGCAAATGAGAATACTGATACAATACAACATACCAAAATCTCTGGAACACTCTGAAGGCAGAACTAAGAGGAAAGTTCATTGCCTTGGGCTCATTTATTAAAAGAATGAAAAGTCAACAAATAAATGACCTAACATTACATCTCAAAGCCCTAGAAAAAGAAGAACAAATCAACACCAAAATAGGAGAAGACAGGAAATAGTTGAAATCAGAGCTAAAATCAATGCAATTGAAACAAAAGAAATAATTGAAGAAATTGACAAAACAATAAAATCTGTTCTTTGAAAAAAATCAATAAAATTGATGAACCCCTAACCACATTAATGAAGATAAAAAGAGAGAAAAGCCCAAATTACTAAAAGACATGATGAAAAAGGAAATATCATGATGGACACAACTGAACTACAGAAGATAATTAGAAACGATTTTGAAAATTTATGCTCCAATAAAATATAAAATATTTAAGACATCAACAAATTTCTAGAGACATATGCCCTACCCTAACTGAATCAGGATGACAGAAATGATTGAAACAGAAAAGTTTCAAGTAATGAAATAGAAAATGCCATCAAAAGCAGACCAATTAAGAAAAGTCCAGGACCAGAAGGATTCTCATCTGAGTTCCACAAGACATTAAAAGAAGAATTAAAACCAATACTCCTCAAATTATTCCATGACATGGAAAAGGAAGGAACCCTTCCAAATTCATTCCATGGGGTTAATGTCTCCCTGATAGCAAAAAGACACATCAAGGAAAGAAAACTTCAGACCAATATACCTGATTAACAAAGATGCAAAAATTGTCCAAAAAAATTCTGGCAACTCTCATAGAAAAACATATTGAAAATATACTGCACCATGATCAAGTGGGGTTTATCCCAGGGGTGAAGGGTTGGTTCAACATACAGAAAACAATAAACATAATTCATCATATCAATAGACTTAAAAACAAAAATCATATGATTATCTCAATAGATGCAGAAAAAGTTTTTGACAAAATACAGCACCCATTCATACTCAAAACACTGGAAAACTAGGGATAGTAGGAACATACCTCAACATCAAAAAAGAAAAAAAAAAGAATACATGCTAAATCAAAGGCCAACATAATTCTAAATGGAGAAAAGTTGAAAGCATTCCCTCTAAAAGTTGGAACAAGACAAGGGCACCCTCTTTCACCACTTTTTTTATTGTTGAGTAACAAGATTATCCATGAAACTCTAGCCAGAGCAATTAGACAGAGAAAAGAAATTAAAGGTATACAAATAGGTAAAGAAAAACTCAAATGATCACTATTTGCCAATACATGATTCTATATTTAGAAGATCAAAAAAAATCCAAATATTTCTAGAACGGATAAAAGAATTCAGCAAAGCAGAAGCATATAAAATCAATACCCATAAATCAAATACATTCCCATACATCAGTAATAAATCCACAGAAATAAAAATAAAGAAAACTACACCATTCACAGTAACCTCCAAAAAAAAAAAAAAAAAGTTGGGAATCAATCTAATGAAAAAGGTGAAAGACCTCTACAATGAAAATTACAGAACACTAAAAAAAAATTGAAGAAGACCTTAGAAGATGGAAGGACCTCCCATACTCCTGGGTAGACAAAATTAATAGTGTCAAAATGGCCATACTACCAAAAGTGTTACAGAGATTTAATGCAATTCCTATTAAAATTCTAATGCTATTTTTCATAGAACTAGAAAAGGCAATCATGAAATTCATTTGGAAAAATGAGAGACCCTGAATAGCCAAAGCAGTCATTAGCAAGAAAAGTGAAGCAGAAGGTATCACAATACCAGACCTCAAACTATACTACAGAGCTATAGTAATAAAAACAGCATGGTATTGGCACCAAAGCAGACATGTAGACCAATGGTACAGAATAGAAGACATAGAGACAAATCCACATAAATACAATTATTTTGTACGAGAGCAAAGGTGGCAAAAACATTCACTGGAGAATGGAAAGCCACATGTAACAAAATGAAATTAACCCCTTATCTCTCACCCTGCACGAAACTCAACTCAAAGTGGATCAAAGACTTAGGCACTAGAACAGAGAACCTGCAACTACTAGAAGTAAAAGTAGGACCAAATCTTCACCATGTCGACTTAGGATCAGACTTCCTTACAAGACCCCTAAAGTGCAAGAAGTTAAATCAAGAATCAATAAACGGGATGGATTCAAACTTATAAACTTCTTTTCAGCAAAGGAAACAATCAATAATGTGAAGAGAGAGCCTACAGATTGGGAGAAAACCTTTACCACATGCACTTCAGATAAAGCATTAATCTCTAGGATATAGAAAGAACTCAAAAAACACCAAAAAAAGAAAAAAAACTATCACTAAATGGCAAAGGAAATGAACAAACACTTCACAGAAGAAGATATGCAACTGAGCAACAAATATATGAAAAAATGTTCAACATCTCTAGCAATTAGAGAAATACAAATCAAAACTACTCTAAGATTTCATCTCACTTCAATTAGGATGGCAATTATCAAGAATACAAGCAACAATAAATGTTGGCAAGGATATGGGGAAAAAAGTACACTCATACATTGCTGGTAGAAAAGCAAAATGGTACAACCATTATGAAAAGCAGTATGGAGATTCCTCAGTAAACTTGGAATGGAAATACCATTTGACCCAGCTATCCAACTCCTCTGTTTATACCCAAAGAACTTAAAATTAGCATACCACAGTGATTCAGCCACATCAATGTTTATAGCTGCTCAACTCACAGTAGCTAAACCATGGAACCAACCTAGGTGCCCTTCAACAGATGAATAGATAAAGAAAATGTGGTATATGTATACAATGGAATATTACTCAGCTTTAAAGAAGATTGAAATTATGGCATTTGCTGGCAAATGGATAGAGGCAGAGAATATCATGCTATTCATACCCAAAAAACCAAAGGCAAATGTTTTCTCTGATTTGAGGATGCTAATTCACAATAAGGAGGTGGGTGGAGATAGGGAAGAATAGAGTTACTTTATGTAAGGTAAAGAGGAGTTAAGTGGGGGAAGTGTTATGGGGTAGGAAGGATAGTAGAGTGAAGAATACATTATTACCTCATGTACTTATATGAGTCCATGACTGGTGTGATCCTACAATATGCACAGTCAGAGAAATGAGAACATACACTCCATTTATGCATGATCTATCAAAATGTATAAATGCATTCTACTGTCATGTACAACTAATATTTTTTAAAAAGAGGGTAAAGCATCAACTACAAATAATCTGAATCTCCAAGTTCTTAAATCTGCAACAGGAGGACTAGCAGCTTTGAGTGACTGAGTGGTGCATGCTCTTTTAGTGTAGCCCTGCTCTTAGCTCTGATGCACGTTTGACCCACTCATGGTCTATGTCCATGGTTGTGCCTGTTGCTTGCAGGGCCTGTCTTGGCCACATTTTT
>JAJEJO010003023.1:0-170316 GCA_020662805.1 Glaucomys volans
TGGGCTGCTCCCGAGTCATCACTGCCACCTCACCAGGGGATCCTCCACTTGAAGTGCAGGGAAAGACGGGAGAACTTTTTCCCAGAGAGAAAACTGCCTCTGTGATGCTATTCATTCAACTTGGCTGTAACGCATGGAAAGTAATGCATGTTTCAAAGAGAAGATGCGTAATTTACAGCTTCTTAATTCATAAAGAATTCAGTGAATCATGTTGGCCCTATTGGATTCTGGAGAAGCCTGAAAATTGGCCAGAATCAGCAAAGGTTTTCAGAAAGCTATGCATTTTAATCTGCTCGAAAGTTTTGGACTCCGGACGTCCTTTAGCTCTGGAAATATACATGCGAAACACTGATGTGTGGAAATTTCCACTCTGTCCTGACCAGCTGAGGCTGTTCTGTGAATGAAACCTCAGGCTTTGCCTCCATTCCTAAAGCATCATTTTTCTTAAAGAAAAAAAAAGGGGGCGGGGATTTGGATTTTCTGCTTAAGTGTTTCAGCAAATATGTTTTCCGAGTCTTCAGAGATAAGAAAGTGAAGTGCTTGATCTCCAACTGGTTTGAATTTGATTTTGAACCAGGTGGGATAGGGACCTAAAGCTCCGTGTTCTCACACTGTCTCAGCTGCCCTGGCCTGATTTGTCTCACCCAAAAATGGGACCACACTCCTTTCCTCCTGGGTCACAGGATTGTTGAGGGAATCACTTGTACACAGAAGAGCTTTGGAAGCTAAATTTTAGTATTGATGTGTTCATTCACCTGGCTCTGCTAGTGACTCCCTATGACCTAAAAATGGTCCCTTTGTTCTTTGGTGGCAGCTCAGGAAGTGGCAGGCAGCATTCTATTCAAAGGGACCATTTTTTCTACAGGTGTGGAGCTTCTCTGCTCAGGGAACCCACAGGGGCTGCTGTTTTCACAGGCTCAGGACACCCAGGGCCATGCCCTGAGCCATCATCAGGTCTATGGGTCTCAAATGGCCTCTCGAGACCCCTTCCCCGGGAGCAGGCTTCTAAGGAAACTGCTGCCTTCTGTGTTCCCAACAGCTGGAGATGCGTTTGATCCTGGCCTGCTGGCAGACATTTGTCCCGTGTTTATTTACTTGGAGGTCACATAGGCACGGGGTTGTGGAGTGTACAAGCCACCCATCCTCCCCGTGTGAGGGGCGGGAGAGTCCACTGGAGCCCGATGCTGTGCGGGGAGGGTAGGGCCATCCACAGGCACTGGGACAGAAGCCCCTGCTTCAGAGACAGTCTCTGAAATATGTTTATCAAAGCTATTTTTAGAACCAAAGGCCATTTCTGGGGGGTTAGCATGATGAGCAGTATCCCTGGTGGCTCTGGGCAAGCAGAGGAAGATGGGCAGAGGGGAGAGGGAGGAGGAAGGCGGGAACACCGAAAGGATTCTGGAGTAGAGGAGAGACATGGAGAACTACGGGCCAAAAGCTTTGTGAGAGGAGAATGCCACCAGCCACCTCCTGAGCTGCCACCAAAGAGCATTAGCTGTGTGTGCGGGGGCAGTGGGGTGTCACAGGCTAGCCTGCTTCCCCGCACATTAGCACATCCATCCTTCCGCCTCCCCTGGGTAGTCTTAGCACCCAGCACCACCCTTCCTATAGGCCAGCAGGGTGGGCCCCAGAGGCCGAGTGGGCGAGACACTCAAACCACAAATAAAGAGAATTGGGATGCTTTAGTCACTCAGGGAACAGGCCAGGGAAAGGAGAATGTGAGAGCCCTTGCTAGGATGTACACGGTCATGTGACCAAAGGATACAGCTGCCAGCCAAGACCAAGAAACGCCCGGCAGAGCCAGGCCTCAGAGGGAGAGTGTCAGTCACCACAGAGCTTCCCACAGGGTGGGAAAGGGCAAGTGCTCAGAATTGGAGTGTGTCCCGGCAACCAGGATAATATGGGTGCCCAGGCTGCCCGGCTTCCTGGCCTCCTTCAGCCGCTCACCAACCAACCACTGCCTCCTGTCTCTCTAGCTCATATGCAAACCCTTCAGAGTGACTCTGATCTGTCCAGGCAACTGAGTTGTCCAGCTCCTCACAGGACATGCTGTGCCACTGAGCCACGTCTCCTGCCTGCTGTGGTCAGGGCGGTGGGTGGGACAGGATGCAGCCAGTTGAACATAAAGTGCTGCATCAGTTCCCCTAGCTGCTGTGACACACACCCAAGGGCATCGACCAAGAGAGATTTATTATCTTACTGTCTGTGGGTCAGGAATCCGACATGGGCTTCACTGGGCTAAAAGCTCAGTCTTGGCAGGACTGGCTCCTTTCTGGAAGCTCCCAGGGAGGGTCCATCTCCTTGCTTGCTCAGGTTGACAGCACCTGTTTCCTGTGGCTATAGAACTGAGATCCCATTTTCTTGCTGTCTGACCTCAGCTGAAGACCCTTCCTGTTTCTTAGAGGCCACCGATGTGTCTTAGTCCGTGGCCTCCTTCCTGTCTTCACAGCCACCATTAGCAGGTCAGGTCCCTTTCACCCTTCAAATCTGTCTTCTTCCATTTCATTTCTCTAACCCAGAAGGGAAGCAACCTCCACTTTTTGAGGCTTATCATTAAATTGGGCCCACACAGAACATCCAGGATAACCTCCCCATCTCAAGGACTGTAACCTCAGTCACATCTACAGAGTCCCTTTTGCCATTTCAAGTAACATATGCACATCCAGGCAGTAGGGCACAGACGTCTTGAGGATCAGTTATTTCACCTATTGTGACATCATCAAGGACTGCTTCCTCAGCTGGGGATTGAGGGGACTCTAAAAAGGCTGTGAGTGTGACAGGTTTCTAGAAATGTGGCCTGTCCCACCCATAGGAGGGCAGTCTGCATTGGCTCTCCACTGTGCCAGGCTGCCATGCAGTGGCCCCTAACCGTGGCTGTCCTGTCCCTGCAATACCAAGTGGCAAGTCATGCATTATGTCACACATCCTTCAATGACTATTCATCCATCCAGCCAGCCAGCATTCATTCATTCAGTACTGACTTAGTACTGTCCATGTGGTGGGCACTGTAGTAGCAACCGCAGATAAAACGTTGAGCAAACATAGACACAGTGTCTGTTCTCATGGAGCTCATGGTCCTACCAAGGAGACTGGCACAAATTCCTAAAGCATACAGGTGCACAGAGTAGCAACTGCATCACGTTCTGCACTGCAGATGAACACCTTCCAGGCATGGAATGGGGGCACTTGGCAGATCTCAAGGTGATAGAAATGATGACTGAACTGAAGGAAAAGAGAAAAGAGAAAACCATCCAAACATGGGGAAGAGCGCTTGCAAAGGTTCTGTGGCAGGAGGGGGCACAGCGAATGTGGGGAAAAACCAGGAGGCTAGAGCAGGAGTGACTGATGAAGGAAGGAAAGAGCTTAGTTCAGTGACGTGGGCAGGTAGGGGTCAGGCCCCAGAGAGCCTCCTGGGCCCTGTCCAAGAACCCTGGGAAGGCACTAAAGCCAAGGAGCCATGTTTAAATGAGATCCTGAAACTTACTTTTGGGGGGAGAAAAATCACTTCATCTACAACATACAAAGCAGAGAAGGACTCCGAGAACATGTGCACGGACAGGTAATCAGAGGCTACAGTAATGATCCAGGAGTGAGAGTGACCACAGAGCGAGTATTCGCAGACCATCAGCCATGTCAAGGGAGCAGCTTCAGGTGGGGCAGGGTGGCCCTGGAGAGCATCTTCCCAGAAGTGTTCAGCACAGCACTGTCCTTGCAGTTGCTCTGCCTGGTTAGCAACAGAAGCCAAGACTTGAAAAGCTCAACTCCAGCAAGGAGAGAGGCGACAGCTCCGAGCTGCAACAGGAGTTGTCATTGGCTGGCACATGTTTAGTTAGCAAAGAGCAATGCAGATACCTAGCAACCTGACAAGTGAGGTGAGGATGTAGGGGTATCTATGGGGAGTCTGTAGGGACAGGTGCAGACATGTCAGGCATAAGGCTCAGGAGACCTGAGGAGGGAGGGGACTGCCCCAGCTGAAGTACACTCCAGAAAATGTGCAGCAGCCTGAGAACTGCAGGCTGCTCCGGGTGATCTGCCCACTTGGCTGGATCCAGCAGAGTTTTAGGGAGTGAGGAGCTCAGGGGTGGAGAAGTGTTTCTCCAGATGTCCCTGCAGGGAGAAAGTGGCTCTGCTCCAGTTCCTCTGACCTGCTTTCTCCACAGAAGGTCCCATCAGGACCATCAGCCACAAGGGCTGCCAGAGCACACCAGGTGCATCCCGCTGGCCACCTGTCAGCTGAGCTCATCTGCTCTGGGCCCTGCCCCTCACTGTGAGTCATCAGAACCTGCTGCAGCTGCGCCTGGCCGCTGGGATCAGTGCTGCACCCCTGCTGAGCCAGGTGGCTCCATTCACTAAGGTGGTGGCAGCAGCCTTGGCTTCTCGGGAGTCACCTGGGGGCTTTACACACCAAGATGCCTCAGTCCCACATGGGCAGATTCTGGTTTAATTGGTTTGGGGTGCAGCCTGGCTTTGATATTAAAAGAATATTTAAAAAACCAGAAGTGATGCCAAGGTGTACCTAAGGCTGGGAACCACCGGGAAATTAACCACCCATCCATTCTTGGCTGAATGTGCTAGAACTGTTTTCCTTGAAACCCTCCAGTGTCTTAAAAACTTACCTTCTTATCCTCTGCCCATTTGGAAAATGCTATATTTGCCTTCTCCTTAGAAAATGTTCTATTTGCTAGGCTTTTAATTGACACCTGCAAATAAATGTCATTAAGGAGGTTTCATGACGTACTGCAGCACCCACGGTATTTGTGAATACCCTGTGTAGGTCTCCAGTCAGTGAAGCATTCTTTTAAAATTGAAAAGAGTATATTGCAAAAAGCATATTACACTGTGCATTTAAGGTCTCACTTTTGGAAGCTACACTTTAGACAACAAAACAGGGAGTGAGCACTTTGATGAATAAAATATTTTAGCCTGTGGACATCCTTTTATTTAGGTTGACAAGGCACTTGGAATCCATTGCCATGTCTTCAGGGAGACACGTGACATTCTTTTCTTTAAATGCAGGACAGTTCACGCAAAGATATATAAATGCTAACTAAAATGATGTGGGTGAACAGACCTGTACTTTAAATACGGAAATGTTCTTTAAATGCAGTTGGGGAGCTTGCTGTTCGATGAAGCAATGGGGTGGAGTTCTACATAAACCGAAAAACTAATGACTCCATTTATTGGTGTTAAAATTTTGAATTCCATATGCTACACTTGTTTTACAGAAGTTGGCACACTGCTAGAGGTGTCCCCAGTTTGCTCTGCCGTTTGGAATATTGTCTCCTCTGCCCAACTGTTTTACCTACACAGTATAAACTCCCCAAAGGCCAAATGATCTCCAAACATGTTCTTAAAAATATTTTGCAAAGTCTGAAGACAGAAAAAGTAAGTGTAAAAACATCTAAGAGATTTATTGGAATCTCAGCTTGAATTCTAATTGCAAGTACTTATGAAAATGTCAATATTAACATGAAATAGCTGGCAGTTTTTCTAATAAATGTAAATTGAATTAGATAGTGTGTAATTGGAAAAATACTCGAATCGCTCAGGCTCCCTCAAAACAAGTCTCAGAGTCTGTTAGCTGCAGCAGCCTTGCCCTCTAATGGCTAGAAACTGAAGGACAAGACTAATGCTGTTGACTGCGTATAGCGTAGAAACTAAGAAGAAGGGATGGCTGGCCATTTGTCACCACATATATTAAGGATCTCTGCGAAGGATGGGCCCCATGTAGATGCTAGCATGAGTATAGTATTTGTATTATCATTGTTATTATTGTTGCAGGGCTGGGGATCCAACTCAGGGTCTGTGCATGCCAGGCAAGCTCCCCACCACTGAGCCACACCCCTCCCCCACCCAGCATGGCAGGCAGAAGGATAGAGAGCCGAGGACATGCCCAGTGCCTTGGAGCTTTGGGGTGATCTTCAGTAGAAACAGGTATTGCAGATGCCCCATCTCCTGAAATGTGATTGAAAAGTCAAACTTGCATTTTATATTAAAATATCTAAATGCCCAAGAAAGTTCCAGAATAAATGACCAGGTCCAGAGACTGTGATAGTCCTGGTTCATAATTAATAAGATTTGTAAAGCACAGTTTAACAAATTTTTTGGTTTCTTTTATGATTGACTGATGAGTGTCACACGTAGAATAGAAATGATACCAATAGATATGGTCTGGTGGGAATTTAATAGGAAGTTTGATTTTACTCCATCTGACATTTTTCATTCATCTTTTAGGAAAGCAGCTGGGAGTGAATGGTTCGGGTGGGGGTTCAGCTGGCTTTTTCTCTGACTCAAAACTCACGCATATATTCATGGTTGAATTAAAGAAGTTCAGTCAAAGCCTATTCAGTTTCAAGACAAGCAGACCTTCTAAAAACCATCTGTGAAAGAAGTTCCAGTTGCCTAATGGATAAGATATAGGGCCCCTAAAACTCAGCTTTGCAGTGCATTCACAGAGTTGAACCACAATGGAATGGTATCAACATCCAGCTGAACATTTCTAGACTCATCTCCTTAGGTGTGACTTCTGTGGTAAGGTGGCCTCCCCTTCAATACCCCAGAGTGTAAAACACTCTCTGCTCTTAAAGTTAGCACACCTCTTGGATGGGACTTGTAGAAAAGCCATAAGACATATAGAAGAGTTACCAAGTTCAACCAGAAAGTGTAGAACTTTGATGACAATAAATCTCAGATAAAATTGGTGGCATTCCATAACTGAGCATTGTTAATAAAGGCCTGTGAGAATTTTTTAAAAAAAGACCAGAACCAAGGCAATAAGATTAGCCTCAACTTTGATTAGTATTAATCTCTTTTTCTCTGGGTAATCATTTCTCAGTGTGGATTTGCATTTTCTTCAACTTGCTCATGTAGTGCTTCCTAATCCTTCAAATTCTTTCATGTCTGCATGAGCCTTATGTTTTAACTAAAGTACAACTGATGATAAGGTATGATCCCTTCTGCTCCCAGCACCCACCTCCACTCCCTGTTGGACACCCAGGAGCAGATGCAGGTGTGTGGTGCACCCTGTGTGTGCAATCTCAATGTAATTTGAGCAACTCTTATGTGCCAGGAACTGGTAGGGGAAGAGCTGTGCCAAGGGGGACATCGATTCCTATGACATGCCCCCCTGCACACAGGTCTTCCTGTATTCCATTATCAGGAGGAACACCCTCATCTGTTCAGACACCCAGACAAGAGACTCAGAGTCTTCCCTGCCTGCCTTCTCTTCCCCATGCAACTCATATGCAACTGACTGTTCTCTTAGTTCGTTTCTGTTGCTATAACAGAAGGCCCAGGACCAGGTCATTGTAAATAACAGAGGTTTATTTGTCTCATGGTTCAGGAGGCTGGGAAGTCTAAGCATGGTGGATCATTAATCAGTGCCAGCATCTATTCAATTTCTGTTGAGGGCTTGTGCTGCTTCAACTCAGGTGGAAAGTGGAAAGGCAGGTAGGCAAGCAGAAAAGGAAAAGGTGACCAAACTCCCTCCCCCCATGAGGCTCCATCCCCATGGCCCAAACCTTTCACTAGGCCCCGCCTCCCAACGCCACAGTGCAGATTCCAACACAAGTTTTGGAGGTGGCAAACCACATTCAAGCCACGGCAGCCACCTCCTCAGCCTGTGCTCTCTGGAAGCAAATCCTGAGGTCCACAGACAGCCATCCGAGGAAATAGGAACAGGAGCTGCAGAGAGATACTGGCAGCCTTAAGTTGGTTACCAACCACCATGGACAAGTGAGGATAAGCCCTCCAGGACTCAAGGGCAGAGTGGAATTTGCCTGAATAAAGAAATAAGGGAGCCATCAATCTACCATTTCTGTCATTGGTTAAATTTGTCCTCGAAACATTAATTCCCATATGTCTGCTCTCTATAAACCTCTGTTCTTCACGAATCACCTAGTCTTAGGTATTGTGAACTGTACACCCATGAGTGTACACCCACAGGAATAGTGGATGTCACACTGAGAATAGAAAGCAGGGACACACCAAGCTGCCAAGGCTAGAGTTCTCAGGTTGTCTCTCTGTGAAGCTTGTGGCTGTGGCAATGGCTAAAGGAACAGGTGGCCAGGGAACTTGAGGCCAGACATCAATGTCCAGTCAGCCCCTAAGCCTGGAGCTCCCTCTGCAACTTCTCTCAGGTCAGCCCCAGCAGCGACCATTGACAAAGCCCTCAGCATTTCTCACCTGGACTTCTGCAGAAGCCTGGGAGCTCATCTCCTGACCCCAGTTCATCTCCTTCCCACCCGTGGTCAAAGCATCTACAGTGCAAATCTGATCCTATCGTTCCCTGCAAAAACTCTGCTGTGGCTTCCTACTCCCTCAGTGTGATGTTAGCTGTCATCGTGATTTAACATTGTCATCATTATTTGATCCAAAAGCATCACAATCCTGTGCGAATCTAAAAATATTTCAATAAATTTTTGATTAGTAGAAAGTATCGTGTACCAATAGAGAAACTATAGGTTGATAAATAAAGAACACAGGAAAAATTGGAGAGTTAAAAATAAAAGTCTCCTTCTAAGTCCACATACATCAAAATAAGTACAAGATGGATTTAAAAGGTAGAGAGTAAAAAATCAAACTGTGGAAGTAAATATATAAATTCGCCAGGGACATGGCGCACACACACACACACATACACACACATCCGCACACAATTGAAGAAATCACAAAGGGAATGAAGTTTAGATTTGTCCCTATAAAAATTAACAGTTTTTTAATATAGTTATAAATAATGCTAAAAGGCAAATCAAATGGAGACAACAGTTACTACAATCATGATAGAGGGTTAATTCTTTAAGATATAAGAAATTTTACAAATCAGTGTATAAAAACACTAAAACCCCCAACTGAAAAGTGATAGATTCTAGAAAATCTAAAACTTATTCAGCCTTACTCATAATTTCTTAAAATTGCAAACTAAGGTAGTAAACTACCTTGAACATACCAAACTGGCTGAGATTTTAAAAGTTATGAGTAGGGGTGTGTTCCTAATGCTTAACGTCCAGTAAGAGATGATTTGTAACATTTGCCAATTTCTGTGGTGTAAATACTCTTCCCCATTGTGATGTCAAGCCACTAATGTGACCTGACAGAACACAGCAGTTAAGAGGTGGGCGTGTGTCTTTTCTAAGCTGTTACTAGCTGGCTGCTGTACATCTCTGACTTAAATGCTATGCTGTCCAGGGTGCATCAAAAGGGATGTGTCCATCTGTTTCTGGCATCAGGATTCTGGGAGAGTGATCCATGTTGTTGAATTATTGCTCAATTCACAAGCCCCTGGCCTGCACAGAGTCCTTAGACGTTTTTATCTTTGTCAATCTGAGAGGTGAGAAATAATGCAGGATTTTATGTTGCACCCCTGTCTTTAGCAGTGAAGTTGACCATCTTCTCATCCATAGAAGGGGCATGTGCATGGTCTTTCCCTCGTTCCTCATATCCTTGCCCATTCTCTTAACATTCAAATTCCTAGAAACTCTTTAGAAAATTTCAGGAATTAACCCATTATTTGTGATATGAATTGCAAATATTTTCTCCAAGTTTGTAATCAATCTCTTCTTTGTGGTGTTTTTTTAAATAAGAAGTTTTTTATTTCTTTGTATTCAAATTTAGCTACATTTTTCTATAGTACAGCTTCTAAGTTTTATGTTATACCTAGAAGAACTTTTGACTCTGAAACCAGAGAAAATATTCTTCATGTAATCTTCTGAGTTTTTTGCTGTTGTTGTTATTCATGCTAAATTAAAATCTTTAATCCATCTAAAATTTATAGTACTATCAGGTATAATGTTAATCCATTATATTTCCTCCCCAGATTAACAAATTATCCCAGCATTTATTGAATAATTATTCTTTTATCCACTAATCAAGTGTCACTTTTTCCAAATAATAAATATTTAATTTTAGAGGGGTCTTTTCTGTTTCTTTTCAGGGATTGAACTCGGGGTACTCGATCACTGAGCCACATCCCCAGCCCTATTTTGTATTTTATTTAGAGACAGGGTCTCACTGAGTTGCTTAGGGCTCCGCTTTTGCTGAGTCTGGCTTTGAACTCATGATCCTTAACTTCAGCCTCTGTATACAGCCACTGGGATTACAGGCATGTGCCATCATACCCAGTGACTTCTGTTTTATTTTCTTCCAATGGTCTGTATCTGATGTGCAGGAGAACTCTAGCCTATGTATTGTGTGTGTGTGTGCATGGGTGCACATGCCAACTATTATATAATTATACAAGATAAATTTATTATGTAATATATAATAATATAATTATATGATAAATAGTAACTACTGTGCAATATACCTTTTTTATCTGGTAGGCTCCAGTCTCTTCTTACTCTTTCCTGCCTTTCTTTTCATCTTTCCTCAGGAACTTTGAGCTCAACTTGTCCAGCATAAGTTTCAAAGTTTGCTTCATTTGGATCTTGCACATTTCTTGTTCAGTTGATTCCTAAGTATTTTATCTTATTTGTTGATACTGTTGTTTCATATGGTTGTTAGTACTATTACCTCATGTATATTATTTTCAGCTCAACTCACTGAATTATCTGTTTAACGATTGATTTTCATGGGATTCTCTTCTGTTTAGCAGATAAAACTACATTCCTAGCTAACAATAATTTTCTCTTTCTTTTCTCCATTTTTTGTAACTCATCATTTTGCTTTGATCTAGGACAGTGCTAAACATAATGGTGATAAGAATTGGTTTCTTATAGGATTCAGAGGGTCAGAGTAAAAATTAAATGACTAGTTGTTGGGGTTGGAGTTGTGACTCAGTGGTAGAGCACTTGCCTGGTATGTGTGAGGTCCTGGGTTTGATACTCAGCACTACATATAAACAAACAAACAAACAAATAAATAAATAAAAGATCCATTGACAACTGTAAAAAATATTTTTTTAAAAAAATGGCTAGTTGTTAAATTTTGTTCATTTCCATTTTTTTCCTACCAGACCGTAGTGTTTAGGATCCAGATCTTTTGGAATTTCATTCCAAAGAGAAGGTAAACATAATCCTCAATAACTAATGACAGAGAACCTTAAGGAGAAACATAAAGAATGTTCATCACCCCTCCCCCAAGTTCTCATCACTGACCTGTCACATGGCTGTTCTTTGTGATAACCCACCAGCTCCAAGGGGGCTCTGTTCTCAACAGCCTGCATCACTAGAGTGAATCCAATGCCCGTGTCCTTTCTTTGGGTCCCCAGATTGGGGGTTGTCTTGTTTCTTATTCCATGGGTACAGTTTTCCTGGCATTCAGTTACTGTAATAAATGCAGAACAGATTCATCACTGACACTTTTGCAATACAAAGGAATGATGAAAAACACTGGTGTCTGAAGGTCAAGTTAGGTGCACTTTTGCTTTGCTTTCAATTTTGACAGCAAAAGTAAGAATGAATGGCTGCCTGTCACGGGGGTCTTGGGCTAGGTTTCCCCACTTCTGATACTGAGCTCTGTCCCTCCCCTTCTCTGTTATAAAGACTTCTTTGACTTCTGCGGGGTGGGGGGCTGCCAAAAAAAGGTAGGTGAGGTCTTTGAAATGACTCTGAGCACACCTGACGTTAGAAAGATGAGGGCCCCCTTACTCGGGCCCTGCGCTGTGATCAGATTCAGTTCATTCGCTGAACTGCAAATATGGAAGCAGATGAACTATGATCCTCGAAAGAACTATTGATGCCTTGCCTGGGGGATGTTCTCCTTGCAGTTTTGGACTTGAGAAGTGCAAGGGAGAACTTCAAAGTGGCTCATCCACCTCCTGCCACGCTCACTCTCAGCCCTGTATGGTCACCAGGCCCCAATTCTTCATTTTCCTTTGCTTTTGGAAACAGCAGATTTGAGGGAATGAACCCCTCACTTGAATTGTTTTGTCTTCAGGGTTATCTGAGACTTTAACTTTGTCATTTGGGCTACTCCCCTGATTAATTTAGATTGTTAATATCATAAATTAGTTTAGGCCTTTTACCTTTATGTGCCAACCCCAGGTTAAATCCTGAGTAATCCTTTCTTCATTTTGAATGGTAGCTTCTGTCTCTGGCCCATCACAGACTGGCTCCTCCAGCCTCACTGTATTTCTTTCCTCCCGTGGATATTCTGCCCACATCTCCATCCAGTACTCATATCCATAGGGATCCTGTAAGGCTTTTGTGAAATCTATTTCATACAAATTGCCTTGTCTGTTTTTGTCCAAGCTGATCACTCCCATTACTTAAAACTTTTGAATAAAATACCTACATCACCTATATACATGATCCTGATTTCTAAAAAAATGTTCTTCCTCTGTTCAGTGGAACCTCCTTTTCCCTTTGGCATGTCTCTGAGCTCCTCACTCTCTTGGGTGCTGCCTATACCACAGCCTTCAAGTTCGTTCAAGTCTGCGGCAGGCAGCCTCTGAACCTCAGGTTCCAACCAGTCCTCCTTGCCCCCACCTGGCAGGGCACTGCCAGTTAGTTTTCTGACATAGCACTCCACATCCTGCCATTTGACTCCTGCTCAAGAAGCTCCTTGGCTGCTTCTTGCTGTGATGAATTCTGCAGTCCTTCCTCCAGCCTTCAGGGTTCTTGCTGATCTGGACCATCCTGCCAACCTTGACTTACTGCTTTCCTAAATGAGTGCTGATCACACCGTTTCTCACGTCCTCTCTTAAGAAAAATCCCACTTCCATCCCCTTCCTTATGCTGCCACCCCAGGCTGTGAGGCCTTCAGCTCTTTCTTCTTTCCATCTATATCCTCGCCATCCTCCAAATCTTCACCTCTGAACCCTCTTGGTCCCAACTTTTGGGGGACCCTCCCTTTCTAGAATTCTGGAGGCCTGTGTGTTCTGCCCTGTCTCTGACTCTTGAGTTCACACTGTCTTCCAGGTACTGCTTTGTATTTGAAGATCTCATTTTATCCCCACAACAGTCTGAGGAAGAAGGTGTAATTATGATCTTACTTTAGAGAAAAGAAGCCTGATGTTCAGAGAAGTTAAGTAACTTGCCCAGAGTTAAGTTGCACCCATTCAGGATGAAACCGGGAAATGCAGGCAGACAGGCTTTGCAAGCCATGCTCTTGACCATTCTGCTAAACTGCTTCTTGGTCCTCTGTGGCTCTGTACTTGTTTCCTTGGTCCTCCACAGTCTGCCTGTCAACTCCTGGAGACACTACTGTCTTCACTCCATTCGACACACCACGTTGCCTTTCTGGAGCTCAGCACATAGGAAAGGGTTGGGATTTGTTGCATTTGGGCAGGGAACTTGTCTGTCTCATTCACTAGCATTTTTTTAGCACCTAAAACAAAACCCAAAAAACAGGGTGTGACACTTGTAAATAAGTGTTCAAAGATAATGTGTTGAGTAAATGACCTAATAAATATTTGATCAACTTATAGTTTAGAAAATACACAATTGTGTCAGCACAGCTAAAGTTTCCCCACTGATTCAGTTTATCTGTATTTTATGTGCAGGTATCTCAGTTGCCCCCAAGCCACAGTTGGCAATGAAGCTGAACTGATTCTTTAAGACTATAAAATGTTTGTGCTGATATAAAAAGATAACTGAGACTATGTCATTTATAAAGATCAGAGATTTATTTTCTCATGGTTCTGGAGACTAGGAAGTCCAAGAGCAGGGTGCCAGCCTCTGGTGAGGGCTGCTTTTGGCTTCTGAGTGCTTCCTCCAGAGAGAGGGGTGCTGTGTGCTCACATGATGGAAGGCAGAAGGCAAGTGAGCAGGCGCCCCCCCACACATACCCCACCATCAGGCCCTGCTGTGAGAGTCTAATCTCATTCACCAGAGAGGAGCCCTCCTGACCAGTCATCTCTTTAAGGCCCACCTCTGAATGCTGTCACCTGGACAGCACCTGAGTTTGGAAGGGGATCAGTCACACCATAGCGAGATGCTTAATTGTCCTCAGAGAAGTTAGTCATTGCTCTTGTGTATTTTACAGGCTCTGCCCAGGGCATTGTGGGTCTTAGGAATCGTCTATTACAGGTGATAAAATTAGGTTATGCCAACTCAGTAGAGTGAATATTTTATTATCAAAACAAAAGAGACACTTCTGTTATGTTTAACAGCCTTAACAAAAAGTACCTTTCAACTTGAGGTTTATGAGCACTTGCTTGTTAGGTACTAATCTTAATAAGTCAATAAAATGTTATCATTAGTCCAATGAATCTTCAAAGTTTAATTTTCAGGATGTTTCTTTTTCAAGGAAAAGTGCTTCCATAGTAGGATGAGACATTGTGTGTTTCATACCTTATACCTAAAACTACTTTGGTTTTCCTATTTCATCCCGTGTTGATTTTAATGCTTCAGATAAAAGTAATCTCATCTAATCTAAGTGTTATTAGTGAGAGCCAAGTTTCCGCAGAGGACAATTTGTGCTTAATTTACTTGCCAAATGACATTTAGTACTGAGAATGTTAAGATTCGGTCAAAATAAATGATTTTACATCAAGGGGTGAGTTAACACCAAGGTTTTAAAGGACTATCCTTTAAGAAATCCAAAGTACCTCATTAAATCCACAGTCTTCCAAAAATGTGCTGTTCTCCAAGATGTTTTTATTAGTCCCATTTTGCAAACGGCAAAGCTGTGGTAAGAAGCAATTAAAATGTTTACCAGCATCTGTTGGAATGGCGTCCTACTGGTAGGCCTTGACTTATGAGCAGGTCGCCATTGGTAATCAGAGGTAGCTAAAACAAGACAAGAATGAAAATGATCTGCAAGCAAGAAGCCAAATATGAGAACAGGGTTTGTCATCAAGGTCCTTTAACATGGGGTCCCAGGGCATTGATAAAAGGAAACAAAACAAAACAAAACAGACCTCAGGTCATCATAGTATGTTTTATTCAGCTTTTTTTGTGCTGTGATGAAAGGACCTGACCACAACAACTACAGTGGAGGAAACGTTTATTTAGGGGCTCACAATTTCAGAAGTCTTAATCTATAGACAGCTAGCTTCATTTTTGGGGGTAGAGGTGAGGCAGAATGTCATGGAGGAAGAGTATGGCAGAGGGAAGCAGCTCACAGGATGATCAGGAAGCAGAGACCGGTCTCCAATGGACAGATACAAATATATACCCCAAAGCCACACCCCAATTCCCACCTCCTCCAGGCACACCTACCACTTCAGTTACCACTCAGTTAATCCCTATCGGGGGTTTAAATCACTGATTGGGTTAAGACTCTCACAACCCAATCATTTCTCCTCCAGACTTTCTTGCTCTGTCTCACACATGAGCTTTTGGGAATACCTCATTTCCAAACCCTAACACCACTATGTTATGGTTAGAAGGTAGAAAAGAACATGAAGGTCATCTTGCCTCAACTGCTCATGTGAGTTGTTGGGACTAGAGCAAGAAGGCAGGAACCTCCGTGTGGAGTCAGCCCTCAGCTGATGCTGTGGACCCAGAGGCCAACCCAAATTGAGTGCTCATCAGAGAAGGTGAGTTTAGGAGATAGAATGTCAGGAGCAAATTTGTGAAGGACAAAAAGGTCGTCAAAGGGTATGTAAGTTCTGAAACTAAATTATAAAACCCAGCTGTCTCAAACATTTTCAATCTTCTAAGCTCCACTTACTAAGCCAAGTTCAATCTAATAGCTGACCAGGAAAGGAGGACACAGTCACCTCCAAGTGACCATACTAACCAAGTCACCATAGGTGGAACTGATATCACCACCCTGCCCAATGGGCACGCATGTGCGCACGTGCACGCACACACACATTTCAGTGCCATTTACTGAAATTCGAGGTGCTTTCTTTTAAGTTGAACTCTTTTTTCTAGGTTCTTTGCCTTAAATAAATATAAATAAACCTAGGAGATCTGCATTTTATTATCAACATCTTTTAATGAATCTACCCATCTGCAACTGGTTATGTACATTATGTGCATAAATGTTTAGACAATTTATATTCCAATACAGTCAATGCATTTATTCTTTCTTTCAACAAATGCTCAGCACCTACTCTGCAGTCAGCCTTTTAGCAGATGCTGAGGATGCACTGATGAAAAGCACAGCTGTGGTTCCAGCCGGCAGAGTGCATAATCTATCAGAGAAAACAGACATTAAACAAATGGAAGAGATGATCAGGCTGTTGGAACAATACATGCAGAGGTCAAGAATCCCCAGTACTGTAAGAATCTCATGTGGCTGGAGTTTAGAAAGCAGAGAAAGAGCATGATATGAACTGGAGAGGTGGGCAAGAGCTCAGTCATCAAAGGCCTTAAGGAAATATTCTAAATATTGGAGGCCGTATGCTAAATATATTGAAGAGCCTTCTTAACTAGATATTGAGTCGTAAATGGATTGACATGATAGGATTTGCATTTAAAATCTTGAGCAATGGGAAGATATTTGGAGGTAAATTATTTTGGTTTGGAATAGGGTTGTCTTGGTAAAGTGACTGAGAGGCATAGATAAATGAAGACATTTATAAGGCTAAATCAATAGTTGCTTTGTGTGTGATTGCATATGGAGCTAAAAAAAGAAGAAGTAAGGATGGTTTCAGGTTTCTGGTTCGATCAGTTTGATGGATAGTGCTATGGAGGTAGGGGATGAAGGGACAGAGTCAGGAGAAGAAAGTTCTGCTTTGGATATGCTGGGTTCCAGGTGTCTGAAGGATATATGAATAAGATATCTAGCAGACAGAAGAGGGCTGGGCTGGGTGTGTGAACTTGGAGTATCAGAATCTAAAGAGAGGGTAATGAATTTACTAAAACATACGTTCCTTGAGGGTTGAGATCATGTCCAGAGGTTTGTTGGTGCTCAGGAATTATTTGCTGAAGTTATTGTATTGAAGCTCTGGGGTATGTGTTAAGGCTGAGGATAAAACAGCCTATGGGCCACCCATTTTTTAGCACTCACTGAGAATGTAGAAGCAAAGGAAACTAAGCAAGAGTCCCAGGAAGAGGACAATATAGAAATGAGTATCACAGAATCAGAGGGAAGAGTATTTGAGGCTGTTGGGGGTGAGTATTGCTCATCATTGTCAGAAGCTTCTGGAAGGAACAAGATAAGAATAAAAAGCATGACCATTGGATTACTGTTTGATAAGAGCCAGTGATCCTGGCAAGATTAATTGCTCTTCAGCCATGTCAGTAGAAGCCAGATGGATGTGCAAGAAAAGATGTGGAAAAAATGGTGGTGGGGAAGTCTGATCCATATTGACCTGGTGGGACATGCCAAGGCATGTCCAGGTAGGAAACATCTTCAGAGTTCTCTCTCAGGATCACTTGTCAAGGGAAGAGGTGGGTCCTCAGAAGCTAAGAGGTTGAGGGATTCCATATAACATTGCTTTTTTAAAAAATAAACACTTATCGAGCTCTTGCTATATATATATAGTCCAAAGTGATTAGCATGTGAAGGTCCTTCAAGAAGCAGATGCCAAGATGAAACTGGATGTGTTAGAGGTTTACTGTGGGGGAAATGCCCATGAGGAAGAAAGGAAGTGAGAAGATCCATTGAACCCTGTAGGTAGGATCCTTGTGGAGAAAAGGGGAGAAAGAATTTCTAAGGAACTTTAAGGAACTCCCCCTAAGTTCTTTAAGGAACTCCCCCTCCCATCTGAGGGGGAGTCTTTAAGCCAAACTCACACATCAGAGGAGTCCTGTGTCTGGCCAGAATGTGCCATGCTTGTTCACTGCCTGGGAGCAGCCCATGGAAAGCAAGGCCTTGGCACTAATGTGGTGAGGTATTCAGAACAAAGCAATAGGACCACTGGTCTCCCACACTCCCTGAAGCAGGAGAGATTCATGGTCTTCACACACATATGATCTCATTTAATGTTTATAGCATCCTTCTAAGAGATCACACAATTTGCACAGGAGTCCCCAAGGACTCTAGAGATTAAGTTACAAGCCTAAGTTCATACAACTAGTAAATAGCAGACTCTGGATTTCAGTTGGTAGTGTGATGGTGTAGGTTCTGAACCAGTCTGAATTTTTTAGGAATTGTGCCAGTCAGTTGACGTCTTACTGCATTTTATGTTGCTCCAACAGCTGAGGACAGCTGAGACTGTGTATGTTATAAAGAAAAGAGGTTTATTTTGGCTCATGGTTCTCGAGATGGAGGAGTCCAAGATCAGGCAGCTTCACCTGGTGAGGACCTCTTGCTACTTTATAACCAGGTAGAAGTCAGAAAGGAAGCCAGCACATATGAAAAGAGGCGGGGACATTAGGGGCCCCTCTGCCATAGAACAACACATTCCTTTAAGAACTGACCAGCCTTGTGAAAATGGCATTAATGCCTCAGGAGGGTTGACCCCTCATGACCCCAATGCCTCTTACAGGCCCCATCACCTCTAGATACCATTACCTTGGCAATTAAACGTCAATGTGTGTTTTGGAAGGGACAGACCATAGCAGTTTGTGTTCATGATTACTTGAACTTGGTCATGTGAGGAATATTTACACTACAGGAATCTGCAGTTTCTACAGTTCAGGCCTTTGTGTTGTTTGTTTGGAAAGGTGATTGGTATACATACATCAGGGCACAGTGACCTGAGCCCAGGTCCTCTGGCTTCACAGCCAGCCCTCCAGCCATGGCTGCATGCTGTTGGCTTTACGTTTCATGATACATTTTTAATGCAAAAAGTCCCTTCATCCACTGCCCTGTCCTCTGAATCCCTGCAACAGAGGCTGTTGTGCCCTGAGTTTTGCCCTTCCCTGCATCACCATCATGACCACATGTACCTGTCTCCCTACCATATAGAAAGAATCTCAAGGACAGGAAGAACAATCCTCTTACGCCTCCTGTATTCTGCACACTGTGCTCCTCAATAAATATCTGCTATCAAAGGTGATGCTGAGAAACATCCTTACCCTATTGATGACAGGGGACTGGGAACATCTGTGGAATAATAGAAAAGGACGTGCTTGACAGAGTGGTATCTCTTCCTGAATCTTCCATTTATCAGGACAGACACTGCTGGGAAGTGTGCTTCAACCTCAAGATGACCTTTTCCTTAAGAGAACTGGAACATCCATTACAGCACAGTGATGTGGTGGATGTGCTTCCTGCCTCCTCCCACCCACGAGCCAGGAGATAGATATGGTCATCACCTGCCTCCCAGCCACCCGGTTTATTGGGAAGTTGTTTATCCTCCCAGCTCTGCACTTTCCAGCTGGAGGAACGAAATGTGCACACTGCCGGGACTTGGGAGGAGTGCGAAGACTTCAGAGCCCAAACTCTTCTCACGATGTCCTAGCTGTGTCTTCGCCGGGGGCCTGAGCTCAGCTCTGCAGAGAGCAACCTGGGGAGGGCTAGGATATGAGAAACGGCCCAAGGGGACTGTGGCCACTGTACAATGTGGTGTGCCCCAGGTGGCCTGAGTCTTCAGAAGTCTTTGGTCTTGGGTCCACTTCAAACTTGGCTCTTGAACCACTAACCATACTTCTTCCATGAGCACGCTGTGGAAGGACCCATTTGTGCTCCCAGGTAAAAATGCTGCTCCCAGAAGTCCCAGACTCCCAGAAGTCTGCTCCCAGGTAAAAATGCTGGTCTCCCATGACAGCAATCACTGCCTCAAGGAAAGCTCTTTGAAAGCTTGCGGCTAGAGAAAAGAACCATGAATCACCACTTCTACGCCACTTGCAAAAATATGTCTTCCTGATTAATGTATTTTTACAAAATTTTTGAGCACGTACTATGTGACAGGCATGCCTCCCAGTGTTTGAAGAACAGTGACAGGTACAAAAATCGCTACTGCCATGGAACTTTCATCTTCCTCCAGACCTCCTGATCTCCATCAAGTGTGTTTATTCAACAAACATGTGTCCATTGAGCCAAGCAGGCACTGAGCTTCCACGCTGTGCCAAGGTGGGGGTGGGGGCCACAGAAACAAGAGAAAGAACCCACTCTCAAGGAATCCAGGCTCAGGGGATGGGCAGACACATACCCAGGATTCCAACCTCAGGGAATTGTCTCCGTGCCTCAGTAGAGATGTGGGGAGCTCATGTCCTGGGGAGGTGACACCTGAGTCGAGTCTTGCAAGGTGAGTAGAAGGTAGCTTGGCAGAGGGGACGTAACTTGATGCAGTGAAGGTTGCTG
Organism: Glaucomys volans; assembly: GCA_020662805.1. NCBI lineage: Eukaryota > Metazoa > Chordata > Mammalia > Rodentia > Sciuridae > Glaucomys > Glaucomys volans. The sequence continues at coordinate 20,026 of JAJEJO010003023.1, forward strand.
GGTAAATAGCAGGAAGCAGGAAGTAGGACGAACTGAATCCTGAGACTGGACAGCCAGGCAGAGCTTGCAACACTGTCGGTTCCCTGGTTTGTTCCATTCCTAAAATACAACAGCAGCAGCACCTGGGATTACAGCCATCTCTCTTCTGGTGTTCTCTGGAAGCTTCCCTGGTCTCTTCCTGAAGCTGTCGACCCCCACAGCATGCGATGCATCCCATGCTCCTACCTCCATTCCACTTCACCGTTCCATCTTGGCCTCTTTCTGGTTCCTAAACCACCCTGTGGAGGAGACTTCCACCTCTGCCCAAGGATGCAGCCCTGTGTCCCCCTTTCCACTGCCCCCACGTCTGGCATTTCACCAGCCCACCAAGCAGCAGCTCAGAGCCCATCACTCTCTCCCACCCACATCTCAGAGAGGGAGTCCAGTGACGAACTTTGCAGCTCACATCTGCTCCTTCTGAAATGACCCTTTCTAAAGTGTGGGAACCTCATCAGTCCTCTAGCCCATGAAAAGGGGGTGCTAAATGTTCAATGGCTTTGAAAAGACAAGAAGCTTCTGATTCCTGGGTTTTTGTTGTTCTCATTTGAAGCCTCAATATGTTTGAAGGAGCTGTTTCTGGCCTGTAGGAGCTCATGGAGGAGGGTTCCTTGGCCTAAGAATGCACCCCCCCAAAAATGAAAATCTTGGTTGAAAAGCTCAAATGGTTCAAAAGGAATTGTGACAGTGAAGAGAGGGAAAAACGGAGTATGAATTAGGAAGAGGATAGAGCTTTTCAAGCCTTCTTGTTGTTAGGTGGCCGAGCCACAGAGAAACCCAGGTCCTGAATCCCTATTACTTTCACAAACGGCATTAGCATGTTACCAACACTCATTAACTGACTCCACAGAAGCCTCGAGCATTAAATTAAAAAATAACTCAGGATGGCTAAGGTGTTGGAGAGAAGAAACAACCCAAGAGACTCTTACCAAAATAAAGGGGAAACAAGTGGTTGGCCTCCATCCATGTTCCCATAAAATGAACACCAGCGTGAGCTGTGCTAACAGAAGCCGGTGTGCTACTGAGAACGAAAGTACAGAAGGAAACAATGTGGTCCCCAACTCTGTCATGTTTCCTTCCATGTGCACAGAGACCTTGTTCATGTAAGGCATCTCCATTCAGTCTTCCAAGAAGGGGACCAATAAATGGCAGAAACCTACCCAGTCGGGAGCCATAACCCTTTCCAATCGCAGAGGCTGATGGATCTGTCTAATCTGACCCTCAGAATCTTCATGCGTCTTGACTCCACCTGAAAGGGTGAGGAATCGACAGTTCATATGGTGAAGAACAAACTTTTCTTGAGACTTCTGGAAATTGGACGGCTTTTACTTTGTCAATTCCATTTCCATTTCATTTATTATAATTTGGATGAAAGAATGTTTGAATTCAATGAAAATCCAACTTAGAAAACATTGGCCTCTGTTGAAATCTCACATTGAACTACAAAAAAGAAATCAAGAGTATAGAGTAATAAAGTTCAAAGACTTTTGCTTTCTTTGTTCTTTTTAATATTTTATTTGGAGTTTGGCATTACAATCAAGAAAAGCCACAGTAAGATAAATAGGTCTTCTTACTAAAAAAAAATACTTCTGAAAGAGGCTACCCATCAACATATTTTTGTATCCTTTATATTTTTATACTCTTTTTATCTTATTTTAAAATTATGTATTTTGTATGGTAGATTTATGGTTGACTTTTATTTTCTTTTTGTTCAATGATATTTTCTGTCATAGGCCTAAACTAATTTATAATGCAATTATTTGAGGAGAAAGAAGACTAAGGTTTGATGCCAATGAGATTTTTCTTGTTTTTAAATTGGAATCATTAAGAAAAGCAATGTATTAAGATTGAGATGCCAAAGCAAATGTTCAGTGATAGGTTAATGGGATGGTAGGTTTCCATTTAGCCGTTTGAACGGTTTCACATGACACCCGGTTGTTTTCATGGATACAATTACAATCCCAGATATTCAGATCAGATTCATATTTTCCATCTTAGCCACAAAAGCTTTACTTTAGGGATTTTGCATAAAATTCTGGCTTGCGCTTCGGTCATTTGCCTTTTTTTCTGGGGAAGCCAGTAGGAAACAGTAGCAGGCAGACAGTCCCTGGACTTCCAGGGACAGTACTAAGATGCACAATGATAATTGAGAAGTTCTTTTAAAGCACCAGTGTCTCTCTGAGATAACTCCAGTTATCTGAATTGTAACTGCAGCTACAATACTTGCAGGCATAAACATTGAAAAACACAGTGGCGGTATATTAAGAATATGAACTAGAAGTGGGAAGAGAAGAGAAGGTTCCCTGTGGACCCCGTGAGACTTGGAAGCTGATCATATGTAGTCATTCACTTAAGAAGTATTACCTGAGCATCTGTTATGGACTGGGCACTGCTAAACCCTGGGATAGCAGAGAACAGGGGAGACCAGGCCCACCAATCACAGCGCCAGCACCCCCGTGGGCTGAGACGTAGTAAACAAACAGACAAATAATACATAATATGGCAGGTGTGATAAAAAGCCTAGATGAAATATAAAGCAAAGTAAGAGGCCCAGGAGTAACTAGGGATGCTATTTATATCAAGAATCAAGACCGTTCTGAAGAAGGTATTCTTAACAGGGGACCCACAGATGTCCCAGAAGGTCAGTGGGTAAATTCCAGAGGTTTGTGAACTCCTATAGAAAAATAAGCATCCTAGTTTCACCAACTTACAACTTCTTCATTTTAGATGCGAGGACAACAAACTATAGCAGTATTAACTATGCCTTTTATGTCACCATAGAATACACAGGTATTTTGTATCAGTGACTATTATTAGAAATATCTCAAAATATGAATACTAACAGAACTCAGATGGATATTAAGTAGATTTCAGGCCCACTGAGAAATCTTACTATTCAGTACACGAAATAAGGACACATACTACTTATCACAACTTTTGACTATTTTGGTAAATAATTCAATATATTTGGTTTCCTTTGTAGCCCTGCATATCTTATTTTAGACATTTAAGCATATCACCTTGGAAAGTGAGTCTGTAGACTATGGCTAACTGCCGCAAGCTCAGTAGCAGAAGTTCTGCGTGCAGAATTTGTCCCATCTCTTCATAAAACATTAAAAAGACATAGCCGGGCATAGTGGTGCCTGCCTATAACCCCAGTGGCTTTGGGAGGATCGAGAGTTCAAAGCCAGTCTCAGCAACTTAGCAGGACCCTAAGCAACTCAGTGAGACCTGTCTCTAAATAAAATACACAAAAGGGCTGGGGATGTGGCTCAGTGGTCAGTGCTCCTGCCTTCAATTCCCAGTACCAGACGTGGGCTCAAGGGTTGAGCTTTTATATGGTTAATAATTTTGACTACTCCTTCCAGAACATTCTCAAGAGCACCTCGATGTTTGTTGTGAGTGTGGAGGTGAAGAAACCATGACTGTTCCTGCAGCTTGATCCCATTTGACTCCTGCAAGGGAGGCACTGTTTTACCCCTGTAGCTTTTGCTCCATCAGCACAAGGTCAACACCACCTAGAGGTCACATAACACCTTGGTCTTCTTATGGAAATAGTTCTGATCTTGGGGACCCCTGAGAGGGTCTCAGGGTCCTTCTTGGGATCAGCAGATCACACTCTGAGGACCACTATGCTAGATTAAGTGGCCAATATAAAAATTGCTTTAGGCACTTGAACCACCCTGAGGACTCTATTTGCCTAAAAATTTTGTTGGTGGTAGCTATAGTTTTGCTGTCCAACTCTTTGAAATGGAAGTTTTACAAAAATTTTTTAGGGAGACTTAATAATCTGTTGATATTTTTTACTGGTCCAAATGTGGTCCAGTGCTGGAATACAGGTCAGGAAATCCATTGTAGAGTGGAGGCAGGTCTTGACATCCTGCTCAAGAAAAATATCCAGTACCAAGGGCATCTTAGTCTCTTTTATGTCATGAGCACCTCAGCATCTAGTGAAGCTTGCCGACCTTCTTAGAATATTTTTAAATGCACATAATAAAAGACTTAGAATTGCAAAGAAAACAAACTATATTGAAATGCAGTTCTACCCATAGACTCCTTTGGGGCTCAGCCCTGCAAGTTAGTAACTACCTGCTTCCCCCAGTCCCTGCTGGCATGGAGAACCACCCCACCAGGAATGTTGCAGTTTCTGTAATATATGTTCTCAGGCCAATGAATATATCAAATTGCCAAGTTTTGAATGTCAATAACATAGATCTCTAGACCTAGCAAGACCTGGACAAGAAAGTGAAATAAGAATGAGTTTCTCCTGAGCCTTCTGTAAGACTGAGCAGCATATGTCTCCTGCTAAATATAGAATCTTCCTGAAGGAAGTGGCCCTGGGCCAGATGTTGGAACATCTTGGGCACCTTCTGCCTCGTGGTCTTGGTCTGTCAAGAGTTCTCCACTGGAGCTTCATGAAATTTTGGTTACACCTAAAATTGCGTTCCATTAATAACCCCGTATTTTCTCTATTCCTTAAACCAGCATCCTTAGGCTTATTATATGTTGATAAATAATCTATCCTTTAGCGCTTGAAGTTAAGGAGCAAAAAAATTTACAGAGTTGTGTGGTTTCCTATGGGGCACAACCAATAACAACCCCACAGTAAAAATTTGTACTCTCCCAGTGAAAGGTTTGCAAAGTATTGAAAAAATTATTGCATATTCACTTTTGTAGGAGAGAGTATTGGTGCTGATAATTCAGAATAGCTGAGCATTCAAAAAATCACCTGCAGTTTTAGAATCAATAATACCTCCTCTGTGTCTTTCTTGGGCTAGTATTGAAATGAATTTGTGTTTTGTGACTTAAGGGTGGGGAGGTGGGTTATGTGTTTGAAAACATTCCAAAAGTAGGAAGCCACCTGTGATTTTAAGTTGGACACCACTTCATTGATCAGGGGTTTGTTGTGGTCTTCCTATTCCTGGTGAGTTCTCATGAGAGAGGTCTTGCTCCCTGGAACTACAGCTTTCCTCCTGTCCCCACCACCAGCTCCTACTTTGGCCCTGTGTCTTCCACTTCTCACTGCAGTCTTCCATCCGGGACTGAGATGAATGACCACCACCACCTTATCCAATGTTGCTGAATCTTTCAAAGCCCTTCATCTGTGCGCTCAAAACTCAAAGCATCTATGCACTCCTGGTCTCTGTGCTATGCTCTCCGTAGTTTATAAAGCATTTCCAAACACTCTTTTGTTGATTCCCAAAAAGAAAGAGGTATTACTACTTATTCTTTAGGAATGAGGAAACAGGATCAAAAATGGTGAAGTGTCTCATCCATTGTGAGCCAGTTAATAAGAATCCAAACCTCATACCCAGGCTATCTGGGGACAAATCCAGAGCTCCCTCTCCTCTTCCAAAGATATCTTAACTTGCTGTAGTTTCAACAGAAAACTCACTTGTTCTTTATTTTCCATCCTTATTCTTGTCAGAAACACAGCAGAGCAAATTGTCACATCTTGTATTTTTTCAGGAGGATGCATCCAAATTTGAAATGGTTTTAGCAAACTGATGCGGCCCAAGCTGGTCACCTGTGGGTCATGTTTGACCTATAGACACATTTTGTTTTACTCATATTTTGTTTCTTAATTTGGGTACTAACATTTAAGAAGTAGGTGATTTTATATAAAAATCCGGATTTTAGCTTCCCTTGAAAAATCAGAAAGTTGGGAAACCCTGGCATAAATTTCATGTGGCAGTGACTGGCTGGAGCTGGGCATCTGCCCCACTGAGACAGGGATTGTGCCGGGAGGTCTGCCCGGCCTTTTCTGCCAGATGCGTCTCATGCAGAAGCCCATTCATGCAATCACATCACCCGGCACTTGTGGACATTAGTGTTTGCTGTCCTGGCTCCAGAACATGGACTTCTGGGGGCAGGGCAAGACTGCACAACACGGTGACTCCCTGACATTGGGAGCCCAGCAACAGCAGTGCCAAGGGACTGCTCAGGGTCTGGTTATAACTATTGAGTGTTACACCCTGAGTGTTGGAAGACTTTCTCCATTCCTTACAAAGAATGGATTCTTCCCTCCTGTGGTTTTGAAAACTGCTCCTGATAAGACAGAGAAAGAGTGAGAAACAGCCTCTGCCCGAAGACTGCTTTTTCACCAGGAAGACTGCTTTTTCTCCTGCAGATTCACTGTGTCTAAATGATAAGCAGTCATACACTTAATATGTGGAATTGACCCCCATCATCGATGCAGCTCATATATTTAAATTGAGTTTATAAAATACTTGCTTTCCTTTGCCTTTGATTCTCAGTTTGAGAGACTTGGGGGAAAGCACAGCTAGGAAACATTTATTTTTCTAGTTGTAGATGGGCACAATAGCTTTATTTTATTTTTTTTTTAATTTTAAGTGGTGCTAAGGATCAAACTTAGTGCTTCACCAATGCAAGAAAAGTACTCCATCACTGAGCACCAACCCCAGTCCTTAGGAAACTTTTGAATACCTCTTAATACCTGTTATTCTTAGGTAGGCAGAAATTATTATAGTGACTTCAATTTGTTTTTGTTATTTATCGAGCCTTAGTCTGATCCATGGATAGTTGATCTAAAAAGGGGAGTAAGAAAAAGAAAAACCTACTGCAAGGAATAGGGGTACTATAACAGCCTTTAAAGGACAGGAATTTGAGCTCACATTGGTTTGCCAAGTGCATGTGCCCTGAAACGACACTGTATATGATAAAAACGTGAGAGAATGTTCGGTAAGAAAGCGTGAGAAAAATCCCACAGAGCTGTGTGTTAAAGAAGCTGGGTTTTATAGCTTTTTCCCTTACACCAAATGCAGTGCTATTTCATTCCAGAGCAGAAATAATCCAGGGAGCAGGGCCAATGACAGGGTCAGAAGTGAGGTCTCTAAACAGACTTGGGGTAGGAAATTGTAAAGGTGGAAGTCTGAGGATTCCCACAGGTCTCCTCCCCACTGGAAAACAGTCCGAGAAACTTCAGAGGAAGTTTGAAGAGAAAGATGTGGCTTGTTGGTGGAGTGCTTGCCTAGCATATTCAAGGCCCTGGGTTTGGTCCCCAGCACCACAAGGAAAAACAAAGAGAGAGAGACAGAGAGAGATAGGCTATGAATGAACAAAATGAACAAGCAAACTAGGAAAAGGTAAGAAGAATGCAAAAAAATTGTGGCTGGGGGCATGATTATATTCACAGTCAATATTTTTTTCTGAGATTTTTTTTGTTTTCTTTTTACTATACATTATGAGAAATTTTAAACCGTCATAATAGAATAGGTTGGTGAAGTTCCATGACATAGACAATTCTTAGTTACTCATGAAACTAAGATCTAGAAAATGGAAGTTTCCAGTGAATCTGAAAAAATTATTCTATTTACTTTCAATGTCTTTTCATTAAACTTATTGTGGGTACACCGTGACCATCTGAGTTGAAGCTATAGGGCCACAGAAATGAGAGAACATGCCATACCCCCTACTCCCCACCAAAGAATCTACAAACATGCTGTTTATGTCCGGGATAACCAGAATTTGAAAGTGTGCCTTTTGTGGTTTGTTTTGGGTTCTTAGGCCAAAACTATTAGACTATTGGATGTGAAAGAAAGAAAAAGGAATTCTGAACCTCTTCAGCTGGGAAGGCAAAATCACCAGAATTCTATGGTGTTAAGACAGTTTCTGTGACTTTCAGAAACTTGTGAAGCCCAAAAGAGTCATAAATAAATTTATGGTATAAAATACTTAAAGAATATACTTGATTTCCCAGGAATTCCTGCTATTCTTACACTCCAGAATTTCCTGTTTGTTGGGAAGATCTGGTTGAGCTTGGTTTTTCTGGTCCGTACACCTTCCAGCAAACCCTTCGCTGTGCTGAGACCTCGCCTACCCTGTGGCGTCTTCTAACAGGTGAAGAGAGTAGATTTGGGGTCAATGATTCATTTCCCTCCCCTTCATAATTAACTGTTAAGTAAAACATGCAGTAGTCCTTCTGATCTCTGGCCTGCATTTTATGAGCACTTTTTCCTTCTGGTATTACATTCAGCAGTCAAAATTTAAATATATTTCCACAGTTATAAAAAGATGGAAAATGGTAAAATTGTACACTCCATAAGATCTAGCTGCAAGCCATTCAGTAAGATCATATTTGCCATCCCCCACACAACTTGGAAGGGATAGGGATGGGCTCACTGTAAACCTGACTTGTTTTAAAGGTTTCACCAATGATTCCATGGACAGTACCTTTCTGTGTGTGATCAGTGCTGCCCCCTGCAGGCAGAGGCTGTGCCAGCCATGTGCTGGTCTTGTCCTGGACAGCAGAGCCCTGGAGCCCAGGGGCCTGGTGCATGCGTGCTCCACCAGAGCAGCACTTAGAGCTCTCATGGCAGACTGCTAGTGGCAGAGGTCCAGCCACCTGGCTGTTCTTGGGCCTTGGAGACTAGACTCACAGACAACCAAGATGCAAGATCACTGTTCCTCTAAGTGGAACCCACATCTGGAATTTACCTTTTTTAGTGGAGAATGAGTTATAGGTCAGCTAATGGCATTTCAATTGTGGAGATGACTACCAGAAAAATAAGCATCAACAATAACATATCTTTCCCTACACTACCATTTAAGTACTTTTTGTTTCGTGTTAGTACTTGTATTCTTCATTCTACTCTGCTTGTGAATTTTTTATAACGTTTATTGAAAAACAGTACCATTATCTGAAAGGTTATATCAGACACCCAGATTCCCATGGTGATTTGCTAAGCATAGCACAATTCAAATAAAAATTCCATCATCTTTGAAGGCTACTTTTGTAGAGCACCTGCCTGGCACTGAGTGAGTACCATAATGAGGAAAAAGAATCTTCCAGAAATTTAGAATAGACTACTAATAAAGAATATGTAGGGCATAGATTATGACTTTTGCATTCATGACATACTTCAAATATTGGAACTTTTGCAAATGAAATGAAAGATTGGAAGCAACACCTTATGAAAAAGTCACTAGTGATACAACAGTATCTCACAGAGTCTCTGTGAAACATCCCCAGAATCACACTGATGTCTGACAATCTGCATTGCCATTTGCCCTCTGACATACAAAGCAGAAACAATCACATTTCTTTAAACATGTGCCATGGCTGTGGCACAGACTTTGACATTTTACCAAGTTTCTTTCCTCTGATTTAGGAAGTCACCTTATCTAGGTCCAAGGTCACCCATGCCTCTGGGCTCAGCTAGGGTTAACCACTGACAGACCACACTCTAGCAAAGAAGCATGAACGACCTGTACGAGGCTCCCTGCAGTTCAGTGGTTTTCACTCCCTCCACCCCAAACACATCACAATAGTGGGTAGAATGTAAAAAAAAAAAAAAAAAAAGAAAAAAGAAACCCAAATAAATAAAAAATAAGAGCATCTGCATGCATGGATTAATACCAGAGTGGTGAGCAGTGGTTAAGCAATACAGCTGGGCTTCAGTTCAGAGTCAGAGGGTGGTGGCCAGGAATTGGCCCCAGCAGGGTACGAGGGACTAAAGGTGCCTCTGTTAACGTGGCCATACCAGGCTCAGTGCTTCAAACCAAGGCCCAGGTGGGAGCCATGCTTCCCCTCACTGTCAAGCAAAGGAAGCTGAACATAACGGCAGCTTGTTTGCTGCCCCGGACGGTGGCTTTCCAAGAGGTTGGAGACCTGGAGAAGTGGGAAAGCAAAACCACAGACTCCTAAGGACTAAGTGAGCCCAACTGTTTGCTACTTTGTAACCAGATCTGCAGTATTCTCATTGTTGCCATTGGATGAGGAGGACATATGAGACCCACTTCTGGACTAAGGAGTCCAGATAAAAGTAACCACAAAAGTGCAAGGGGGAAGAAGGGAGATACAGGAACAGGAAGGAGGCCAGGGTTCGGAGGGTGGGGGAGGAATATGAATCTCCCACATAGAAGGAGCCTACAGACCAACCATTCTAAAGCACATGAAAAAATCTATTACCAAGAAATACAGCAGCAAAATCTACTGGAACATGAATTTACTTCAGATGAATTTAAGAAACAATGTGACAGTCTATAAAATAAGATGTTTGAAAAGATAAAAAATAACTTCCACTTTAATAAAACAAAAATAGACATAAAACAAGAACATGAGGGTATTTCAAAGGTATGATGAATCTTATAATGAAAAACATGGTCATTAAAATTTAAGAAATAGGGTAAAAGGGAATATTTGTGAATTAGAAATTAGATGTAAGGAATTCACCAAGATAAATCAGAAAGACAAAAATAGATAGATGGATAGAAGAAGTATTTAAGAGATAAGGAAGAAAGATTATAAGGTTCCAATAGTCACCCAGTGGGATATCCAGAGCAAGGATTGGAGAAGAGGTAGGGAAGCCATATTTGAAGTAATTAAAGGATGGAATATTCTAAATGATATTGATCTTCTGACTAAAAGTGTACCAGGAATACTGGACAGAATAAACAAAGTCAAATGTAAATCTGAATATTTCAGAGGGAATTGCAGAATGCCAGGGAAAAGGAAGAGATGCAGATGGCCAGTGAAAGAAACACATTAGATTGATGGCACACTTCTCATTAGCAACAGTAGATACCAGATGACAATAGAGGACTATCTTCAGACTGCTGAGAGAAAATAACCATCAACCAAGAATCTGGTTCCCAGCTAAACATCCACCCCACAGATCTTTTCCAGACATGGAACAATGGAGTTTACCACTTACTTTGCTGATTTCACTAAAGTTACTATTGAAGATGAATTCTGGGGAAAAGCAGGGGAAGCATAGGGTGCAAGAAGCAGTGGTGGACAGAACCATTCACTAAAACATGTCGAGTGATTAAACTGTTGTGTGTTAAAAAAGATTAAAATTAGACAAGAGTAAGATGGGGGTGGTTGGTGTTTAATAGATGGTGCTAAAACTCCTCAGATTTGGAGTACAGAAAAAACAAATTGTTTCAGACTTTATTAGAAAAAAATTAAGTCAAGGTTAACACTAAACATTTTAGGACACTTTTTCATATACTCCTCTTTCTGACCATCTATTTAGGAAGGAATTTTAAAAGTTCTGTGTCCTTTTTCAGAACCTCACAGTAGTGAAAAGTATTTAAGCTCCATTGTTTTTATTTCTTGAGTTGTCAGAATCATATACCTGAAAAGAAATCTTAGATTGTTTAAAAAATGTATGGATGATCATGAAAAGAATAAAAATACAAACTTTAGTGAAATAGGAAAACAGAACAAAGGGAAGGGGTAATATTAAAAACTATTAAACCAGCAGAAGACCTGGAAAGAGAAAACAGATGCAGAGAAAAATAACAAGAACAGCAATGAAAAGACAAAAGTAAGATGCCGTCATCTTACTTTATGATTTTTCAATAATCTTAGTAAAATTAAATGATTAAATTCATCTATTCAAAAGCATTTCATATATTAAAAAGAGAGAAGCCGGAAATAATGGGATGGGGGAAGTCACCAATTAAAAACCACAAGAGGGGCAGATGTAGCTCAGTGCTAGAGCACTTGCCTTGCATGCAAGTGCTGGGGTTTGATCTTCAGCACGGCAAAACAATCCAACAAAAACCTAAAATAAAATTAGTGTCCCTTGGGATATAGCCCAGTTGGTAGAGTGCTTGCCTCCCAAGCACCACAAAAAAAAAAAAAATTAGTGTCATAATATTAATGAGATATGTTATAAGGTAAAAGCATTAATTTTAAGAAGATGCTACATAAAAATAAAGGGAACCAACTACAAGATGATATTCCATATAAATGTCAGAATGGTTACATATTATAAACTACATGTAAAGGAAGACAGGCACAAGTAGTTGTTAGCTCCTTGAGTCCAGGGTGCTTAACATGATGGATTATGTAGAGTAGATGCCTTCATTCATACGATAATTAAAGGATCTTGGCATGCATTTGTTGAAGACTTCAGCTTGAATTATTTAAACACAATGAACAAATGACCTACCCAAATTTAAGAATCTCTGAAATGAAATTGAACAAAGTCATATTGTGACCTCATAGATTAAGCTATATTCAGAACTTCTAGTTGATAAATCAAAGTTAGAATCCCAGTGAAGTTTCATTTCTAATTCACAGAATTAAAGAAATAACCACCCTCCTCTACCTCTTTTTCCCTCAGTATTCCTCCAACTAACCCCTGAATTCTTTTTTTATGATTTATGACTTTATAAAGTTTATGTCCCCAATATTTTTTGCCAAGATGGACCTTCCCTTACGAAGGTTCCCATTTTAATGTCCCACTTGGTACAGAATTTAGAGTGTCTAATGGTATTTAAAGTAGCTCTTACTGAGGCTAACCTCTGTTTAAAGACATCCTTTGTGCTAATATTCCAGATATTATATGCAGAAGGAAATTGATCCTTAGCCAAAAACACTATAATTATGAGCGCTAGTGACTGATAATGTATTCCACTTTTACCTTTGAAAATGTTTGTACAAAACTGGGTTGGGTCCAGTGGTTTTAAACTAAAATCTGTAGACATTTATTTACCTAATAAAATAACCACGCGGCCTGGCAAAATTCTGCATAATTGGCAGCCCTTCCTGTGCTGCCTGGAATGGCGCTGGATTTGAAGGCTCAGAGAATTAAATTCAGGAAGGCAGCCCAGCACCCCACCTGTGATTCCACCTGAAGGCCAGGCTGGTGTCCCCAGCTTTTCATAGACTGAAAGTACTTCTATTATCTCATAATGGATAATGACCACTGAAATAATCAAGGAATTGAAGTACTTGACAATGCTCAATAGTGATATTATAGACCAAAATTATAATAACTTTTCTTTTCAATAAAAAAAATCCAATGTGTCTTAGAAGATATTTTTTGGCACTAACAATATAGATACTATATAATATTTTATGCTTTTGTGCACATAAATCACCCATGTTGAATTGACATGGGCTTTTGTTTTGGTTTGGGTTGTTTTTTTTTTTTTTTTTTTTTGGTACTAGGGATTGAACTCAGGAGTACTCAACCACTAAGCCACATCCAGCCCTATTTTTTTGTTTGTTTGTCTTAGAGATAGAGTCTCACTGCTCAGTACGTCACATTTGCTGAGGCTGGGTTTGAACTTGCAATCCTCCTGCCTCAGCCTCCCAAGACACTGTAATTACAGGTGTGACCACCATGTCCAGCTGGGACACAGTGTTCAAGCTACTTTCTTGAAGGAGTAGTTAGGCAGGATGATATATCAAAGGAGGGGGACACCTTTTCCAAAGGTGTTCTAATCACAGGAGCAAGCAGTCATGAGCCAGTCATTGAGCTCAGGCTTCCTGGGCCCTATAATCAGATCTACCTGCTTGCATAAGGTAGGCGCACTGGCTGGGATGGAGCCTGATGTCCACCTCAGAGCCAGCTGACACAAAGGGCAGTGGACAAGTTGAAGCACAGTGACATGGTGAAGGTCAATGGCCCATAGTCCAGGAGGTGGCGCTGTTAAAGCTCATGCATTTACCTGAGCCCAGTGACTGAGTGATACTCAGGAGTAAGACTACTCCCCAGGTGAGCAAATCAGAAGACCCTCTGCCAGAATCTAGAACTCGGGGGACTGAGGAAGCTCCTAAGACAGGCTAAGACACAGGCAGCCACACACGACCTCAGCGGCCAGCAGTGAGTAGCCAGGAGGCCTGCAGCTGAGGAACAGGGCAGAAGTGGAGACAGGAGGAGGCACACAGGCCACCCAAATGTCCCAAGCTGTTTGCTGGCCTGGAGTCATGATTTTCAGATTTAGGACCTTTGTATCAAATGAAATCCTGTGCATAGTTCTATCAACCTAGGCATTCAATAAGATTTTGAGGCTAAAAAAAGAAGAAAAAAAGCGGGGGAGGAGGGATTGGAATCCATATATCCCACATCTTAAACACACCTTTATAAATAATCTTGGTTTATTTTTTTCCAGGATATTTTTAAATGACAGGTCTTAAAAAAAATGCATAGTATATATGTAATTTTACCCTGATTTTCTCAGATAAGTGTTTTTCTTATAGTTCCATATGCTTGGTAAACATTTTCAATGACCATAATGATTTGTAATCAGATGTATCACAGTTTACCTGATCGATCGCTATAATCTGTTTATAATATTTGATCTTTTAAACAATATCATGATAACTATTTTGCCATAAAAATGGAAGTTACCCTCGTTTGTTAACCAGCTTGACTCCACATGCATGTTGTCATTTTTATTCGGCTTGGCTCCCCACATTTTGTAGTCTATGAAAATCATCATAATTGAGATCTCCGTATCCTTTGAAAAGCACCCAAATCCCTTGACCTCAATGCCAGATTGTGTTCCATTGTTGTATTAATGCTGTATTTAAAAAGAAGAAGTGCATGGATGCTTCTGGAGAGCACCATTTACATCTTTCACAGGATCCGGCCCACAGTCACTCTAAATGCTTAATAAATTTTACTGCAGTTAATAGAAAAGGACCCCCTGAAATCTAATGGGAACTGAGCTGTATTCCAGATTGATCCTCCCCATTATCACTGCAGGATAAAAACTCCCACTACAGTTTTTCTTTAGTTTAATCCCATAGAAACTTTAATTTCAGAATCTTGGAGTGCGAAAGAGTGTCCATGTGTCTCCCTTTCAGGATTTAAGAGCTCCCTGGATTAGGCCCCAGTGAATAAGGATCCTGACTACAATAAATGGACAGTGATACCCCTCACTTATCCAGAAAGTCTTTCTCTGCATTCCTGCCATCAGGCACATGGACATAAATTCAGAAGTGGTATAAAGGACCCAAAAGCCACCAAAATAGAGGCTGCACTGTCAATCTCCAACAACCACAGTAGGAGAGCAAGATGCAACTTTAGCTAATGATGCTGCTTTCTGGAGGGCTGTGTTGAGAAGGATTCTGAAGGGCTTTTCCCATCTCTGTTAGAAAGGATGTGTCATCACTGATTCAGGCCTGACAGGAGCATGGAATGAGAGAGCCAGGGTATCTGGCCACCTGCCACTTTCCAGTCCATTAAGCCTCACTAAGAAGTTTTGCTCGACTCTTCTGGTTCTGGCTCAAAATTCTTTACAAGGCTTCAAAAAGGCTGATGAGGCCGAGTGAGCTGCAATAAAGTTAGCTCAGCCCACATCCATTCCACTTATCTAAATTGACTGACTCATTGAATTCATACTTTGATTACCATGGTCCACCTGTGGGTCAAGGATTCAGTACTGCCCCCGTGGAGAATGACACTCTGTAATTTTTCTCTCTCCCATTTCTAACCCAACTGTCACGGCCAGCACAAGAAATTGTCCTTCATCATGTCCTCCACCGTTCAACTTTTCTCTAATGTCTATATTCTTAGGGTGTGAAGATTGGCTCCCAAATCTATTTTAAATCCACAGTGGAAAAGTGCTTTTATGTCACAGTGTTATATGGCTTTATGTAGAGAGTCAGATGTGACATAAGAAGTCAAAAGTTCCACAGTAGTGGATTCTGGCTACTTTTGCTTTAAACTGTTTTTTTTTTTTATTGCTTTTTTGATATAGCAAAAATAGCAAATTTCTGATTTCCATTATTTTCTTCCTGTCTTCTCTGTGAGTTAACTGAAGTATATCCACAAGGCACTAATTTAAAAAGAAAAAGAAAAACTACAAATAGCAGAAAGGTCAGTAGAGTTGAAGGAAGGGAACAGGGGGAGGGGGAAAGGGAGGGAAAGGGAAGCACTGAATCAGCCAATTACTTCCTATGCGTTTATAATTATGTCAAGATGAACTGTAGTGTTAGGTATAACTGAAAAAATTAATACATTTTTTAGAAAATGAAAAAATAAAAAACTATTGGAATCACTGGGAACAATGCGTTTAAATATAAGTTAGAGGAGAAAAGAATGACAACACTGAAGAAACTTGAGTGGCAGGTGAAATAATTGGCCCCCATGATTGCTGATCTTAGTCAAGGGTCTGGGGGGCAAACATTATAGTCCCATTGTATGGATGCAGGAATTGAACGTATGGCAAGTGGACACTTGCCAATACTCCATGACTAGCAAGTGGTCATTGCTCTGAGGTCTGATGCCAACCTCGGTGCCTTTCCCAACCCCCCTTCCATGAAGGGGAAAGTTTAAATGGTAAAAGCTGGAAGAAAAAAATAAAAACATTAACTTGTAAGTTTTGGAACCAGAAATTACCACCTTTTCTAGATCTTTAGCACACAAAACCATTCTTAAAAGCTGGCTAATTTAGGGAACATGTCATATCTGTGCACAGTTTCATAGGCAGAGGTTATGAAACCCCATGTTATACAGAGGGGAAACTGAGGTTCAAAGACGGCATGACTCAACTAGGGACACTCTGCTAATTATTCACTGACCAGAATCCAGATTTCCTGGTAATTGCCAAAACTATTTAAAAAAAATTAGGTCATTTTTTTTGGAATTTATTCTAAAAGGTATGCTTTTTAAACGTGTAAAGTATAGAATTAGTTCCAACAGAAGTTGTCTGATTTTTTTATGGTTTTAGAAATTAAGAGGATTATCGTAATTATCTGCAGTGTTCACTCAGACTATCTCACTATTTCCCTAATGATGTAAGAATATGAGCAGAGTAAAGGCTTATATTAAGTCCTAATCTCAACAGAGGGAAACCTGGACAGGGGAGGGCATTGTAAGGGTGTGCATGGCCCCATGCCAAGATCCAGGGGCCAGAGGAGCAAACCCTAGCTGAAATGCAGGCAGGCAGGTTGGCTTGGAGTCACCACTGTGATGACAATTTCAGAAAAAAATTTTAACGAAGTCTGAAAGGTTTTTAAAACAATCTTAACCTAGATGCACTGCATGAAAAAAAAAAAGTGAAGTTGCAGTACCATTTAAAAATACATAGAGAAGTTCAGTATAAAAATGGTGATTGTAAGGAAGCCTTACACCAGATAAAAACTCCTTAGTACTGGGGGAAACGTCAGGTCCAGAATGGTCCTGAGAGACCAGGGAGAGGCAGACCCTGGCAGACCAACACTGGAGGGCAGCTGCATGAGACCAGGAAGCTGAAATGACACAGGTTGATGGTCTCAGTTCCAGTAAAGTGGACCATGGGAGTGGCCAGGAGCAGACCCCTGACCCCTGAAGGCCCTGGTCCACAAAACAGTTTCTCTGTTGGTGTGGCTAAGCTGTGGGCAGCTGAACACGTGGGGTGTCTGCCTCTGCCTGACCTTCCATCTGAGCCATCTTTTATTTACATCTTTCTGTAGCATTTGCATAGCACCGGGTGGAGAGGAACACCATTCATCAATATAATGGGCTCAGATGGCACTCTGAAATCCCCCATGATGTGCCTTGGTCCACAAGAAAGAGAATGGTTAATTGCACTTTTTAAACTAGAAATTTATGTCTTCCCATAAATTGACCTTGTTGAGTGTATTTGTGAATTCAGGAGGAAAATGACCTCCTTTGCCTCCCTTTCACCAACCAGCTGATGTCCCCAGCAGTCCCTGGACCTCCAGACTGGGGCCTGCAGGTACAGAGTCAGGGCGGACTCAGGGAGTGGAAGTAGTGGTTGCTTCCTCTTTTGCTTCTGGGCCAGCATCCTGTCCCTCTCCTCTCCCTGGGTGCCCTCCCTTACTCTCTCTTGATCACCACACTGCTTCCCATGGTAAACTTAAGTGCTTGAGTACATTCAAGTGCGTTTTGCCAATTCTGGTGATTTCAGTTGAATTTGCTATTGTAATTGTGATTTACTTGGTACATAACCCAAGAGGAATAGAAGAGGAAGAAAGAATTGTCAAAAAAAAGTTACGTTTTTCTCTTTCCCAACTTGAGCTGAAAACATTTTAATAGCTAACTACCTGCCTCAATCAGATCAGAAAAAGTGGTTTCTGTTGACTCATAAACACCACTGACCATGTTTGGGAGTTGTATTCACCCTTAACCTGTCTTGCCAACACTGGCCCTGGAAAAACATCCACAGTTGTTTGGTTCCTGAGTGAATCAGGATATCTTTTCTCCTTAGAAACACCTAAGAACCAGGTGTGTCTCATCTAGGCTATCTAGTGTGGTCTGCCTTGAGAAGAGTGGATTCTGAGCCCTCCTAGTCACCTCCCCCAAGGCATTTCAAACTCCCATAGTGTTAACAGACAGACCAAGTTCAACCTCACTTATGAAAATCTGGGTACCACATGGCTGCCTTTGAAAGTGAGAGAATGCTCCTAGTCAAACATCTTATCACTTTCTAGTCAAATAAAACCTTGGAAATCATTTTGCAACCCCTCTGAATTGTGCAAGCCCTTAATGAGACTATTGCAGATACTTAATCTTTGTTCCTTGAATGTGTGGATACACAGGGAAATTCATTTCTACAGGGTTGGCCTTACTGGTATATAACTAAGTCAGAACTAATTAAGAACTAAGTTATGCTAAATTTATCAAGTACCAACTATGCACCTACTGATTGACTGGTAACTGCTGGGGCCATAGCAGATCATGTTGGGTAGAGTATTCTCACAGTGCTTGTGATTCAGGCTCAGCCTTTGAGCCCTGGAGGTATAGAGGAGGTCACTGAACCATCTGTGTACCTGGTCAATTAAACCAGGTGTTGGGAGTTAAAAAGGAAGTTTTCTGAGGTAGTCTGTGAATTCTGTGCATCCATTCAGAGCTTGCCCATGCAATTTCAGTACTCATTTTTCTTCCAATGTATGGCATTCAACAAACCACTATAGAGATCACGAGGCATCTCACTGCTGTTTTCTCTTCTAGGATATCAATGAGTGCATTCTTGAAAACTACCCTGAGTGTTCCAACCCCAGGTTATTTTACATCATTCCGTATTTTTGTGGACAGCATCCCAGATGCAGGTAAAGACGAACACAGGCTTATAGCATGCTCGTGTGCACAAGGGCAGGACACCCATCAGACTGGCTCTGTGGGATTCTTCCATATCCTGCCCTCTCAACCTTCTGGAATAGAGTTCATATTTACTGTTGCTCTTCAAAGATGTCATTTGAGACTGTGACAGAGTCCTTGGGACCACTGTGTACAGCTGTGTAACCAGTCTCAACCAGACTCTTTTTTACACCTAAAACATGACTGTCACCAGTCTCCAAGACAGGGGCATCTGCTCCACAGTGGTGACTGTTCTTAACCAACAACTGTCCCTGGCATGTCTCCTGGGTCTGAAACCCTGGAAATCCACACCCTGAATTCAATGGTGTCTCTCATGAAACAGACTCGGTAGAAAGAGAGCAGTGGTCTCATCAGCCCTAATGGAATGCTTGACCTTCTTTAGAGAGCAACTTATGCAGGGAGTCAGCACCTCAGAGTGTGTTGTGCCTCATCCTGCAGAGCCTCCTGGGGAACTTGTTCAGAGCCCTCAGCTAACAGTCTCTGAGGCGGAGTGCAGGCATTCCTGACCGCCACCCGGGTAGTTCAGGTGTAGCCATAGTGGGAACCCTGGACTGGATGAATGTCTGTAGCCAGAGAAGAAACAGCAGCAGCAGGGAACCATGATCTTTGGTTGGTGGAACATAAAGACTGTTACCAGAAGGGGCATTGTCCTTGAAGGGGAACTTTGGTTAGAGCATCCTTGTGTCCCTGAAGAGGCAAGGGGGAACAGGTGGTACTAGACTGCAACCCATTCATGGCCTTTACTGCTTCTGCTGTGAGTTCTGCTTACTTAATGGGAATGTCCTGGTGCTGCGTTGTTTAGCTCTGGTAATGCAAGATTTTGCTTACAGTCTGAATTCTGGGCCCTGCAGTGTCAGTCTCTGCTTCATGACACACAGCCTGAGTTCAGCCCCTCCAACCTCCCCACACATGCTCACCCAGTAATAAACACTTTCCAGTTCATCCTCGTTACTTCAGATACTGGGAAGATATGGGACCAGATGACTCACTTTCTGATCACAATGGAGATACTTATTCCACGAACCATGATTCCAACTCCCTAAAATATTCCTCCAATTGCCTACTTCCTGACCTTACTCGGAGTACTCACGATGCTGTATCTGGGCACACCAGTAGTGCTTTTCAGAACTTTCAGACATTATCGTGTTCGACCTTTTGGAGTCTGTAGGGGTAGGTAAGGGTCATTACAACCCTTTTTCAAAAGAGAACTTGGCTTGCTCAAGTTTCTCCAAGTGGTAAATGACAACCAGGCCTCAAGCCCAGCCCCTGGGCTTTTCTTGCTTACATAAATACTGGCCCAGTAACTCAGAGATTTGGCCTACAAATGAGATTAAGCTGTTTCCCTTCTGTAATTAATAATTTTTTTTAGAAAGAGATTTTCCTTCCAATTATTTAAAAGAATAAGACAATTAGCAAGCATGACTGGACACTTGTTTTGATATTTTTAGAAATATAGTGTCAGGAAGTTTCATATTTCAAAACTTCAAACTTCTTTATTGTTCGGTTGGTCCTTCTAAAAAAACCATGCTTCTAATCACCCCTGATCAGCGTTTGTAAGGACCTAAATGCCCCTGTTTATATTGGTCTTTCAATACATGTGTAGGCAGGGCTCACTCTGTTCAAGGACCTGGACCTCATGCACAGGTGAAATTGACGGAGGAGGGACTAGCCAAGGAAACCTGTGGACCAGGCTGCACCTGGGCTGATCCTGGAAGGAGATCCGATTTGCAGTTACACAAGTTGGGGTGGGAGGGCAGGAGCTATAAGCTTTCTGTGTAGTGTTGCTGCCTTGCAAAAACGAACCTTTGATCTAAAAATGATTTTCATCTCCATAAAGGGAGCCTGGTGAGTGGGCCCTTGAACGTGCAAAGCTGAACGTGAATGAAAACTTCCTGCTCGTGGGCATTCTCGAGGAGTTGGAAGATGTGCTGCTTTTACTGGAAAGATTTTTACCTCATTACTTCAAGGGTGTGCTCAGCATCTACAAGGACCCAGGTAACTCCACCCACAGGCAAGCCTCTCCCAGGGAAGTCTGTCTTTCCAAGGGTTACACACCTTGAAAAGGACTTGGGAATGAAGGAGTGGCACTATCTCTGTGTTCCTGAGGGGCGGTTCCCCTGGTGCACAGAGGAAGGTGAGAAACAAGAGCTGCTGATTCTAAAACCCTGAGCTCCAGGTCCAAACACCAACTCACCATGTTTAAAGTCTTGATGGAACCATTTGCCCCCATGGAAAATGAAACTGGCAACATTGTCCATCAGCCGTGTCCTGAGCATGTCACTGGGTGACAAGTGGGTCCTCATGTACACAGCTGGAGTCCGTGGATGGAGATGTGTGTGTGCAAGAAAGGGCCATCCTTATCAGGAAGTAGCTGATCAGGAAGTAGCTGTGGTCCCACTGCCATTGTGGAAGGCACTCCAGCTTCTAAAATTCCAGCCACAGAACAGATAGAGTAGCACATTGAAAATACAGTTCAGAGTTTATTATGCCTGAGTGGCCTCCAGGTAGAAGCAAGAAATGGAAGGTGGCAAAGCAGTTACAAGGGTGGCCCACAGTGTCATTGTAGAAATAATAACTCTCAGAAATCCATCATTGCTTTCTCATTATTTAGCTTGGAAAGAAAGATACACAACATTGCTTGTTCTTCCCTATGCTCCTTAATCTGTAGCTGCCCCAAGCAGCCTGTTCACTAATCTGTTGATGGTTGGTCTTATCCTGAGGTTGGAGCTGGCATGAGACCTTGTAAAAGTAAGGAGCAGTGGGAAGGCACACAAAGGCAGCAGACAGCCAAGCAGGGAAAGCAGACCACTCCTGTGTCACTGGAAGGCTCAGGTAAACTGGGCTCTGCCTGGAGAGCCTAGGTCCTGTTACCAAGGGGCCTGCCCACCATCAGCAGTAGGTGCTGCCTTAGTCTCTCAGAGATAAAATCCGATTCACCTACTTGGAGGAACAGGCAGGAAACCTCAAGGTGTGCCCAGCGGGTGTGTCTCCTCAGCAGGAAATGTGGTTTAAATAGCTAGAAGCATAATAAAGCTTAAATAGCAGGTTTTGGAAACTTAGGCCCTCATTTGCCCTTTCAACAGCAGGCAATTTAAGGAGTGTACAGAATTTAAATACAAAGAACCTAAAGAGCTCTGCTGTGTGATTTTTAGCTCCATCAGACATGAACTCTGCTCTATGTGCAAGGAGAGGTCTTGTCCTAAACTAGACTACCTTGGAGATGGAAGGTTCACATTAGCCTCCTGGTTCTTTTCATCTTTGGTTTTATCTTTTATAGTGTGTGTGTAAAGTATAGCTTGTGTGTTTAATAAACAGTATGAGATAAAAGGCTGACTGAATCTCGGTGACACATCATTATCAAATAAAATTAATGCAGTCTTGACCCAGTGTTTGGGGAGAGTATTGGTGAGTCCATGTCACACAGCATCAGCTATCCTGGGATCGGAGGCTGATAGACTTCATAAGATGCATGACCCAGCACAGGGGCGTAGACCTGCTGACTTAGATGAGGAGAGGTGGGTCCTGGTGCTTCTTAAATACATATAAACCCCCCAGAGGGCCCTCTTACCTGGCTGCTGTAGGGACATTTCCTCTTGACTTTCTGCTTTCTCCATTTAGTATGTGAGGTCTCAGAAATTGTGGGCTTCATCCTGTGATCTGTAAGTGCATCAAAATAGAAAAGATTTCTGAAAAATTGAATCATTATTAGCTCTTTTGCCTTCAGCCACAGTCTTTCCACCTGGAAATGAAGGCTTTTCCCCTGGGAGTTTGGCATAGCAGTGTATTAAACCCCTGGAGAGAACAAGGGACTCAGGTATCCTGTGCAGTAGGTGAAAGGCTTCCACAGTCCAGGGCCAACACAGAGCTGCTGTTCCACCATTTTAAAT
This sequence comes from Glaucomys volans, assembly GCA_020662805.1. NCBI lineage: Eukaryota > Metazoa > Chordata > Mammalia > Rodentia > Sciuridae > Glaucomys > Glaucomys volans. The sequence continues at coordinate 42,761 of JAJEJO010003023.1, forward strand.
AGTTCAGTCTCCCTTGCCACCTTCAAGCTAGGTTGCTGCCCAGTCCTCCCACTTTTCAACAATGATGTAGCTAAAGGAGGGATTCAAGGCAGAGGAGGGGTCTTCAGGACCCCGCCCACTGCTCTGAATTTGGTTCCTAAGTGGGAGAGGTTGTCACATATTTTGAATATTTCCTATCACTCTCTGGGCTGCCACAAAGCATGTGCACCACTGTTGGGGTATTCCGGGTACCCCCGGCTCTATGCTAAGATGGCGCCTGGCGGTATGCCAGTTTTGCTGTTGCCACGGAGTAAACAGGTGTATCTTTGTGAAAGTTATTCCTATCAGTTGGTTGTAAACTGGCCACAGGTGTGTCTGGTTCGTGCTTTAAGCCTTTGTCTCTGCTTGCCCGTGCACGCTTCACGTGGAAGTTCTGTGATTGGTCAACTGAGGGTATAAGAGAGAGAGAGACAGAGACAGACAGACACGCACACACGGAGACGGAGACGCTGAGGGACTGAGGGGGGGAAAGGGAAGAAGAGGGAGGAAACGGGAGAGGGAGGAAACGGGAAAGAAACGGGTGCGCAAGATAAAGAGCTGCATACACATTCCTGGGATTGCGTCTTTGTTGCGGGCGACAAGGACGACCGATAAATGGTGCCGAAACCTGGGATCTCTCGTGGGGTGGGTGAATGAAAACCGGGAAATAAAATTAAGTTAAAGGTTCACGGTAAAACGACTTAATCTAAAGGAAGGTTCGCGGTTTAGCGACTATTCGGACTAAGCGAAAGGCGGTCCAGCGAAACTGAAACGAGGTACGCGGAAAGCGGCCACTAACTACATAAGCTATGGGCTCTGAGATGTCTAGAGTCCGTATGGAGAGTCCTCTAAGGGCGTTACTAAAAGCTAATGGAACTCCTTTAAAATCTCAAACAGAATATCAACCAGTAGAATTTATCACATTAAAAGAGTAAAGGAGGGTTGCGGGCTATAGCTCAGTGGTAGTGTTTGCCCAGTTTGCATGAAGCACTGTGTTCAACTCCCAGCACCATAAGAAAAAATAAAACAGTAAAGGGGAATAATTATATGATTATCTGATCAGATAAGGGAAAAAATAGATGTCAAAATTCAAAACTTAGGAAAAGGAAATAATAATCACAAATATGGGAAAGGGAGAAGTTACTGTCATTGACATGATTATATATATATATATAGAAAATTCTACAGAATTAAGAAACAAACAATAAAACACTTCCAAGAAATGCAATGTGAATTCAAGTTCAATGACAGCGTACATAAATCAACTGCATTAAACATTAGCAACAGAGAACATTTAAAACAAGCCCCTCAACAGAATAGGAAACACCAAATAGAATAAATGCAGCTAAAGAAGTACAATATTGAAAACTACAAAATATTTTTGAGAAAAAATAAAGAAGACCTAAATTTAAGGATTCTATAGAGGAGGGAAACACTATTCTAGAGGAAGTTAAGGAAGAACCATCTTACTAACAGAACTACGGGTTTGATAGCAATATTGTTTTTGCTCTGTTGGGTAATTGCCTTACGTAAGGCTCAAATAATAGATCGACAAGCCGTTCATCAGACCTTGTCTGCCGTAGAGTTGGGCAGCTCCCCTGCTATATGGCTTAGTATACTGGACCGGTGGTCAAAGACGGGTAATGAAGTGGTGATCTTGTATCAACCTAAGACAGAAGGTGCATCAAGCTATGCATTCTTTGAGGACGGGTAAGAACAAGTATCGACCACCCAACCTAAGACAGGCACGGTCCCTACCTTTATTAAAAGAAAAAAGGGGGAGCTATCGGGGTATTCCGGGTACCCCGCTCTATGCCAAGATGGCGCCTGGCGGTATGCCAGTTTTGGTATTGCCACGGAGTAAACAGGTGTATCTTTGCGAAAGTTATTCCTATCAGTTGGTTGTAAACTGGCCACACGTGTCTGGTTCGTGCTTTAAGTCTTTGCTTGCCCGTGCATGCTTCATGTGGAAGTTCTGTGACTGACTAACTGAGGGTATAAGAAAGACACACACACACACACACACACACACACACACACACACACACACGGAGACAGACACACGGACTGAGACACTGAGGGGGGAAAGGGAAGAGGGAAAGGAAGGAAACGGGAGAGAAAAAGAGAAACGGGCGCGCAAGATAAAGAGCTGCATACACATTCCCGGGATCACGTCTTTGTTGCAGGCGATAAAGACGATGATACGCCACAAAATGTGCTCTGTGGCCTCTTGGGCATCTTCTCATGACACTTTCCTGTGGCAGTATTGAACACCAAGTAGGTCGTGGTCTCTGTCAGGAAGAGTTTGTGTCCCTGAGGCAGAGGGCAGGAGAGGAACATGCACTCCCGGCCAGGTTTTCAGTATATCTTACGTCTGCAGAGACGCAGATGCACCTGTTGTATCTTCTCATAGCTACAAATCATCACCTTAACTGGGTGTCAACTAGCTCAAAGGAAGAATATTGGCAGATCACCCACATCATTTCGTACCAGAGCCACCTCATCTGTGCATTTTAAGACTAAACTCTCACATACTCTAAACATCATTACTCTTGTGCTTTACTAAAGAAGTTAGTAGCTCAGTGGTAGAGCACTTGCCTAGCATGTGTAAGGCCCTGGGTTCCATCCCCAGCAATGCAAAAATAAACAAACAAAAAAATTGTAACTAAGTATGCTTAGAGAACAGAGAAAAAAAACAAATTTAAGATATTGAGGAATCTCATGACCCATAATCATTATCGATTAACTGACCATCTGAAAAATATTATTTAAATTGCAACTCCCCATTAGGTATTTCTTATCTTTTTTTTTTTTTAAGTGTCCTGTTATTGGGGTAAAAGGTGGTGTATATTGATTGTATAAAAAGATTAGCCCTTTTTTGTATTTTATTTAGAGACAGGGTCTCGCCGAGTTGCTTAGGGCCTCACTAAGTTGCTGAGGCTCGCTTTGAACTTGATTCTCCTGCCTCTGCCTCCCAAGCTGCTGGGATTACAGGCATGGACCATGGTGCCCAGCTCTCTCCCTAATTCTTAAAAATTGACATGCTATAAGCTATCAAAATTTTTCTTAGTCATAACTTTAAGGAACTAAAATCACAGTAGAGGTACAGGCCAAAATAAAGTAGAGACCAGGAACATGTGAATGTTTGTAATAAGAACAGTCCTGTGAACCTCCCTCTTCTAAATTCTTGACTTGGCCAGTAACCAAGCTGCCTTGCTTCAATAGCGCCACCGAGTGGAACTGTATGAACTAGTATTAATCTTTGCCTTCCTCTTTGAGGACTTGAAAATTCGTATGTCCAGTCCTTACACCTTGTATATTAAATACTTTCAGTCACCAGCATTACATTAGTATTTTCAACTTATTTTCACTACAAATGTAAACATTGAGGCCACAGTAGAAAACTCATTAGATATTTATGGGCTGCCTGGTAAATTGTTAAAAAGGAAAAATATGTAACCAATTCCAAAGGAATGGCTAGTTTGCAAACAAATGACTAATCTGCACACTTAAATTCATCTATAAGGTGAGTTTCTTTTAAGTAGGGACCTATTTTTATTTTAAGCAAAACACTGAAGGTTCAGTTCATGAAAAATTTTTCCATACCCACAATTACATTGCTTTGCAAGACTGTTATTCAATTATTACCTTTGTCCAGCAGGTGGCGGCATCTCTCCACTTTTTCCAAGGAAGTACCAATGTTTTCCTAATAAAACAGCATATACAGGCTGGAGTTTATATAATGGGTGAACACTGATGTACAGTTTTAAAATACATATATGTATGTGTATGCATGTGTATGTGTATCCATCATTCTGCAAAGCCTGAATTAATCAAGTTCTATCTTCATTTCTATTTTTATTTCCTACTTATTGCTTTTAAGCTAAAACCTCAAAAGATGCAGTAATGGTCAAGGGAAACTCAAATTGAAATTAATCAAGTTGTTTAAAGAACCCACTCTGCTATTGGTTCATCTGCTATCCACATTTTCCACAATCTTCTATGGAGCAACATCCTGATGTCAGAATGTTGAAACTGAATGTGTGTGTGTGTGTGTGTGTGTGTGTGTGTTCACACCCAAGATAGAGAACATCCCTTCATATTCAAACAACAAAACTCATTATACAGCAGTCATATCTCAGTAAATGGTTGTAGATCACAAAACCAGTAACAGTTCCTAAGTAATATTTGCATAGCAATTTAAAGTTTATAAAACTTTCAAATAGATGGTCTCATTTGACTCTTACATGAGTCCTCTGAAGTTGAAGAAGCAAATATTCTTTTTCTCATTTTTTCAAACAAGGAAGCCAAACTTCAAAAAGGCTCAACAACTTGTCCACAGTTACCAAATCCCATGCAACAGCCCTACTATCCCAAGTGACAGAGTCGCATTCAAGCTTCTGTTACCAGAACCACCACAAAACACCATAAACTTGTTCCCCTCTGAACATATTCTTCATATTTAGTTACTATTTCAGAGCTTAACAGATAATAAGCATTCATAGTGCATATTGAAGTTGAGGTGGAAGCTTAAAAATAAAATCTGTAGTTGGTCTCTATTCAATAAGAAATATAAGTTCAGAAATCATCCTTGGGGCTGGGAATGTAGCTCAGTGGTATAGCACTTACTTAGCATGTGCGAGGCCCCAGGTTTGATCCCTAGCGTTAGAAAGAAAAAAAAAGAAGTCATTATGGGATCACTAGCATATCATCTTAAGTCAGTAATTTGGAAAATCTGGTATCTTATCAGGTGCTTGGGAAGTTGGGACCAGTAGAGCTAGATTGTTAAAACAGCATCTACAAATGTAAGCATCAGCTTGTAACTGTTCAAGTGCAGCTGTTAGGTAATAGTTAAGAATTAACATAATGTAAATACTAATTTACCTCCTGAAAGCTTGGGGGTTTCTAGAGAGCATTTTCCTATAGGGAGCTCTCTGACCACAGGCTGATGGCTTTATTCAGCTTACAGAACCCCCACCTCACAAGGATGAGCCTCTGGATGTGTTCGTTTTATGAAAGCCTAAATTGAGCATATTAAATATGTCTTTAACTTGCTCCCACTCTTGTTTGTTTCGCTGAATATAATTGCCTGGAATGTATTTTTAAGTGTAGTTTTCAGAAAAGTTCAACAGATGCATTCAGCAAATGTAAATATGTGTTTGAGTGTCTGCAGTCTGCTCGCTCCAGAGCAGGGTGGTGGGAAGGTGGAGAAAATAGGGCTAGGGATGTAGGTCAGTGGGAGAGCGCTTGCCCAGCACGTACAAGGCCCCGAGTTCAAGCCCCTAAACCACACAGAGAAAGAAAAGGAAGGAAAGGAGGAAGGGAAAAGAAAGAAGTAACCACCCTGCCCAAGGCAGAGGCTGGACCAGCAGCCTCAACACTCTGTGTGGGGCAACCTAGGACTGAGTCACTACCATTCCCAGAACCAGTGGCCAAGGCACAGCTGCCAGAATGCCGTGTCACCCTCCCCCGTTTCCCACCCTTTTCCCGTCCTGACCACCACCCAAAGCTCTGGCCCACCAACCTGACCACCAGCATGTCAGGAACACCCCCAGGTCCTCTGCTCCCCTGTGTGATTGAGGTCTTCCTCCTTGCTTTCTTCCCAGTCTCCCCACCTGGGACCCAGTCACCCCCTAGTCCTGGACATGCATTGTCTTCTGCCAGCCCTGTGTGCCTTGCTCTGACCACTGGGGTCCCACTTCATATCCCTAGAGGCCAACCAGTGCTCTGCCTGACCCAATCCTGAGTGTCTGTGTCCCCCAACACTGTCCCTGGGACACCTAGAGATGAACCCTGTTGGCTGCTTTCTCCCAGTCCCACCTCCAACCCATGCACCTTGATCTCCTCTGGGTCCCAGCCTTTGCCTCTGGAAAGCCCCGAATGCCCCCCTGTGCCTCCTGGGTTCCAGGCACAGCCAGACCTGGGGCTGTGCAGTTTTCCCTGTCATGATTCATTTCCCCAAACGAAAAGCTGGCTGATGACATCCGGGTGTGTGGTGTAGCCAGCAGTGCCTCTCTGTGCTTAGAGGTGAATTTCTTCTACTTTAGAATTCAATCACTTCTACTATAAGTGGTTTCTAGTTGTGCTGAGAGTCATAGGCTTTACATTGAGTAAGAGTAAGACTGGGGGGTAGAATGAGTCACCCAGAATTTGAATTTGGGGACTTTCCTGCAACTCCACAAAGCTGAACTGCTTCTGCAGTTTGAGCAGAGATTAGGGACCTGACCCCAGAGGTCGATGGTTGATCTTTATAAAAGACTTCATAGCTTCTTGCTTTCACATGCCTACATCATCAAGGTCCTTGTCCACCCAGGGATTAGTGTGGTCATGTGAAAAGAGCCCCAGACAGAGGATTCAGAATTGTCTCTGTGCCTTGGCTCTGTGGCCTTACCCCCCTGACATTCTTTGCTTATAAAATGTACCCCCCGCTGGGGTGAAGCACAGTTCCTCTGTGTGACTCAACACTTCACAATGAAAACTTCTATTTTTGTCCAGCTCAATCTTTTTCAAATAGAAATATCATTTCTTGGTCTGCATTTTTTTTCTTCAATGTCTCAGACACTTTTATGAGCATCAAATGCCCAGCTTCTCCCGTCTTGCAGGTAGTGCCTGACTCTGAACAGCTGGGACATACCTGTGCATGTCTCCATGTTGTTTTTGGTGTGGTTTCTTGAGAGCTTTTAGGCACATTCATTTTGCTGGCCACAAGCCCATTTAAGAAGCCATTGTAACACCCACTGATGCTGAGAGGAGAGTTTTACTTGTCCAGGGGGACTTTCAGATGTTCTCACCTCCCGCTCTTCCCCCATGTTCTTCTAGATTCTTCAACCTTGTCAGTCTGGCATTACTGGAACTGTGTTTCAAAGCATGTATTCCTAGAATTTTTAACTGTTTTTTAAATGCATGCATTACTTTAATATCAAAGAGTACCAAAAGATGTGCGATAAAAGGCAATTTCCTGTTCCAGCCCTCCTAGCGAAGTCTGATTTTGCAGAGCTGATCACGTTCAGCACGGTTAGCTGTCTTCTGATCATTACACCAGTTGTTACTGCTTTTTCTTGAATTATTTAAGACCTCATTTATTCCATCACCCTTACCTCTCCTCACCCACCTTGCACCTTGATCTCTTCTGGGTCCCTGGGTCCCTGTCCTCCTAATGTGGTGAGAGCCCCATTTTAGACACACCGTCTGTCTACAGCATTGCAACTACCTACATTTTGTTTGCTGCTGATTCAAGTAGCACTTCATGGTTTTGTTTCACTTCTTGCACAAATTGCTGGGAATTTATTATTGCCCTTGGAAAAAACTGAGATGTATTCATGCCTATCAAAATGTTTATATGTGCCATTAGATCTGTTGCATTATTTTTAGTATTATTTCAATATTGTCAGATGTTGATTCCCTCTCTCTGCCTTCCCCTCCTTTGCACCCAGAGTTCTCTATCCTCCTGCTTCAATTTGGACTCATTACTCACTAAGCAGCCCACATACCTCTGTTGCAACTTTCCTTTACCATAGTTTGACCTTCAAACCCTGGTTTCCTGAATCCCACAGATTCTTTCTTGACTCAACTCATTTTGCTTCAAGAGCTACCTTGTTACTTCCCCCAAAAAAGTGGGAGATAACTTGAAGATTTGCTTTTCCATGGCTGCAACAGAATACCACAGACTGAGTAAATGATGAACAATAGAAGGGTATTTGGCTTATGGTTCTGGAGGGTGGGAAGTCCAAGTTCAAAAGGCTCCATCTGGTGGGGCCTTCTTGCTGCATTGTGGCGTGGCAGAGGGTTTCACGTGGCAAGAGCACTGTGGGGAGGGGATGGAGGGGACTGATGATCAACAACCCTTTCCTGAGATAACTTCATAATGACATTAACCTGCCCTCATGGCCTGATCACCTCTTAAAGGCCCCACCTCTTGACACTGTTAAAATGGCAATTGCATCTGAACATGAACATTGGAGGAGACTTTCAAACCATCATGGGAGGTTAGTCTTTTGAGTCACTGAATATTTGAAAAGTTTAGTATTCTACTGTCTTGCTTGCTTACCAGCTTAGTTCAGTGCGGATTTCTTCACACATACATTCCCTGTCCCATTTCTTTTTCTCCTCCCACTCCACCCCACCTCCATCGATCATTTCTGGGAATTTTCCTGTTCCATTTGTTTGATTTTTATCATTGCCATTTTCTGTTTCATTTCTGGAATGCTACTAGTGGTCAGATATTTAAACCCTAGATTCATCCTTTCTATGTGTTTTATTATTATTTTTTCTGTCTTTATTTCCAAACTTTTGGAAAAGGTTTCTTGGTTTGTATTCTAATAATTCTAAGAGAATTTTCTCTTTGTGAAGAACTAAATCTTGTTTTCATCTTGCATAACATCTTGTTTATTGGCTACAACGTCACCTTAAAGCTCTGAAAATTATGGAGATTATTTTAAAAGATTTATTCTCTGCATCATCTGTTTGCTCCAGGGTCCTTTTGGCTGCTTTGGTTCAGATCACGTTTTTCACTCTGAAAGTTTTCCTCTGGTGACCTTGGTCTGTCTTTAGAGTCAGGCATAAGAGAGCTGGGTGACACTGCTGTGTGATGGGTGAGACATTTTGACTAGCAGTCATCTCTTTAGGATGATCAAGTACTAATAAGCTTTCTTGAAAAAGCTTTGTTAATGATCTAGGTCTTTTTTGATTTTGTTTTCCCACTGAAAAATCCTCTGAACATCTGCTTTGTGGATGGGAGTAAAAGCGGAGCAGGAGATTGGAACATCCATCTGGTCACTGTCATTGGAGTGGGAGCTAAAGGTCTACATCAGATACACCAGTCACTGAATGGCTTATTTTTGCCTGTGCATTGCCTTTTTCTCTCCCTTGGGTTAGCAAATCCATCTGGAGCCTGTGTCCCAATTCTCTGAAGGCTGATTCTAAGATTGCCTGCCACCAGGCCCCCCCCCCCGCCCCGGAGAACAGAAGGGAGAGCAGTGCAAGACACAGGGCAGCACACAGCCCAGGAAGGAAGTGGCTCCATACCCAGGCTGCTAGCCTCAGCCTAGCCCTCCATGGCCAGTTCTCCATCTTTCAGGAGCTCAGCTGGGTGAGTCGGTACTCCTGATCCTTGTCCTCTTCTGCCAACACTTCAAAAGCTCTTCCATTGCTCTGCTAGTTGGATGCATGCCTGTAACTGCTTTTCATCTTTCAGAAATTGGTGAGATCTTCAACCAGCATCTTTCTCCATCTCTTTGTCCTTGTGATTTTGCAAACTTGTATGAAATTATAATTCTTTCCTATCACTTTAGTGAGCTTTCAAAGAATTGGCATAAAAGGCAGGTAATTGACCCATTGCCTTTAACTGGGAATGTCCTAACTACCTGAATGTTAAGTTCTGTGGCCAGGTTTGTGTTCACAGCTCCCCACTAGATCTGTTATACACATTTTCATATGATATCTGTCTGGCCATGATGTGAACTGAACTACCATACAAAGGTTTCAGTATTCATGAATTAAAGCAATATATTGCTAAGTTTTCCAAAGCAAAGCAAACAAAAACAAGATTCATTACTAGTAGTTGATTAATTAAACCCCTTTGGGTTTTTACTGGATAATATTGCTACGAGGAGTCTCCAAAATACCATGTATTAAAAAACTACCTGGAAGACATACCAGTGCCATTTTGGAGGTATCTAATGGGAGAGGATTTAAATAAAAGCTGATAACAAGAGACTCCTATGATTCAGAGGCAGAGTGCATGACCATTCAAAGATGCCATTCCAGTTTACCTTGATGGGAAAAGGTGTCTGTTTCTCATGTGGTTAGGCGTCCCTCTGGGGGAAATGGCTTCTTGCTAGTGCAAGGACAGTGGTGCAGTCTTCAGCGCTGGGGGGTTGAGCCCTCCTTGGCCAGCACTGTCGTTCAGCTGATGCACAGAAGAGAGAGAAGCCATGGAAGGGTCTGGGCCGCAGCTGCTCGAGTAGCGGTAGCAGGGCTCCTAGAACGAATGTGTGATGACGAATGCACACAAAAGCCAGCACTGAAATTCCAGCCGCGCACTGTCCAAGCCAGTTCAGAATCGGGTAACCGCTCCGTTTGAGTTTTTCCCCTCTCTAAATACATTCCATATGAGCCGCAGTGTCGGGCCGCCAGAATCTCCCGCATTTGCTCAGAAAGCTGGTTTTAACGCCCAGACTGAAAAGAAAGCAAGTCAGTGAGAAAGTGGCTCAAGGAAAACCCTGGGGCACAGGTGTGGGGGAGAGGAGCCAGGGTGCCCCTGGAATGAGGCTGGAGGCGGAGACTCCGTCACCCCTCCGTGTATTATCTGGTAGCACGTCCCAGTGGGGCCCCTGTATCTTCAGAGAGCCCTGCAACTCAAAGTGTGGTCCCTGGACCAGTGCCAGTCCACAAGCTACTTGCTATCAGCCCATGGCGAGATAAGGGCAGAAACAGAATAAGCATTTGGAAACTTGTGTGGTAATTTGGTACAGCCGGGATCATTTTTCTAACAGCATATTTTAATGATATTTACAAAAATATCAAACAGATGGATTGAGGGGTGGAGGAACCAGAACTTTAAGAAGCACTGATGTAGATTCTTCAATTGTCTTGGGTTGCCCAGTCCGACCAGTTGGTAGTCTCTCCAGTTGGGAGGACCACTTCTGAGGCATCAGGGCCCATGAGGCAGCATGGTTCCTCCATATGGTTTTGCCTTCTTGGTTTCAGAGCTCAAATGCATGCTGCCCATAGCAGTGATCAGACCCCCAAGATGCAATACCTTGCTAAAATTGCTTCCTTTTGGGTCTAGAGTCTTTCAAAGTGGCCGTTCCCAGTAGGGGAGCCTCTTTACACTTAGCAGACATTGGCTCACTTCTCAGCTCAGCTAGGTAGTGTTGGTAGTTGAATTGTATCCCCCTAAACATGTTGAAGTCCAAATCTCCTATACCTGAGAATATGAAATAAGGTATTTACAGGTGTCATCAAGTTAAGATGAGGTTATACTGGATTAGGGAGTGACTGTTGTCCTTATAGAGAGAACTTGACAGACACAGGGAGGGTGTCATGAGGATGGACGCAGGGATTGGAGCTATGTGGCCACAAACCAAGGACATCAAGGATTGCTGGCGACCACTAGAAGCTAAGAGACAGGGAGGATTCTTCTCCAGAGGTGATGTGGCCCTGCTGACACACTGATTTTGGACTTCTGGTCTCCAGCACTGTTTTAAGTCTCATAGCATGTGGTAACTTGTGAGAGCAGCCCTAGGAAGCTAACACAGGTGGACATCCTCTTCATCTGTGTTTCCAGATGCACACCTGGTAACTCAGATAACAAGACCTACCCTGGGCGTGGCAGCCAGCACATTGCAGAGCCTCCATTGAACAAAGGCTTCAAAGATGAGTCTTGTCCCCCATATCTCATCACTCTTTGTTGGAGGAGGGAACTGAAGGGGAAAAAGGACTGTCTCACATTGAGGGAAGGCGAAGGCTAAGTGATTTTACAGTGATACGTGAAACTTGATGAGGCCACTGGGCTTTTATTTTGAAGAATGTTAATGACTTCGGAAAATACTCAGAAAAGCAATTAATGAAAAATCAGATACAATGTTCCATTTATATTACACAAAATTTGTTTATATTATGTACACACACACACACACACACACACACACACACACACTTAGGAGAACAAACTGGATGGAACTGGAAGAAAATAACACCAAACACAGCAGTTATGAATGGTGGTTGAGGATTCTGCTAGTTTTATCTTCTCTTTTAGGCTGTTCCACTGTAATAAGCGTGTAGTGCAGATAGCCACGTGTTATAAGGACTGGCCATGTCCCTGCACTGTGCTCTGGGATTTGCCTGGACATTCCCAATAGTCACAATGGCATGGCAAGCTAGACAGTGTTACCCCTATTCTGCAAAGAAGAAAACCCAGCAGTCTGAGTGCTCGACCCATGGCCTCAGAGCCAGAGAGGGCAGAGCCTGTCTAGCCCCAAACCCAGTGCACTTCCACCACGTCTGTGGCTTCTTCTGTTTTGGTGATGGGGTTGGGGATCACAGGAAGGTGACACTGAGCGGTGAGGAATGGAGAAGACGCTGTTGCCGTGGCCCCTCTGGGTAGGGCTTGCTCTCTGGGCTGCCTCGTCCTCCATCTGTATTGACAGCAGCCCCAGATGGGCCACGGGTGATGTCTGGAAACTAAAGTTGAAAGGAGTATATCTGACACATCACTATTTTGAGTTTTCTTAGGAAAATAATTACTTTAGGTAATTTTTTTATTATGTGTATATTTATAATTATTTTAGCAACATTTTAGGAGGAAGTACGTTACTTTATTTGTACTTTAGTATGAATAGTTTAGTGCACTGAAAATACAAGGGGTTGACATGAACATTGGTTGGCCAGTAGGCAGGCCCATTGTTTTACATCTTCAGCTCTCCCTTCCACTCATCACATTAGCAGCATGGACAGAGGGTGAACCCTTGGCTTCCTTGGGCTGTAGTGATATCCTGGGGACCACAGGAGCTTGCCCTAGGCTGCACCAGGATTTGAACCCAGACATAGCCACTGCACCAAACTGCCACCTGTGGTTTAATGACATCCTTTCGAGGGCTGACACTCCATTTCAAGGGAAGAGAGCACTAATGGTTGACCTCTGGACATGGGACCACACTACTAAGAACAAGAGCTTTTTAAGGAGATTGAACTTTCAACAGTACTTTTCTTCCTCCCAGTGAGTGATACCCTATGTCCAACTATTTGCATTGCCACCAAAGAAGTTCTTAACCTGAAATGTACCACATGGTTTGCAGGGAATTCTGAAATTGTACTATCACCATCCAATTTATAGAGAGGAAAAATGGAGTTCCTGTTTTCGTTTTGTTTTGAGAGGAAGCAAAAAATTCTCAGTTTTGCATAGGCATCCTCAACCCCCTGGACAGGAAGCACTAGTCTCTACCCTGCTGGCTCACTGGCTGAGAGCCTCCCCTTCACGGGGCTGGTTCTGAGAGAAGCCCTCTGACAACATGGCTGTCCAGCTGACTGAGGGCCCTACTGCAGAAAAGTAAGCTCCATGGGAGCCTGGGTGGAGACTGACAGAAGAAGACTGGGAGGAGTCTTGAGCTGACTCTCAGTCAGAAGAACTAGCTGGACGGACTGAGGCTGGCCATCTTCCTAGAGCCAGAACATAGTGCTGACACTCCAAATGTTGAAGTCTTGTGTTTGTTCAGAGTGAATTTTTGGCTCTGCCACACTTCTAGATTTCCACATTATGGCGCGGAATATTGTTTGCCTAAGTACAACAGGGCATGTGAGTTGGTTCCTGGCATCCACCACGGAAGATTAGCTTACTTTCACCAACTCAGAATCGGCCCCAATGGCTATCACAAAAGACCACACAACTCCCTGAGTGTCTATAAGTAGATACCAAACCACATGTGTTGTTAGTCTTGATCTCAGACCATATTATTATTAACTTTGCTTTGGTTGAAAGTAGACCCCATCATATTGTTAAAATAGAGTTTCACAGCCTTTAAGTGACCAGGGTACGTCACTTTTGAGATGTTTTTCCAAAAGAAAATGTTAAATCCCAAATACATTTTTGGCTGAATGGTTGGTTTTAATGGTCCAGAGTCAAAAACTGTAACTTAATTCCTTGTAAAACTTAAATCAATTTCATGAAGGTTCTGCTAAGCAGTTCCCTCTGTTCAGCCCAAGATTTCTAGTAGTTCCTAATCCTCAAGAAATATTAGCATTTTCTTTTAAAATGTCAATATTTTTCCATTTCAAAAAATTATTGTAGTATCTGACTTGTGTTGATATACAGTAGCTGTTTGTGACCTTGATAGTGGTATTGTGGTTATAAGTTCCCCTCCTGTCACTCTTTTTCCTTAGTATGAGTGCAGAACAGCGTGTCCAAGTGATGATCTGAACAATTTGATCTGTATGGATGGTTCCTACATGTGTAGTTTCCTACAATTTTTACAATTTGCTTTTCAAAAGGGGTTGAGGGTCAGTGATGACTGTCATTCAGACCTGGCATCCATAGGCCGAGCTTAGTATTAAATATGATTGGTGCTATCTATGTCTCGTTCAGCCATGGTTCCATTGGCAAAATGGCGTCTGCCACATGCCTGTGGCTCCAGCTTAATACCACCAGAGACAAGAATGCTGGGCCCAGCTGAAAGGCGGTAACACATCTGGAGAGTTCCTAAAAAAGATCCAAGTCGTTTTCAAGTTTGCTTAATAACGTACTCAGTAGTCTGTTTTGGGCACAAATAGACAAAACCTCTTCCAGTAACACGTGCTTTGGATATCAGATTAATCTGGGGCAGGAAACACTTGCAAAAAGGAATCCACCCAAAAGAAAGGGCCAATATGCCAGCATCAAAGACTTAATGCTTTGTTTTGTTTTGACAAAACTGAAAAGTATCTTACCCCATAGTGAGCACACATTGCTCAAATAATCGATGTCTCAACTGCATGCCAAATTTCATAAGTTGATAAGTACCATTTTTTAATAGGAATACAACTATTCTAGCCCTGATTTTATAATCTAGTAGTTTCAGATTCAGAGACATTCAGAAATTCTTAATGTTGATGCCCAGGACAGGGCCTCCAGACCAAGTGTGGATGAGGGGACAGGCCCTCCTGGCATTCTGGGATGCCATTCGCTGTTTGGGGCTTAGAAACCAATGTATTTGAAGCTCATCGTTTCATGTGAAACTGGTTTCCTCTGAAATTGCCCGTATGCTCCTTATTTCCTTCAGTTTTTAGTAGATTTCATTTTTTACTAAAGATTCAAAGCTACAGAGAATAAGGGGAGGGATTGATTTGGTCTACATACTCAATTTAGTGAGCAAATTGGTTTTGAGCAGGAAGGACATTCACCAGGAAGAGATTGGTGGCAGCAGGAGGGTCCTGGGAGCACTGGTTTTCAAACTGATTCTTTCATCCACCTCAGGGAGGGGATGTGGAGTGCCAACGAACCCATGTGATTCTGGTGCAGTCGCCATCTCACCCATGGAGCAACCTTGGGGCTGAACGACTGAGCTTAAAGCCAGCACAAAACCTCTAGAGAGAAAGTAGTGGGATCTCACAAACAAGGGAACCCCCTTCTAGTTCTCCCTTTTCTTCAGCTCCAAGATATTTCACGTTCTGTTTATCTGAAGGGATATAGATGACCCTACAGCCCCACCATTTTACCAGTCACCCAAGTTAAGAAGTTCAGTCTTTTCAGTGATACCTAAAAGAACCATCCTCTAGAAAATCTGCTTGGGAACATTCTGGAAACTTTCCCAGCTCATCATAGAGTGAACAGATGCCAGATTATTGGGTGCCAGACATGTGTCTGTCAACAACTCTTGTTTCCTGCAGGCCAGGGTCAAGAAATATGCAATAGCGAATTGGAAAGAAATTTTTCTCTTAATCCATACACAGCTTTAATGCACGCATAGCCTGCATGTGCCTGGAGTGCATCACTGCAACTTTACTTGTGGAGCCTGGAGTCTTTGCAGGAGGACAGACTCTACTGGTAAGCAGTAATGGCTTCAGTCCGGTGCTGGAGGCAAAAGTAGGCTCAGCTGCTTTTTTAGTTGAGAATGTGCAGGTTACACATAGACCCAGAACCAGTCTGCTGACCAGAGCTCAGGCCACCACTGCCCCTCAGCAGGCCAAGGAGTTAGCTGAGCCTCTGGGAGCCTGGTTGACTTCACCTTGTCTCAAAAATGCTGTTTCTTTAATTTTCCTCTCCTCGCTTGAGAGGGTGGTCAGCTATGGGCTTTGGAGCCTACAGACTTGGGTTTAAATCCCAGCTCCAATCTCACCAACTATTTCACCTTGAGCAAATTTCTTAGCTTCTCTAAGTTTCAGTTTCCTCATCTTTAAAATCAGGATGGGAATCTCACAGAGCTGTCCTGAGAATTAATGGAGAAATGTCATCTCATCTGATTCTTATTTTCAGTCTCCAATGGGGCAGGGATTTCAACAAGTGCTCAAGGTAGGCCAGTATTGGAAATTCAAAGGGAGGATCAACACAACTGTTCCAAAGTCTGTCGTGGTACGAGTTCTAGTGTTCCCGAGCATGGTTCTCCATGGTATGTGGCCTGGTCTTTGCTGGTCTCAACTTTCCTTCTGGTGGTAGTGGAATTGCACATTTAGTGCCTCCTGGTTGCAGGAGCTTGACTTCTTAATTTTCTCTGTTTGGGGATAAGGAGGAATTATGTTCCTTCTGCATTATTTTGAAAGTCGCCTTCATAGTCAATTGTTAGAATTGTTTTCTTGGGCAAATGCTGAGGTCACATGAAGTTGACAGACCACATCCTGTGGCACATTCCCACTTGCTCTAGTTTATTTTTAATGTCAACCAAGAGTAAAAATACATACACACCCCATCTTGGATGCAAATTGAAGTCAGACTTTGTTTCTGCACATCTGTGAAATGGAGCAAATAAGCTAATGGAGGGAAAAATTATGTCTAGTACTCAGGTATATTTTACTGTAGCTGCTAATGCCAAATTCACACTGACTTAATGTGTGCAGAATGGGGCTGTGATGATAGTCTTTATTTCTTTAATGTTCTAGAACTAGAATTTTTCACACTAAGGTTCATTAGTCGGAGTCAGGTAAACACATTTTTGTAATAATTTATGGAGCATTTCAAAATTTAAAAGACCTCCTGGTTTTCTGAAATCTAATCTGCTGTGCTCTCCCACCTCTAGACCATGTGGGGTTGCATGCTTTAAATAAACTCAGAATTTGTCATTAACAGTTCCAGCCTTTAAGAGAAACTCTAGCCTTAAACTTCTACTTGAAATGTGGGCATAGAACTCTGCTTGGAGAACAGTCATCGCCACCACAGAAATGCACACCAAAAGGACAATCCATGTTCATGCATGAGAATACGGAATATTGTAAAAATGCCATTTTCTCAAATTAGCATATATTTAAATATTTTTTAGCATAACGTGATTTTCAAGCTTAAGTGGGGAAAATAATATGTGAGATGGTCAAGGATCATTTCTTAATGAAATGAAATTTTCCCTAGAAAATACTAGAAAACTTCTGAGTTTAAAATAGCAGTGCAAAGGCATAAGCTCTGACAGTCAGTAGAACAGAAACAGATGGTAGTGTAAAGGTTATGTGTGATATGGTAAAGATCATTAAGAAGAAAGAGTAAATAGAAAAATTGTTGGCTGTGCAGAGAAAGAATAGTGTCCCCTCATGCTATAAGCCTTAATAAATTCCAGATGGTCTAGAGAGTTAGATATTTTTTAACAAATGTATAAAAGGAAACTATATGTGGCTATTTTTTTGTGATAGTAGGGTTTTGTTAAGGATTTACTAAACATAAAAGCAATAAAACACATCTATATACAAAGACAGTCAAGAGTAGATATATTTAACTGAAACTTTAAGCATATTTAAAATATTAAGTTGGCAAAAATATTTGCAACAGTGATTAGATATGTTGTTGATATTGTATTGTTAATATATGTAGATGTTTTAAACCCATCAGAGAGCACTAAGAAAATAAATGGAGAAAAAGACGTATCAGTAGCCTTATTAGAAATAAGCCCAACCTCAACAATAATCTAGGAAATTGTGTCCATTAGCTTTATGATTACTATAACAAATGCCTGAGATATTCAGCTTATAAAGAGAAAAGGGTTTTTTGGACTCGCCGTTGTAGAGGTTTCAGTCCATAATTAGACAGACCTATTGTTCTTAGGCTTCTGGCGGGGGTGCAGCACAGCATGGCAGGGGCATGGAGTGAGGAAACCTGGCTTATTTCATGGCCAGAATGCAAAAAAAAGAGGAAGAGAACAGGGTCCTACAATCACTTTGGAGGGCAAACTCCCAGTGACCCAAAGACCTCCCACTAGGTTCTTCCAAATAGCCCCAAGCTGGGATGAACCTCTAACCCTAGGTCTTTGGGGGACACTCGAAACCCAAACCATAACAGAAATGTACATTAAAATGAGACCACATTTTCTATTAAATTAGTATTGTCCATTAAATAGACAATCACTGAGCAGTGTGAGAGCCCCTGATAGGAAGATGGAAGAAGGCCACTCTAAGAGCCTGCTACTGGGAGGGCAATCGGTACAACCTAAGGAAAGAGTCATTTAATGATTAATGTGAAAAGTAATTTAATAATACATATGAAGAGACTTCACCATGTTCATAGGTGGCAGAAATCCTCAACCATTCTCTATCTTGGTTGTGTCCATGGTATATAGAGCCACCAAAATTTTTCAAATTGTATTCTTTGAATAGGTGTCATTATTAAATGCAAGTTCTTTCTTGACTCCTTTAAGAGGAAAAAGACTGACCCATTCCAATCCTAGGAAAAAAATTTTTTGACAGGAGCATAAAAACTATTAAACGGTGTCCTTCACCATACAGTTTACAATTGCAAACCCAAAATGGACTTAGCTATTTAAAAACAAGAGAATGATTAAATAGATTTAGATATTCTTTGCTGTGAAGAACATCACACAATTAAACATGGAAAGTCCTGCTTCCAAAGACTGTTGGTGATTACGTGAAATATTGTGACATGAAATAGGAGAAGAAAGAATAGCAAATACTATTATTTGCATATGATACCAATTTTATTTGGAAGACTTTGTGAGCTCAGGAAAATTAAGTTGAAATGACTCAAAATGTTCATGGAATTAGTCATATCTCTGAACGGTAGGATTACTAGTGATTTTTTTCCCCAAACTAATATATATTGAAGCATGCAGAATTTTAAATTAAATTTTAGAAAAGGGGTATTAAGGAGTATAATTAAACGGTCAGATAAAAATTGCATGGAAGTAGGAGGAGAGCCTTCTGGATCATTTGGGTATTGTTAGGATGATACAGAACTTTTGTCCCCTCTCTCTTCCATGAAAGTCCCAACTTTGACCATCTAAATTGACCAAGAAGGAGCAAATAAAGAACACCATTCTCTAGGGAGCAACTCAGATTCATGAAGACAAAATTCTGATTTCATCTATTTGTCACATTTCCAGTTCCTCGCTCTAAAGATTTCCAACCTCTTTACAGCAACTTTTTTTGGTTTTCATCAGTTACCCTCCTGTGTTAGTCAGCTTTCCGTTTGCTATTACGAAGTACCTGAGAAAACCAACTTAAAGAGGAAAGACTTACTTTGGTTTAGAAGTTTCAGTCCATGAGTGGCTGGTTCCATTGTTTCTGGGACTGTGGTAAGGCATCATAGTAGAAGAGTGTGGCAGAACAAAGCTGCTTACCTCATGGCAGTCAGGAAGGAGAAAGAGAGAAAGAAGGTGCCAGGGACAAGATATACCCTCCAAAGGTGTGCCCCAGTCGCCTACTTCCTCCAATGAGGCCCTGCCTTATAACATTACCACCACTCCCAATAACTCATTAAATTATGAACCAATCAGTGGGTTAATCCATTGATGAGGATAGAGCTCTTATGATCCACCTTCCAAAGGCCCCACTGCTGCCTTGCACATGAGTTTTGGGGGAGAATTTCAGATCTGAACCATAACACCTGCCAAATTCAAGCCAATGGTCATTAAAAAACCCACCAAGATACACAGCACACCACACACACACACACACACAGTCTTTTCTGGGTACATCTAGGATTTATAAAATGTGTAGGTTTCTAGCCCTGAAATACTAAAATCCTATGATTCTGTACTTACCTCTTTAATAAGCACATTTTTATCTTATAAACATCATAAAAACAGGAATTGGCTTCCCAACTCTGAATGCTGAGCCATTTGGGGCAACCATGTATATATGTAAGATGTTTTAATTATGTGAAGGTAGCTCATAGATCTCTTTTGTTGCAGTGTAACTTCCTTAATCTGAGAACAAATTGTCATAATTCTGCAATGGGCTGACATGCTCTCCTTCATAAGAGTCCCTGTAGTCAATGCCAGGATCATGGCTTAGCCAAACCAGATGTGAACAGTACAGCTATTTTTATGTTGGGGGCTATGGTTTAAATATGCATACTGTGTTTGTTTTTAATTGCATGATTACAGATGGCACCTAATAAAGTCTTCACGCTATGATATCTAGAGGTAATTGATTTATTAGGTTGGGTAGGTGTGGACAGTCCAAATTCTGCTCCACCACCCTCACATTCCATAGCACAATGCTGAAGGAATGTTAGAGTGACATTTGCCTGTTGACT
The DNA here is from genome assembly GCA_020662805.1 of Glaucomys volans. Taxonomy (NCBI): domain Eukaryota; kingdom Metazoa; phylum Chordata; class Mammalia; order Rodentia; family Sciuridae; genus Glaucomys; species Glaucomys volans. The sequence continues at coordinate 62,940 of JAJEJO010003023.1, forward strand.
TTTCCCAGTGACTGATGAGGGTCCTTTCTGAGAGGTAAACACCTGCGTGACTCAGGAGTGAGTTTAGTCTTTGCTGATGCTTTTCAATAAAGTATTTTCAAAATTAAGTGATGAAAATGAAAGCTATGGACACTTCTTTGGATCCTACTAGCCATAACCCTGGTAAATATAAGTTGATTCTGAGTTCTTATAAAGCAAATGATTAATTTTTTGAAAGTAGACAGATGTGAGAAAATGGAATGCTGAGGGGAATTGGTATTCGTCTGCTCCCATCTGATTTGAACTGAACTGAGACTGACTGCTTGGATATCATTTCCCAACTCCTCCACTCTGGTTAGCGTTGGTAAAGGCCCACACACCAAAGCCAGTTAAGGAGCCAGAGCTAGCATCTGGACAGGTGTTGAGCCAGGCTGGGATGGCAGCTGGCACAGAGGCTCAGGCAGCCAGGGAAGGATGATGGGATCAGGCTGCTGTGAGAGTGAGGACCATAGACCAGAACTGACCAGTAGCCACCATGGTAGAATATGGATTCCACAAGCAGGACTCAGCAGCCAGGAAAGCCTCCTTGATTCATGGATGAAATCTCTGTTTCACATGGAGCATGGGTGTTGCCCAGCCACATTCATGGGAAAAAAACCTATGTTCAAGAGTAGAGAACTCCAGAACAGCCCGCAGTCACACAGCGTCAGCCCTGTGGGAGCTGCAAGTGTCCAAAAGAGACTAGAAAGTCAGGCATGTCTTCTGTATGTCCTCTGGGCTTCCACCAAGTGGCCGTGAACATTTTGGAAAAAAATGGGAAGGTCGGTGCCAAAACAAGAAAGGCCTATGAGTGGATATGAGTTGTATGACACCAATTCATGGGCATCTTTGGGTCTTTTGACTCACAATCTCAAATGAGTTCTTTGTATATTTTAATACTTAGTTAAATAGCTTGTCATTACACAAGAAAGTATGAATTGGTTTAGACCAAATTAAATGACCCAGGATAATCCAGGGATAGGTGTTCCTACCCCAGAAGAACTTCAAGGTAAGAAAAATATATGAAACATTCAAACTCTATTTTTGACACTCTCAGGCTCATAAAATCCATCATGGGTTGGGTAGTGTTCGTAAGCAAGAAGCATTTTGAAAATTTTATATAACTGATAAGTGCATAGGGGGATCAAGTTTATCCACAAGTGCACATGAATCCTGCATGAGACGTGAATCTTTGCTTTCACTGATCTGCCAGTTCTTAAATTTTTGAAGGAGTAGCAAACCTAGAGATTTTGGTGTCAGCGATTCCATGGAGTATCATCATTTATCCAGTACGTTTCCATTGAATTTAAACTTAAATTCATCTGTTTCAATTGGCAAGATTAGTTTGTTTCGGGTTTAGTGGCAGAATATTGATGCTTCAAGGGAACACTCTGAGCCAGATGATGATGATGATGATGATAATAGTTGTTGTTATTATAGTGTCAACCTAAATAACAATCAAGAGAACTTCTCTAAAGAATAATGTTTATTTGCAGAGCATTGCAATGGGAATTGCATTTCTAGTAAACTGTGAGTGAACTGAAAGAAGTTGAGGCCAGAGGAAGTTTTTAAAAGCATAAATGAAGAAGATTACACAAAGTAATTGAAACAATAATCCCCAGATGCCAGATTAAAGCAAGGGTGGTTCAAGTCTGAACTGACAGATAGTTGCCGGGTAGTGTCCTGGCAGGGGTATTTCCATGTAAGGTTGCATTGGCCTGTGTGGAAGTGGGTCTCGTGGAGTCTTTGGTGGTAGTTGCTATCAGGGAGTCATGCCTGAAAACCCTTCTTCCATTGCCTCCCAGATTATTTTTGTTGGAGTTAACTCAAGCCACTCCATTTTGACTATCACAATTTTCACTGGGAAGTTACTTTTTTCCCAGGAACTTTGTTAGACCTGTAGATTTCATTTAATCCTAATAACAAGCCTCTGAAGTATATACAATAATTATGTCCATCTCACAGATAAAGACGCTGCCAACTTGGAGAAGATCCATAGGTCTGCAGAGCTGGTAGTGGCAGAGGTGACACTTGCCCCCAGAACTGGTGACTCACAACATCTCTGCTCTTTACCTCTCCACATGCTTCATGGGAAGAGCAGAATCAAAAATATGATGATCTGGAGAGGATGGGTAGTTAATAACATGTAGGATACTAGGAAATTGTATTCTGCTAAATTCTCTTTTTGGGTATTGAACCCAGGGCCTTGTGCATGAGAGGCAAGCACTCTACTAAATGAGCTATATCCCCAGCTGCTCTGCTAAATTCTTAAGAAACTGATGTTTCTGGAGAACTCAGTGATTCTTTCATGATGATGTTCATTGATACATTCTTGATGTGTTACTTTCTTCTAATTTTTCTGGGGGAAAGATTTTTATAGTTGGAATTGCTTAAATCACTTTAATAAAGTACTTGCAAAAGATTCAGTCAGGTCAACAGTAAAGCCATTTGTTCCAGTCATGTCAATCACCAGCTTTGGCTTTTGTAAAGGTTTTTAATGAATCAGGGAATGGAATTTTGAAAAGCAAACAATCTAAGGGAAACTGCTTATTTTTCTAAACTAGCAAAGCAAAACTGGGAAAGCTTGCCAGTTTAGTTGCTGCAAATGTCTGTTGGAGTCTTAAAAATTCTTAGATTACATGATTTAATCATATAGAGCAAAACAGTGATTAGTGAACACCTTTTAAGTCTTTTTAGCATTTTGTCATTACTCAAGTCACTTATACAAATACTCTATGATGTGCTCACTGTTAAATTTATAGTGATCTGACATTCAGTAAGATTTATTTTTAAAGTTACTTATTGAAATACATAGCCAACAAGAAATAAATATGGTTACCAACTAGTGAAACCAATTTAACAGTAATTTGGTCTTGTTCGTCTGTTAAGAATTATTGGCTCTTGAATATTTTCACAAAGTCTTTTGAATATCATTGAGATGATATGATTAAAGGCTGTGAATATCAATAAGCTTGGAATCATCCCATGTTAATATTCAGAGTCATATTTTTTCCCCTTAAAATTCTAGCATTCTAACTGGGTACAATGGCACATGCCTGTAACCCCAGTGGCTTGGGGCGCTGAGACAGGAGGATCACAAGTTCAAAGTCAGCCCTGGTAACTTAGGAAACCCTGTCTCAAAATTTAAAAAATAAAAATATTAAAAAGGGCAGGAGATGTTGCTCAGTGGTTAAGTTCCCCTGGGTTTAATCCCTGATTTTGCATGTGTGTGCGTGCGTGTGTGTGTGTATTCATATTCTAGCATTCTTTCTGTCTGCAATATTTATCTTTGTGTCTGAATGCAAGCTCACTTTGTCATCTGGTTTTTCTGTGACAGTTATAGAACTTTTCTGTTGCTATAAGGTTTAAGCTTGGATGGCAACTGATTTTATCTGTATTTATCATATATTAGGAAAAATAGTTATTCAGCGATCTATCCAGTCAGGAGATGAACTAATGGTGTTACGTGGAACTGAACATAGTTCCCTCACAAATGTTCTAAGTGGATATGAAGAAATATGTTGCAGTCATTAATGTACCCAAAAAATGGAGTCTCACTACAAGGACCACCCAGAAGCAGTGTGCCTAAAATCCTAAAATCTTTGGCCAAAGTCCTTCAAGGCATTTTTCTCTAAAAAGTGCAAGAATTGGGATTCATATCTACTGCCACTCTGGAGAGTTGTTCGTGGCAACCCGAAACATGGACACAAGGATTGCCCATGACCTCTGAGAGATGCACTGTGGGCTTGGTGGAGCAGGAGGGGTGACTCTCATGCCACCATCCATCACCCCTCACTAGGCACCAGCAAAACTGGAGAGTAGGAGTGATTCCTCTCCATTTCTCACCCCATCTCCACCATGCCCAACAACTCCCTCCCTGCTGCTTTGGACCTTGTAGGAAGAAAAGGAAGGAAAGAAACAAAATTTTTGTGCTTCAAAGTGTTTGGCAAATGTTCAGAAGGGGAGGGTGAAATTAAATCTACCCCAAGAAGAGCCAATGAGCTTTCCCTCACCTTTTCTTCTAACTAAGAAGTCAGGCTTTTATTTCATTGTCACGTATAAAAACCCAAGAAGTCATGATTGCATTAAGTAGCATTCTATTAGAATTTAAATTTTTATGGTAGAAATGGTGTAAAAGTTTGCAGTGAGGCCATGCTTATTCCTGGTAGCATGTTCAACCACATCATCTTGAGCTCATTGCTAAAGGAGGACATCACATGCACATGCACACACTAGCATTATCTTGACAATCTCTTGGGATATCAGATACCTATACAACTACATTGTGGGGCAAGGCAGGGCACAATTCCTATTGGGAAGGTGAATGGCTCCGTGCAGGTCTTACAAGGAGCTCTGCTGTGTGTGTGTGTGTGTGTGTGTGTGTGTGTGTGTGTGTGTGTGCGCGTGCGCGCGCGCGCGCAGGGGATTGAACCTAGGGATGCTTAACCACTGAGCAACATCCCCAGCACCTCACTGAGTTACTAAATGCCTTGCTAAGTTGCTGAGGCTGGCTTTGAACTCACAATCCTCCTGCCTCATCCTCCCAAGTAGCTGGGATCACAGGTGTGTGCCACTGTGCCCGGGGAGCTCTGCTATTTTATGTGACATTTAGTAGATCAATTTTATAATCTAGGAGAGGAAACTGGGTAGTAAGGACCTGAGGCTGGAGAGCTGGCAAAGGCTCAAAATAACAAGGAATGGAATATTGTCACATTATCCAGTGCATCAGAAATAGTCAATTCAGTTCTCCTTTCTCTAAAGAGAAATGGTGGGGAGGAGAGCCATTTTAGTATTAAACCCAGGGCTCCAGATTTTTCAGCATGAGCTCTCACAAACACTGAAGATATGTGTTAGTGAAGGAGTTTAGGAACTTACACTTGGGGCTGTGAGGATTGCAGGCAGTCTAGCCAGGAGGGTACCTCAGCAGGGACCAAGTAAATAAACCACTCGGTAAATGCCATTCGAGAGGAAAGGTTACTAGAAAGCCATATATCAACCAGCATGACTATGTATGGTTTTGCTACAATCTAGGAGCAATTAGACATTTTTTAAATGTTTCTATAACTGTGCATGATTGGAAAAAGAGGACTGTGACCTAATGAACCAGTTTCTATTATTATAGCAAAATGAGATAAAAGTATAGTGTGCATTTAAGGCCAGTTCACTTATTTCAGTTTTATGCAGTTGTTTTCAGAACATCATGAAATTTCATTTCATGCCCCAATGAAACTAAACTGTAATGGGTTACAGCTTTTCCACTTGTTGACTTTTCTCCTTTAAACATCTTTGATTTTCCATCCTTTGAACAGATTCTTAACGAATGCCTTGAATGTCATTCAAGTTATCCTTTTCTCCTGCCCCCTCCTCTGCCTCTCTTTAATGCAGTTTCTAAAGTGAAGCAATCCTGATGGAACCTCATGATACCTATGAGCACATTAAAAATATATATGTTAATACCTCTTTCTTGGCTGCTTCCAGTCTACAGCATGGTCTTTCCAGCATTGGTAGATGGTTTCTTTTAGTACCCTTTCACCCCGCCCCCATCTTATATGGGAAGGTTTGTGTCCCTTCAGAAATGCAGCCTGGCCATCTGTGCTCTCCTTTCCTCTGACATCAGTCTTCTACAGCTCTTCTTAACCTTGGCCATGAAATTTCAGCCAAGAAATCCCCCTAACTGCCTCCATTTATGACCTATTGTTGACCTGACACCTAACACATGTCAGTGGTCTTCTCCTACAACCTGCTTTTTTTTCTTTCATATGTCAGAAGAATGAAAAGGGTTTATTTTTCTTGTAAGAAGAAAGTTACAAGTCCACATTAAAGTTTATTCTACAACCTACCCTTTCAAAGATATGTAAAAAAAATTAATTTTTTCCTCCTGAATTGCATTTGCACATTTACTTTATCACATTTTTACAGTATGTAAATGTGAACATCAAACATTTGCCACTGCATTTTAAAGTCTCAACCACAGCATCTAGACATTTTCCCTTCAGATGATCCTGGTATCTATTGGCATTTGCTTGTCAATTTCCAACTTTCGTGAAATAAGCAAATGGATCGCCCATACACATGAAAAATCTGCACTTGTGACTCATTCTTTCTTAGAGTTTTGCTTTTAAAACAATTTGGACATCTTGTAAATATATACACTATCTTATAGAGCATGCAAATCTGATGTTTCACAGGGATGGGAGAAGATCAGGCTGTCCATTTATATTCCCTAAGACCTGGTGCTATCAGAGTGCTGCAGATTGCTCAGAAAAGTCAATTTAATTTGAAAGTAGCACCGAAAACTCTCCCAGTAGAATTGACAGCATCCTTGGAACCTCATTTCACACTTGTCTGACTTGGGAATGGTTATTTTGAGTAGCACCTCTCATTTACCTAACTTCTTAATATCTGGGCAGGAGGTTAAATATCTCACTTATCTACATGTTCAGCCTCTGTGAACAGCTACTTCATTCACAGCCCTTGAAGGGTTTATCAAAATTTCACCATGTTAAACATTCCAGAGAGAACATCCAGGTTGCTGGCTATTGGAACTCACTTTGGGGTTCCTCATCGGGGCTGATGTTTGTGATCAACATGGTGTTAAAACAAGAAAAAGAATGCAATAAACCAAATTCTGTTAAGGAAAATACATTTAGGATGACCTCCTAAAAGGGAAAAATTGAATTCTTTGAGAGTCCCATGCAGATACCCGGTTCATAGACTCCACAAATGAGCAAATATTTTCTCCCTATGATTGTAGTCATGACATGGTGTAATTTACTAAGAATTTCTTGTGCAGTAAACGTTTTTTGAGCACCTCACATACCAAGTGCACTGTTGTCATGCTTTCTGTTCTCACAGTCAGGGACACAGGGTTTTCAAAAGTCCCATGCATTGTGAAACTTTAGCAAGATAAGGTAATGGATTGACTTTGTGTAATACTAAAGTAAATGTCTTAAAATTTAGGAAATTGCATTCTATAAATTTTTGGATCTCTTGGATCTGGCAGAATTGAAGACTTTAGCAGTGATAAGAATAAAACTCGCCACTCAATACCTAAAGTTGCCATTTATTGTAGGGAAATAGCCAAAAAAGGCACGTGATCACTTATGAACAAGGATACATCTCTCCTATTATTTAGAGTCAGAAAGAACCCAGTTATGTAACAGCAGACTGATGTGATTTTTAAGGCATCCATACGATGCAGCATATAAAAACACATTGCAAAATATGACTTGAAATAATTAATGATATTGAAAAATGCTTATGATCGGTTAAGTTTTAAAAGACTAAAACTAAATGATGTAATGGTTGTATTTTACAATTCATGCCTATAAATGAAAATAAGACTAAAAGAAAATATATTGCTATAGTAATCATCATGGCTTGATTAAAAGTCATTTTATTTTCTTAATCTTTTCCCTAAGTTTTCCAAAAATATGTAGATGGTTTTGACCATGTATATATTTGCTTATGTGCATTTGTATGTATACGTGAGTATATGTGTATGTACATATGTATGTACATCATAACCAGAAAAAAAATCAATTTTTAAATTGTAAATTGCTCTTCTATCTAAGAACTAAGGGTAAAACTAAAAGCTTATAAACCAAAGGCTTTTTGATGACCCCATACATCCTAGTGAAGTGCCTGAAGAATCTGGACAGAACTGCTACTTAATGTTTCTTTTGATCTTCTTTGTTCATGTGAGAAATCCCTTTCATCAGAATGTCGTCATCTGCCCCTGATGTGGGCCTCATTAGTACAATTCCAAATGAAGTGACATTAGTATAAAAAATATCAAAAACACATTCTCAGTAATAATTTCAAATGAAAAAATGTATTTCCAACAGAAGTGCAAGTATTGATAAAAGTCTAGTAAGTCTTCCAATGCATTTTTTTTTTCAGAAGTAGATGTCTTGTTCCACTATTCATGGTGTTGGAAACAGAAACCCCTCTTCCATAAAATGCCATTCTTGTTCTGCAGACAGTGTTGTAATGGTAAGGTGCTGTACTGAGGAACGCATGCACGTATGGATACAGTAGTGGGTATTTTCAAAGAAATTAACACCTTTTTAAGGAATCCAGCCATGATGTTAAACTTGGGAAGAAAAGACACTGGGGCAAGTTGCCCTCTGCCCAGGTGTCAGGGAGCCACCCACCTTGGTAGGCAATAAGGAGGCTGATCCCTCTCAGGGTGGGCCTAGAGGGGAGGAGCTCAGATGCTTTCTGCAGCCCTGACATGCTGAACTGTAAGCTGGTGTGTAGTTGGCAGTCTCCTGCCTCAGCTGGGGGGCCCACAACACGTCAGAATCACAGGCCCCTGTGCTTCTGCAGGTGTCTGGCTCCCCAGGTGACTCATTGCACATGACGTTTCTCAAGCAAGATGTTCACCTGGCCCTACAAAAGATAGACAACTGCAGCCATCAATGCCACCCGCTTCCATCCCTGCTTCTTTATCTTCTTCTGATGCTTTACTAGGAGTGAGGCCCCTTCATGTCCCCAGTAAAGTGGGAACTCCCAGATGGCCCAGAAAGTTACTGGAAATTTGTTTCTTCTTATTGTTTACTCCTTCTCAAGGTGAGGGCCTGTATTTTCAGTTTTTAGAGGTTTGCAGGTTTGTGGGGGTTAGGACCCACTTATACAGTGTTTCTGAAAGGACATGCCCCCTCACAGGCTGGTGGCTGGTCAGCTTGTACCCCAAAGGGGTCAGGGCCCTGAGCTCCATGGGCCTTCAGTGACCTGCCCAAGTGTTTTTTCATCCTGGTTCATTTTATTTGTGTCTCTGCTTCCAAAAATCAAAGCAAAGTGGGATCATTAGAAAACCTTCATTCTCTTTCATCAAAGGGCCTGGCAGTTTCAGGCATTTGGGGGAAAAAAATAGTAAATCATGTAACTCTCACTCGGCTAAATAGAGAAAAGGTTCTCTTGAAATTCAAAGCGATCTTGAACTATTTTTTAGTTATTTATACTTCCAGATCTGAAAAGAAGACTGAAAAAAATCCCTCTGTTTACTTTACCAACGCTAAGCATGGAGGCAGCCATGAAGTGCTTTTTGTTCTTTTCCTTAATTGCCATACCTCCAAGAAGCTGATCTTAACATGCCATCGATCATCTGAGTGGCACATCAAACGCTGGCCCTGTCGGCCTTGCACATCACGAGGAGCCACAGTGACACACATTCATTTCCGCTGCAAGCAGCTGCAGGGGAGCCCGGCTGCACTGCAGTTGTATTTCACGTGTTTGAACTGTGAGGCCTCCCTGCATAATTCAGGAAATGAGTTTACTCTATCTGTGACAAGCATCGTGTTCACACGGTTTTGGGAGCAGCCAGCGTGGTGCTGGGCTCTGCAGAAGCTGTGAGCATTTGCAGGCCCTGGGGAGCATGCGCTGGTGCTTTCTCCCAGTTGCCTATGCTGCAGTCCCCCATACCTGCCAGCGACTTTCCTCACACCTGTCACTCAAAGTGTGCCTATCCCTGTGTGTTGGAAATTCCTGGAAGTTGCATACCTGGGATTAGATAGAATGCTTGCTAAAAAAGCAGGGCCTCTGGGTCCATCACAGCCCAGCTCCCCTGAAGGAAGGGCACCTTTTTTTTTTCTGGTGGCAAAATTGGGTCCCCTGTCTGGTTGTTATGAAACTTGTATCCATTCCTTGCCCATGATCTCTGCTGGACCAGTTTAAAACAAGTCCAGATTGTTGGGGGAAGGGAACCCTGGTCAGCATGGAGTGTGTATTCACTTAGATCCAGAAAAGGAATGCCAAAGCCCGCCCAGCATCAAAATACACTGCAAATCAGCGGCAAGGTTTGCTTGTTTTGCATATGGTTAACCATCTCGGAGGTCATAAAAGGAGGCCTCTGTCCTCCACTGCAGCAGCTGGGTTTACACAGTATTTCCAGATTGTTTATTCTGGCCCAGAGCCAGGGCAACATCGTTTTTCCATTATGCATGTTTGACAGATGAAGAGAGGTGGGAGGGGAGGCTCTAAGGGACAGGTCTGTGATTTCCTTCTTATTTACATGAAAGGAACTTTAAAGAGTACTGAAGATTATGAACCAGTCCAAACATAAAGTCCGTGCAGCAGAGGTGGAGCAAACCACTGCTTTTGTAAAATTGTCCTGATCTTGGGCAGTCAAGCAGAATCCATTCAGGGCCTGGGCTTGTATTAGGCTCGTCATACCTGTCACCACACTGTCTTGCTCAAATACTAGATGACTGGTGAGTGATATGTATCATCATGCTCAGAAGTTAGAGCGCCAGTGTTTGTGCGGCTATGCATTGGGAGGAGCCCAGGCCTTGGCAAACCAGCATCTGTGTGCATCCGACTGGCCTGTGCATCCCAGGCAGGAGGGGCGAGGGGCGTGGTACTGAGCGGAGAAGTATTTCCTGGCCCTATAGGACTTTTCCGCTTGCCCTGTGACTCCAGCTTCCTGAGGATAATCCCAGTTGGCCGAGCCTAAGATCTTCAATGAGGAATGTTCAAGATTGGCCAAAGAGCCACGATTTAAATTGTCTCCTTCGAAAGGCCCTGGGCACAGGAGACAGGTGGATGTGATCGGAATAAATATTTTGCTTCTAAACAGAACATTTTTCTTTTAATAGAGAAATAGGGCTGGAGTTGTAGCTCAGCGGTAGAGCATTGCCTAGCACATGTGAGGCACTGGGTTGGATCCTCAGCACTGCATAAAAAATAAATAAATAAAGGTATTGTGTCCATCTACAACCAAAAAAAGTTTTTAAATAAGTTAAAAAAAATCACATTAAAAAGTACCAAAAGAGCTGGCAAATGAGGTCACTGAACAGCATTAATATAGCATAATTTGGTCACACAGACATCTTCTGGCCCAACAGTGCTTTTTTTTTAGTTATTGGCTACAGTGAATAACACACCCAGCTCCCATTCACTCACTGCTGGGTGGCAGAGACATGTATCTTTCTATGTAGGTATTTATGTTCATGGCAAAACATCCCTTATCATGGTATTTCTTAAGCTTTGCTAAGTATGTGTAAGCGATCTGTCACCATAACATAGTGTTCTTCAACACACTGGCTAAGAAAAGCAAATGTACTCCCTGTCCAGAGCAGCCTGCAAGCCAAACCTGCCCTATCAGCCTCCCCTCAAGAAATTCTACTCCTAGAAATAGAAGGTTTGCTCAGGGAGGACCCTCAGCTAAAGAAGGAATTTAACAAAAATGACAATATCAAGTCAATGCCAACAGTTACCCTTTGGGGTTAAAAATCAGGTTTCAAATCAAACATTTATGGAGAGTCATATGTTCCCTGGTGTGAAGCTCGACACCAGGGAACTGAAAACGAGAAAGACACAGTCCCTTTCATTCTGCAAACATTTTTGCTGGCTGGCAAGTTTTTCACCAGATCCTCCTCAACTTACAAAGCATTCCCGGTGAGTTAGAACACTCCAGCCCTTCTTCCTGACCGATCTCAGTAGTGCCAGAATACACACCAGGCATGCAGAAGTGGGTGGTTATAGATTTCCACTCAATTTGGAAATTAACAGCCTGTGATGTAGCAAAAAGGTGCTAGACTGGGCATCAGAAAGCCCTTTTCTAGTCTCCGAATAGTCACTCACTGGTCTTAAACCCCAACCCATGTTCTGACCTTTCAGGCCCTGAGCGCTTGTGGGTGAAGTGGGTGCTGTGGGGATCGTGCAGGGCTTGGGGAAAGCGCATGGACCCCGGAGCCCTGGGCAGATCAGGGGGTGCTGTTCTGTTGGGCGGGGTCGGGGAAGATGGGACCACCGTTTTGGTGATGCAGACAGCATTCCCCTATTGTCCTCATTCTGTTCTTATTTTGGTTTGATTTTCTCTACCAGCATTGGGTGATCAACCTCAGATTTTTATGTCATTTGAACTGGATCCCCATTCAGGACCATAACTATAGGGCATCTGCCACCCATTCCTCAGATAGGGCACAGAGCCTGCAAAAGTTTGTCCCCACACAGTCCTGCCTCTGACAGCCTGGACATGTCCATAAAGAAAAACAATCTGGTTTGTGTTAGAATGAAAAGGTCAAAGTTTGGGTTCTCCCCTCCCCTTCTGAACATTTCACAGCTCAAAACCCGTGCCTATTTTAAAGAAATTTTCTGCAATTACCACAAACAAAACTAAGGGAATTATTTGGCCAGTTCCTATTTAAAGATCAGTGGGAAAAAAAAAAAAAGCATCCTGAAACCATGGCTTCTTGTTGGCAAAGTGTGTTTATTAATTAAAGGACAGGGGTAGAGAAATACAACATGGCCAGCGCTATCGTTCCATAAAAGCAACGAACTGAGAAACTGAACAGTGGAATCCGTGAGCTGGAGGGTCCCAGATGGGAGGGCAGTCTGCTTCCTGCCTGGGACCCAGAGTTTCTAGAAAGAACATTCAGGTGCTGTCTGTGTCCCCACCTGGCTGGCTCTGCGTTCACAGCCACAGATAAGCCCTCTCTGCTTCTGACAGCACACTCTGCCTTCCAGGGTGCCTTCCGCCCACTCAGGAAGCATGCACAAGGATGCAGGGTTCCAGGTGCTGAGCTCTGGAACCACAAAGCAAACGGCGTGCCAGCCAGATGGGGTGTCAGCCCCTGTGTCAGAGCTCCATTAGGAGAGCTGCCGATTGAAACCTGGTGGGGATGTTAAGGACAAAATCCAGGGGAAATGTTGAAAGGGTTGATAGTGCCTCAGAAGCATCCCAGAGTTTTCCATTCTTTGGTACACACACGCAAACACACACACACATCTGTGCAGAGCTCTCAGTTGCACACACAGCAAATCTTCAGGATCAAATATTGTCTGCAGCATATTTAAGATAAGCCCATCGGGTCTGGTGTCTCCAGAGCACAATTCCAGTAAACCCTCTCTGCCCCTCTGGGTAGGGGTCCTGTGAGGGAGCCTCCCCTTAGCCTGGGAGCTCCATTTGACCTTAGAAAGGTGAAGGACTGAGGACTTGGGCTCATCCGTCAAACTTTCCCAGACCCAACCTCTGGCTTCTCCACTTGCCAGCTCTGTGAACTTGAGCAGGCTCCTAATCCCAGTGTCACATCTATAAATTGTGATGATAAAAGACCCTACAGCACTGGGAGTTTTGTACAGATTAAATGCATGTGTGTGTATCTCACAGTGCTTGACACAAAGGAAGCTGTCGAAATGTGGGATGGTGATTGTGGTGGCGGCAGGTCCCCTTCACTGCCTGTAACTCCTGCGCCTGGTGCGGGACAGTTCATTAATATCTGCAGAAAGAGGAGAGGAAGGTGGCATGGGACACACCAAAGGGACCTAACTGAAGCCTTAATTTTGACATGCAGCCCTGGTTTTCTAGATTTGTGAAAAGAATTTTAAAACCTTCAAAGGAGAATCATAAAACCAAATTTCTATAGCAACCAGCCAGGTAACATAAAAGAATAAACTGACATTGAGGATCTGAGACAAACTGGAGCTCACCGGCCTCTCAGAGGGGTAGTCACACTCACTTTCAGTCCTGAAGCCTCCTCTGAAAGAAGCCAGAAATCCAGATTTCCATGTGAAATGGACCAAGATTTATAACTAAGTCCGTTTCTTAAAAAAACACCCGGTGGGCCAAACAACACACTGCTGCCAGTCGACTCGGGCTTCCTTCTTGCCACTCCCACCTTTAATGGAAGGAGCTCTGTATTTGTCCCTCCCTTCAAAAATACTCCTCAGTAGGCCCAAGAGACAGGTGTGCCTTGAAGTCACCTCAGCTCCTGCTGGATTCAGAGGATGCTCATGGGGTACAGTCTATACCTCTAGGAAGTTACCTTCTAAGTCTTTGCCCACTGGACAAGGGCCCCATTGCTTCCCAAAGGATGCTAAGGGTGGTGTAGATTTTGAAAAACATAATCATTTGGGGCTGAAATAAAGACCATCTGCAAAACATCCTAGCAACTTCCTCTAGAACTGCATTGTGGTGATCTGGAGAGAAGCTGATTCCATAGTTCGTGTAGCTTTGTTTTGTTTGGAGGGAAAGTCTAGCATTTTCCAAAAATGTGGAACACTTAGCAGTGGAATGACTTTTCCATAGCACTGATGACTGTACAGCAGGACACATAACCATATGTCTTTGAAATGGGATTCAAAAAATTCTCTACTTACCATACAAGGTAAACTGCCCTCTGGTCTTTCCCTACAATGGGGATAGCTTTCTGTGGGCTCACAGAAGCTCCACTGGTTATGGCTCAGGGATTACAGTTAAGGAAAACCTCAACACAAAGGGAGACCTGGGTTCCAGTTCCCATCTGTCAAGTGACCTTCCTTAGTGACTGTGATCTTGAGTAAGTCATTTAATCTCACAGAACTTGTTTCTCCATCTGCAAAATTGGGGTCATGATACCCCACAGAGTTGTTGAGAATATTAAGTAAAAGAGCATCAGTATGAGCATAACCCAAACCCATAATCCAGTTTACTGTCAGTGTTGACTGAATCTGATTCTCTGCCTCAGCATCATAGCCCTCCTTCTTCTGCCCAAGGCGTAACCTCCTGGCAACTTCACTAACCTTCTTGCTCGATTTGGCAGCTCTTTGGAAAAGAGATGTCAGAAAAGCTGTCACCATTTCACATGAACCTTTGGTTTGTTGTCCACAGTGGTGTGAGAACTAAAGGTAGAGGTTGGATGATGTTCCTAGAGAGTAGCAAGGGAAACGGGAGGTTAGGATGAGCCCTGGGGAGTGCGGATGTCAAAAGGACAGTCTGGGGAGAGGAGGGGATGGACAGAATGGGAAGATTGCCAGAGAGGTGGGATGCCTGGGAAGAGCTGTTACAGATGTGCAGGGAGGAGGGGCATCAGGATGAACATGAGGCCAGTGGAGCCTCACTGAGAGGTCATGGGAAGGCCTGGGGAGGGCCCACTGAGTGGCAAGGAAGCAGGGGTCATTTGAATGGAGTCATGAAGAAAGAGAAAGCAGGTTTTGATGGTTCGGTCCTGCGTGGAAGTTGGAAATTTGGTGATAGCCAATTCAGACAAGTCAGGGTGTGGCTCAGGGGACAGAAAGAAGAGGGAGGGGCATGGAGACAGGCTTTTCTTTAAGAAGCACATGTGATTTTGGGTGAGGAGGAGCCAGTTGAGCGAGAAAGATTGACAATGAAGAAGAGAAACCGAGAGAAAGGCAGGATGGACGGGTGAGGCAGGAACTGGATATTAATGTAAAACTGGAGCTTGGTTTTTAAAAAAATGCTGTCATAAGATTCCTCTAACCAGCTGCCACTGTCCCTCAGGTTAATTAGGGGATTTAGGGAGGGGACTAAGATGAATAAAGAGGACAAAGAAAACTGACATACACTTGGCAATCTTTTGCTATCCGAGAAAGAATCTTTAAAAATTCTTGTAGCCAGAAATTTAAAGTCCCCTTGCCCTGAGTCTGTCCTTTGTATAGTTTTCTAGCACACAGAGGGCTCAACCTCCTTGTGCTTGCTCTGACCAGCACTATCAAATAGCCAATGTAGAGTGAGGCCACTTGCAATTCAACTTTGTGGGAAAGGTCCCTGGGAATGTTACTGCAAGTCTCTCGCTTATAAAATGTAGATAAAACCAGGAAATATAAGAGGAGTGGGATCTCCCAAGCCAGTGCTGTCCAGGAGGAGACTTGAAGGCCACACTGGAATTTCAGACACTGGTCATCGTGAGAAGGTCTACTTCTCCTTAACTCAGTAGATCCTGAGTTTATTTATTTTGACTGGGCTGGAATAATGTTTGCTACTAGAAAAACAGAGTTGAAAGTTCAGGCTAAATAAGGAACCCAGGAAGAGTGTCCACCTCTGAGGTGGAACCGAGACACCCTCAATGGGGCTTATGGTGGAGGGCCTCAGTGTGGACTCTATGGGCACTGACCCTTCTTATTTGGCCCAGAAATGGTCTCGTTCACTTTTGTTTTTGTTTGTTGGATCAACCCTCTTCTTCCTCCAATGCGTAAGTCCAATAGCCATTCCCTCTAAACAGTCCCCCAATCTGTTTCCTGTGAGATCTGCTCTAAGTCTGAGCTTCCCAGTCTATGTGGAGAAGAGATGCTGAGCCCGGCTCTTGATCTGTATGCTGTGCCGCATCATGGAGGGACATGTGAGGAACACTGACCTCTCCTCAACTGGTAACAACACTGCCAAAGCACAGCAGTTGACTGTCACACGGAAGCTCCTACCTCTGCAGACTTCTAACTATGTGACCTTGAACAAGCCAGTCTTGCTCAACCGCTGTTTCTAAACTGTGGTGTGGCTCTTCTCTCAAGGGGTGAGCACCAAAATGTGATCATGTGCACAAGTGCTTAGCTCAGTGCTTGCTGCATCTTAGTCCTTACCAAATGTAGCTGTTTTTGTAAAAGTAAACCATCAGACTGGGCTCAGCTGGAACCGCCACCATCTCTTAATCAGTTAACTAACATGTAAATGTGTCCTGGCTCTTCTCATATGTGATCAAAGGACATAATAACCCTTTTTACACATATACTTATATGTTTATGTATATGTGTAACTTTGCTTTAGATGAGCATGTATCAATCATAACCTAATGCTCCTTTTGGTAGAGCTGGCTACCGTTCTGCCCCTGCACCCACTCCCCCTGACTTGAAGCTATTAAGTCTTGACTACAGGACAACTTGTTCCATTTTATAGACCTGCATTTGCAACCCAATTATTTTGAAGACAACCTTAGGTAGTTATTTTGCTTTAGCTTAAATATTCAGTTGGATATTTCTTGGATGGCTTTGTGGGCAGAATATTTATTTGATTTCACTTGCTGTACGTCATTTTTAGGAAATTACAGTTTCAACCTTAAGACAGACACTTGGAGGCCCTGCAGAACAACCTGAGTTGCTTCTTTATGAAGATCTAGACTCCCTACACTCAGCTGTATGGGTCCTTCTCCAGAACTCACTAGGGTGGCTTCCGACTTAAGTCCCAGATGCTGTTAGGTGTCTTCCCTTTCATAAGATGTAAATCCAAGTGCTTCCTTCTCAGCAGTGCTTCTGATTATGTACCTGATTTGCACACAAAATAGCTAACTCCAGCATTCATTCATCACACAGGGCCGGATGATTATTGGAGTAAAGAAGATATGTGAAAGAAAGATCATTGAAGGAAATGCAATATATTAATTTCTTGAAATCAGACATTCTTAACGGATTCATAAGGACCTAAGATATTTACATATGGGCTTCCCCTGAGTCCTCCTCATGCTCCTGAGCTTTAGTCAGGTCCCCAGGAGGATCCAGAACCCTATCTGGATTTTTTTTTTCTTTTTCTTTTTTTTTTTTTTTTTTTTTTCTTTTTTGGTACTAGGGATTGAACCCAGGGGCACTCCACCACTGAGCCACATCCCCAGCCCTATTTTGTATTTTATTTAGAGACAGGGTCTCACTGAGTTGCTTAGGGACTCGCTAAGTTGCTGAGGCTGGCTTTGAACTCACGATCCTCCTGCCTCAGCCTCCCAAGTGCTGGGATTAGAGGCGTGTGCCGCCATGCCTGGCGCTGGATTTTTTTTTTTAAATATATTTTTAACTGTAGACAGACACAATAGCTTTATTTGATTTATTTTTATGTGTTGCTGAGGATTGAAGCCAGGGCCTCACATGTGTTAGGCAAGCGCTCTACCACTGAGCTTCAACCTCAGCCCTCTCTACCTGGACTTTTGAAGAGTATTCCCAGATCAAGCCAGACCAGTAAAGAGCTGAACACCGAGAATGTACCATTGTCCCCTGGAACCCTGAATTTACTCTTAAGGGTATTATTAGAATGCTACAAATTCCATTGCAGTCTTTTCTTATGAAAATTGATAGAAGACATTTCCCTATGGTTTCATAATGAGAAATAGTTGTGAATAGATTGTCTTAAATCAAGAATAACATGTTAAATCTTTTGCTGGCTGCTGGAAAGTTTGGAGCCAAACTATCAACCCGCTTCCAATACAAGTAGTCAGAATGTCACAGTGTGTGTTGTTCTTGCCTTTGGGTGAGCTAATAGGTAGCACACATATGACCCTGCCTGGGTTCTAAACTAATGGGAATATAAACACAAGAGACAGACAGGTGGAGATGCAAATGAGGCGAGGTGGGAGCACCTGGTAACATGACCTTGTGACTGCCCTCCTGCAGCAGGATGTGAATCGCTACAGGCAGAAGCACTTAACCCAGAGGAGAAAATATCTCAACCCCATTTCCCCAATGCACAATCAAATGCACAACCGTGTGTACCATGCACCCAGCTTATCACTGAAGGACAGCAGGGGCAGGAGCCAGGAGTGCTTCCATAGGGGGGTCTGTCTATGGAGAGAAGAAAGTAAGTACCCCCAACATTGACTTTTCTCCTTTCCTTCTTTTCTACCCTCGTTCTCCCTTTGCTCTGTTCCTTCAGTTAGTAAAAACACATATTTCTATAAAATTCAGTTCTTTTTGGAATATGTTAGGACATACAACTAATAAATTCATTTTTAAATTCTTTTTTTTTTTTTTTGTAAGAGATAACCAAGTCCTACCCAATGTCCTTTTTTCTTTTTGGAGATGTGATCTCAATATGTTGTCCAGGCTGGCCTCCAATTCCTGGGGGTAGGCTCTCCCCCTGCCTCTGCCTCCCAAGTATCTGGGACCCCAGGCCCAGCTTTCACCCAGTTCAGAGTGCTCCGAGAGGACAGGGTTGGAAGAGGCTGCAAGTGACGCATTATTGTCGTCTGCTTCCAAGTGCTTCACTTCAGACTCTTTGGGGTTTGTCTGTCTTATGAGCTCTTGTCACTCTGTTTTAAAAACGCAAAGGGAGCCATGGTTGGTGGTACATGTCTGTAATCCCAGCTCCTTGGGAGACTGAGGCAGAAGGATAACAAGTTGGAGGCCAGCCTGGACAACTTGGTGAGAACTTGTCTCAAAATAAAATTTTAAAATTTTTTAGGAAAGGGTTGGGGATGTAGCTCAGTTGTAGAGGACTTGCCAAGCATGTGTGAGACCCTGAGTTCAATTCCCATTACCAAAAAGAAAAGAAAACGCGCACGCGCACACACACACACACACACACACACACACACACACAGGGATACCTATAGTTAAGGACCATGATTGTGGCCCACCCCAGATTAGGATTTATTTCTGCAGAGAAGACAGCTACAATGAAATATTCCATTAGGAAACCATTTTAGAAGAGAAATTCTTCTTTTTTTATTTTTATATACTCCATTTTGATTCCTTGTATACAAATGGGGTACAACTTTTTTGTTTCTATGGTTGTTCACGATGTAGATTCACACCATTCATGTAATCATACATGTACATGGGGTAATGATGTGTCTCATTCCACCATCTTTCATACCCCCACTCCCTCCCCACCTCATTTCCTTCTACATAATCTAAAGTTCCTCCATTCTTCTCTTACCCACCACCCTCCCACCCCATTATGTATCATCATCCACTTATCAGGGAAAACATTCGGCCTTTGGTTTTGGGGGATTGGCTTATTTCACTTAGCATGATATTCTCCAATTCTATTCATTTACCTGCTAATGCCATAATTTTATTCTTTATAGCTGAATAATATTCCATTATATATCTATATACAGTTTCTTTATCCATTCATCTGTTGAAGGGCATCTAGGTTGGTTCCACAGTTTAGCTATTGTGAATTGAACTGCTATAAACATTGATGTGGCTGCATTACTGTAGTATACTAATTTTAAGTCCTTTGGATATAAACCAAGGAGTGGGATAAATGGGTCAAAAGGTGGGTCCATTCCAAGTTTTCTGAGGAATCTACATACTACTTTCCAGAGTGGCTGCAACAATTTGCAATTTCACCAGCAACATACAAGTGTGCCTTTTTCCCCACATCCACACCAACACCTATTATTGCTTGTGTTCAAAAATTCTAGAGCTGGCATATCCAAATGTGTATTATGCTTTTCAGAAGAGGCAATTTGAAAACCAATACCCTGATTTCAGTGAGGTCATTAGTTCCCAAGGAATCTTCTTAATTCTTTCTTTAGAATGAATATGAAAAGTTTCTCAAATATCCTTAGAAATGAAAAGTATTTGTCCTTTCTAGTAAATCTGATTTTGAAAACAACTAGCTATATGTAACAAATCATGTAACAACTCAAATATGGTGACACAAATTATAGTTAAAACAAGCAAAAGAAAATATAGGGGCAGATCATCATAACCTTGGGTTTGGCAAAGGTTTCTTAAATATGACACCAAAAGCAAATGCAACAAAAGAAAAATAGAAAAATTGGTCTTTATGAAAATTTAAAAATGTTGTGCATCAAAGAATATCATTGACCAAGTGAAAAGACAACCTTCAGAAAGGGAAAAAGTATTTGAAAGTCATACATCATGCAGATGTCCATCAAAATAGCCAAAAGGTAAAAACAACCCAGTATCTCTCAGTAGATAAATAGATATATAAATTGTGGACTATCCATACTATGGAATATTATTTAGCCATAAAAAGGAATGAAGTGCTGATCCACACTATAAACTGGATGTACCTGTGAAACATTATGCTAAGTGAAATAAGCCAGACCCAGAAGAGAAACATTTCATGATTCTACTTACATAAGGTACCTAGAATAGGCAAATTCAGTGACAGAAAGCAGATTAGAGGTTACCTGGAGTAGGATGAGGAAGGGAGGGGAATTATTGTTTAATAGGTAAAAAGTTTTGTTTGGATTCATGAAAGAATTCAGGAAAATCGATGAGGATTGCACATAGTGTAATTAATGCCACTGGATTATGCACTTTAAAATAGAATTTTATCTTATATACATATAACATTTTCATGTTTAAGCATTAGTATAAAATTAAACACATTTCAGCTATATACATAAGCCACAATCAAAACATTAAAAAATCACAAGTTTAAGAATATATTTAAAAATCTTAGCCTCTTATTTTCTTAACAAATATATTGTTGAAATAGTGAATGTTCATTGATCCTGTATCAAATTAAACTTTATATTGAAATTTAAAAAATTGGGGGGGGGGGGGAACAAGATCATTAGAAAGCAAAGTAACAGCTCTTGTGTGCCTCCTTCTGAAGGCGGAGAACCCTTTATTCCCGGATCAGGAAGAGAAGTAAAGAGGTCACGGGCTTAAATGCAGATCTAACTTACAGTTAACTATTGAGTTGTGGTCCAACTGCATGGTCCCTACCCCATGAGAAGGAAATCAGGTAATTGGTGTTTAGTCACCTGGGAAGTCTTGCCTGCTTGCTTGAAGTCCGGCTCCTCCCTGCTTGCGGTGTAGTCGTGCAGACCCTCACCCTTATTCCAGACTCGCGCATGCGTGCTCACGTGGCCCCGGTTCTTTTCCAGAGCATAGGAAACTTGGAAACATGACTGTGACCGTGAAGAAGACTGTGCCCTCCCCCGAGGCCGTGCAGATCCTCTACCAGCGAATGAGATACGAGTACCAGTTCTACCACTACGTCAAAGAGCAGTTCCACCTGCTCAAGCGCAAGTTTGGACTCAAGTCTCGCGCGAGCAGACCCGCCCTGAGGCCGCAGTTCTTCATCCCAACCCCGCTGGAAACCGAGGAGCCCATGGACGACGAGGAGCAAGACGATGAAAAGTGGCTAGAAGATATTTATAAGAGGTGATGCCAGCACTGCGTTGCTCCATGGCTGTGTCTCCCTTTTCCAGAAAGGTTGTTTCATTTGTTTGAGGAAGAAAAATCCAGAAGGGACTTAAATTAATGCTCGGGTGCATTAAAAAGAACAAAACATTCCCACATGTTGGGGTCATTGGGAGATGCCCGGTTTTGCGGGTTTTATTTGTTTAATTTTATTCTGTGTTTTCCTTTGGCTCTTTTGAGTCTTTCCCAGGTACACTAGATGGCTCCATCACAAGGCGTCTTGTCCCAAAATAGCCTACACAGCCCCACCCCCTGGCATGGCCCAGTAATTTATCATTCGTAAAATGACTTGTAAAAATCTTACCTCAATGGCAGAAGACATCCAGATGTGTATATTTCAGTAGAACTACAAAAACCATTTCAAAGACCAGGGAGTCTGCTCTAGAAGAACAGAGGGAAACGTAAGACAGAAAAGAACATCAGAAGGAGATCCCTGGTGAAGTGGTTTCTACCCACATGGGTAGAATTCCATCTCGGCCCCATCCCAGGGGACAGTGCCATGAACAGCAGTGTACTTATCTCTGAAAGAACAAGTTGGCTTGTGCCACACCCCCAATCAGTCAGCACCTGAAGTACCTTTCAAGGTCAAAGTGCATGTCTCCAGTGAGACATTCCATTTCCAAGCGCCATTCTGAAAACTTAAAGTTGCATAGCAAGGAATAGGATTGTTTGCAGGACAGATCAAATCTGGGGGTCATGTGACATCAGGAAAAGGGTACGGGTGTGTGTTTTACATCTAATCTGAACATCCCTGTGCCCAGCAGTGCTTTAAATGAGGTCCCAGGAACCGTTTTAGCTCTGGTGTTGATTCCTATGCCAGGTGTTCTAAGCCTGACCACAGACACTGCATGATCTCTCAATCCACCCCTGGCCAAATTGGGTACTGCAGAACCTGGGATCTTTTACCTCTTAGGGGATCTCTAGGAGGTACCTATTTTTAGTAATAAGGGATCCTGAGCTCCGTACAGGCAGCACTAGAACTGCAGTCTCATTTCTTATGGAGCTATTTATTCCTGAGGACCCTTGCTAGGGACATCAAAATGAGAAGTAAGACTTCTGGGTAAGAGACTGATTGACCAAGTTTCTGAGCAAGTGGCTGTCCCTAGTATGATCTGAGTAGACACTGAGCAGTTCCATCACCCCAAAACAATCCTCTCCACTTCCCACACCCCCACCACCTGCTCCCCGTCAATGAAGTCTTGGTTCAATACTTAGAAATCAATTCCTTTAAATTCAGAAGTATTTTCACTCTTTTAAAAAACCCTGAGAATACATGTTCTCCTGGGTAGGTGATCTACAACAAGCTGAGGAACCAGGATGCAGTGGTCATGGTGGGAAGAACACTTGTGACACATTTTGCCTGCTCCCTGCTTTCCCCTAGAGCCAGTCCTCGAAGAGCACTAGCAAAGTGGGTTGCAAGTACTTAATACTAAATAGGACTCTGACCTTACACAAGCTACACATTTTCTGCTTTTCAGAAACCAACAAGTCTCTCTAGAATTCCTTTCTTCCTTCCCTGAAACTGGACAGGAGCCAAGATATAAAGCAAGTCATTTGGAACCTGCCGAGTGGGCACTGAAGCCACTTTATCATGAGATATATTAAGAAGGCTTCAGCCCACAGGCACCCAGTGAAGGCAGGGACCACAGAGGCAAGAAGTCTAGCATGGGGCCACTTGTGGGCCTGCTTTCTGCCTCAGGGGACTGGGGCAGGGAGTGAATAAGGGAAAGGTTCTCAGTCCTGTGCAGAGAGACCAGGGCCCTACCATGAGGCATACTTCGAAAAGCAACCTGGAAAACAGCTATCAAAACAAGTACAAGAACTGCTGCCTGGTATGTTGTGAGTCATTTCTATGAAATTACACTTAAATAATGAGGATTAGTTTACACACTGTGCAATCTCACAATCTGAAATAAAGTTGTGTTGGCTGAGTTTTCTCTGCTGTTGTCAGAACATGGGGACAGTTGGTCACTCAAAAGAATCCCTCTTTCTGCCAGTTCACATAGGCACTTGTACCTGTGTGTTCAAAGGCATTTATTTTCAGCAGTGATCTTTGTAACTTCATGACAAAAGGTGCCAACTGATTTTCTTGCAGGGCCTTCTTGTTATTTTGTCCCAACAAACAGTCTCTAGGTCCTAAAAGTCAAGGCAGCCATCAGTTTCTTTGGCACACATGACAACATTTCTTTGGCCCCAGGCCCAACGTAGTTTGTACTTCATGAAATATATTGTACATTTTACATAGTTTAATTTAAAAAATACATTTTAAGCTAGTTGATCTTTGACTGCCTTATTTATTATAACCTTTCAGCACATTCCAAGGTTTTAGTTACTCAGGAAGGAGTTAATTAAAATGATTTTATTTTGGTCTGATGGATGTTTTTTAAAAGGAAAATTATTATTATGAACCCTCAGCCTACTTTCCTTGAGTGCTATAAAAGTGCTTGTAAATCTTTTTTTTAAAGAAGAAAGGAAAAAAATGGTGTTTGACATTGATGGAAATTCAAAAGTATATGTGGAACTGAAACATTAGCTTAGCTAAAATAAAAGCAATCTGTGTTTGAGATGAAGTGTTCCTTAACTTATTCATTACCCATATAAATAAATGAATATAAGTAAGCTGAAATTTTTTCCATTCTGTTGATAGCTAGAAATAAAAGTGCCTACAGTTTCTCACAGACCCCTCAACCTTCTTAATTGGCAAAGCTCTTTTCCTCAAGATGTGATTTCAAAAAGACGTGTTTTTGAAAGACTTTCATTTTTGTAGCTATACAACACTAGAAAAAAAAAATTTAAAAAACCAGCTTGTCATTCATTCATCCAGTTGTGTTGATAAAATATCAAACAACTGGCTTTATTGCTGTTTCCACTGGTAACTTTTGTGTTAGAAGGCTACATTAGAATCCTCAATCTCTGATGTCCTGTATCTAGGCTGCATGTCTATAGAGACGGACGGGCGCCCATGGCCCTCCTTGTATAAGCTGGATGTTTCTCAAACACACAGAACCTCAAAAGCTGGGTAATTCTAACCTTTCACATGAGTGGCCTTGATCCAGAAATGCCCACCCTGGGAAATTTCACTGCTGTGGTCCGGTGGAATCTACAGAGAAAGAAAAAGGGAGAGACAGAATTCTTATGCTTTCTAAATGTTACACACTACATTCCAAGCACATGTGACTCTTTTGTTAAAAGAATCAGAATCTTGGTATTAGGTGAAAGAAAAAGTCTATTTTGATAATGATGTGATGTACTTCAAATAAGAATCTGATCATCTTAAACACAGTGAGTTCTGACCCTTCCTTGCCATTTAATTTATTCTTCTGTAACCCTATCAAATGAATTCATCTAAATGAGATTTAAAACCCCAAGTACTAAACAAAAACTGGGCTGTACACTGGGTGCTATGGTGCATGCCTGTAATCCTCCTGACTCAGGAGCTGAAGTAGGAGGGTGGAGGCCAGCTTCAGCGACTTAGCAAGACCCTGTCTCAAAACAAAAAAATAAAAAGGGCTGGGGACAGTTCATTGGTAAAGTGCCCCTGGGTTCAATCCACAGTAGCAAACAAAACCAAACCCTTGTTTGGTCAGAATTATTTACAAATGTGTTGATAACTGTGGGTTTCTACAATGAGCTGCTTGGCTTTAAATTAATCTTATAGATACTAGGAGTATTTCTTCCAAGGCAGAATAATGATCCATAGCCATTAAGGATTATATTATGGGTCAAAATTGTGAAATTCTCTTCGAGAAAATGCAGAGAACTTACTTGCATCTGGTGATAAACCTATAAAAAATAAGTAAACAAAATATTTAAATAACCTGCTATAGAAAAACCCATTTTAAGCTTAAATAAGTATTAAAGGTATATTAAGAAAAACACATGGAACTTCTTTCACAGCCCAGAAATGTCATTATCATGAAACCCAATGTATTAGTCAGTTTGGACTGCCATATCAAAGTCCCACAGACCAGGGGGCTTAAACAATGGAAGTATATCTTCCCACAGTTCTGGATGCTGGAAGTCCCAGGTTGTTTTCTTCTAGTGCCTCTCTCCTTGACCTGTAGATGACCATCTCCTCCCCACATCTTCATGTGGACTTCCTTCTGTATGTTCACATGTTTGTGTCCAAATTTCCTCTTCTTATAAGGACCCCAATCCTACTGTTTTAGGGCCCACCCTAAAGACCTCCTTGTAACTTACTACTCTCCTTAAAGAACCAATTTCCAAGTTTCAACAGTACTTCCCATTCTGTGGTACTGGTTGAGACTTCAACATGTGAATTTGGAAGGAGACATAATTCATTCCATACCACCCACATTCCTGCAGAAAAGTTAGAGCAAAGGAGCTGAGCTCCAATTAGGAGAGAAGTGAGCTTTCAGTCAAACTCCTCAAGTTGCAGTAGAGTTCATCAGTAGAGATCTGGGCCATTCCCTCGTTAAGGTCCAGTGAGGAGACACAAATTCATCACACCTTACCATTTTCCATTAAGGGTTCACTTAATTTTTGAGCATCTACCAAATTAAAACTTAAAGTGATGAAACAGCCAACATTCATCTGTTGATCTAGAACCCAGAAAAGAAATGATGAGTCACATCCAGCCACACCCAGGACCACCTGCCAAAATGGAGTGTTATGGGGACACTCTGGGCTTTCTTCAGAGTCAGAGCAATGGGACCCACTCCCTGTCTGTCATTTATGACCTCTGAGGAAGATACAAAAAAAATGTATTATTCTAAAATATCTCCCTAATTAAAGGACACAGAGAGGTCCTTGTTTCTCCATAAGCAGATTTGGGCACTGTTTGCAGATCTCAGATTAAACAGTTTTATTTCTCATAAAAGCAACATGAAGGATCATGCTCTGCCTCCTGTAAGGAGTTTCAGATGGGCTCACCTCAGAAAGCAGAGTCCATGCAGCTCGTAAAAGTAATTGAAGTCGAGTACAGACATGCCCCGGAAGGCAGAGTAGAGGCTAGCAGGCTCTAAGCCTCGCAGGCCTCACTCCATGTTTCACTCTGGAGAATTCCTTTCTGCCTAGGGCAGGCTTGGCTCATGCTCCGGCACTGCTGATTCCCAAGGAACACTCAGGCCCACAGATGTTCATGGGTCATAGGATTGTGAGCTGACCATTTGTACATTTTGGATTTCAACTTGAAAACATGGGGCTTCCCTTAAAAAAAAAAAAAAAAAAAAAAAAAGAAGAAGAAGAAAATGAAGAAGAAAAATCACCAGTCAAAGGAAAAATGTGAGCTAAGTTTTTCCTTTTGGAATCTTGGCGGGTGAGTTTAGCTATCTTCAATCTGGTTTTCACCAGACATACTATGTTTTGAGCACGCATGGAACCCGTCTGCCCTCGCCTGCTTGCCAGAATATTCAGACTTGACCTGTAACATGCCTTTTATTTCTGAGACAGTCCAGAGGATGGGTCCTGCCAGATCCTGGCTGCACAGTGGAGCTTGGAGAGGTGGCTAAAACCAGGAAGCAGAATTATTGACTAATGAGGGCACTGGCTACACACCAGAAAAGTCCTGAGTTCAAGTTCCAGCTGGTCTGTTTCACCAGCCATTGGAGTAAATTGCTTTACCTCCCCATTCCTGAAGTCAACTCAGCTGGGAAGCATTAGAAAGAAAATAAGAGGTCTGTTGAAATCCACGAGCTGCTTCTGGAAAGAACCATGTCCCACCTCCCACCCCTAAAAGCTAAGAAACTAAGAGCCACCATCCTTCCCACACTTGATACAGGATCTGTTCCTGCCACAGAACACTGTATTCTTAGCAAGAGAGCGGAGCATGGCATGTCATTCCAGGCCTGTGGATGCCCTGGTCCCTGGCATCTGTAAGCATTGGTGCCCAACATGCTGATGCGTTCGTGGAAAACAGCCTCTAAATTCGTCACAGTACCCTGTGTGTTTATGGTCCTGAAGCACCCATGTGGATCAGTACAGTTGCTATGGGAAAAGTTTTGATGAAAGTTGAAAATCTGGCAGGATGGGTCCTGCACTTTCTGAAGTCTCGTTTCTCTTTCTCAAAGCATCACAGCTACACTGTAGGAGGAATGTGGTAGTGATCTCGTGGGCTGGTGATGCTTTTGCAGACCCCACGACAGGACCGCCATGGGCTGACTGAAGCCTGTCACTTTACTAATTTTTCACACATGGAAGAGAGTTAACGACACTGACTACAAATTTCTGTGGTCACCCTATTTGTATCAGGTCTGCTCTGCTCTTCTTCCTACACGCTTTCCTATGCATTCTCTTTCACTGGAAGATACTAAAATTCTAATCCAGTGCATATTCCCAAAGGATAATTCCCAAACCTAGTGTGTGAGATAAGTGGGAAAAATCCCAGTGTTAAATAATTCGGGAAATGCTACAGCTCTGGGTGTGGCCTTAGGCCTGCTGGTGTTCTGTTCAGAACGTCCCGAGGGCTCAGGGCACAGTGAACTTTTTTAAAATTTTAGTTTATCTTTGCCAAACCCTAAATATGTCACAATTCTTCCATGTGGAACTCATATTCGAGTAAGCATCCTGGGGAACTAAGGCTGCGGAGATGGCACTTTGAGAAACTGCTTCACAGCAAATCCTTGGGTTACATTTCTCCAGCAGAAGAATTGCTTTCCTTCCCCGAGAGCTCCCTGTGGGGCCTTCCAAGTGGCCCATGGATCCTGCTTGAGGATATATTTTCAGATGATGCACATGTTGAAAAATATGAGACAAATAACGCTTTTAGTAAAATGATGATCTTTCAGTTTTGCTTATTCTCCATAATTACATTCTCTCTCAAGAAAAGGTAAGCTTTTTAATACTTTTTAATATTATTTGGATACTTCAAGCCAAGTCACTACTTCCATGATGACTGGTGCTCAGATCCAGTGGAATAAAGGGCATTTGTCCTCCTTTCTTCCCTGACCTGTGGTTGGCTGTGCAGGCAGAGGGAAGGTGGTAGCAAGAGCAACTCTCATGTGGTTCCAGTAATGTTGGTGATTGGGATTCAGATTCACCACGGCACCTATGTTGTTCAGTACACTAGGGGGAGCCATCTCCACAACAATTTACTCCAGAATTCCAGCATCTTTCCAAACCTAACTTTTTTTCCCTCTACCTGCTTATATTCCTTCATTGCTTTCAAGCAGTATCATGCAGAAGAAACTCATGGCTAGTATGTTTAAAACAGTGCCCATGCTGTCAGTTGATCAATATGCTGTTATCTTTCTTAGCTCATGACTGAATTTCATTTTGTTGCTATTATTTTAAATTACTATTTTATATTTAAAATCAGCCTTTATCAGATTATCTTTCCTGAGCTTGTTGCATAATTACAGCATTATTGAAATTCTGGCTCTATAATTGAAAGGTGATCCATGTGATGACTGTCACAGATAACCCTCAGGCAATATCATAATTGCAGCTATAAAGGTAAGTAAAAAATCAGCACAGTGAAAACAAGGTTGTAGGAGATGTCATGACAGCCATTCTATCCAGTAAGCAAGGAAGTTGATACAAACGAAAATTCGGGCAACTCTCAGTTTAAATGTTTTTAGTATAGAACTTGGCACATGAAGAGGCTAAACATGGAGAAAGTAAGACATCAGGTTTCCCGTGGGATTTGAGTTACACCTCTAGGGACAGTGGACTTTGCAGATAATAACAGGGCAGACCTAAAGCAGAAAGTTCACTCTGCCCTGACAGCAGATCTACAGGAAAGGGGCTGTTACCCTGTTTGCATGATAGAGGTAAAAGGCTCCTGAGAAGTTGAGCAATGACCTCTTGGTACCACAGAAAGTGGCATGGCCAGGATGCACTTCCGAACCTAACATCCATGTCTTCTCATTGCTTTTTAAAAGGAAATATAAGATTGAGCCTGATTGCTAGGGATCTTGGAAGAAACATTTTTGTTCCTCTAAGGGCACTGAGGAATCCTTGAACCTCTCAGAATGGGAAAGTAACCCAAGGAAATATTTTTTTTTCTGAATTTATTAGCAGAAAAGCTGATAGTCTCTCTCTGCTTCCTCACTCTTGTTTGTAGGTTCTGTATCCTGAGTGGCTGATCCCTGTGGATTGTATCCTCTGAGCTCTCTACCCTTGGCCTTACTTAGTTGAATTTGCCCAAGGGCTGGCACTCGGGAGATGGGGACCATCTTGGGGGAGCTTTGCCTCCAACCCACAAATGAGCCCTGGGGGTGGGCTGGGTGCTGGCCATGGGATTGAAGAAGGACAGAAGGCAGAAGTTGGAGATGTTCTTTGACTGATTTCAATTAGTGAGAAACAATGCTCAGCACTAAGATGCTCAATGATTGTTTATTGAGTTGAATGGACCCAAAAGAGCTAAAAGATTAGGCAGCATTAACTCAGAATTTCCAGCTCAGGTAGCAACACAAATGAAAGAATTGAGCTGGCAGGACCAGAGCTAACTTGTGTGGGCAGAGGAGATCAGTTTGGGATGTTCAGATAAGTTTAACCCCATGGCTCATTCTTTCTCTATTCCATTGTCCTTAGGGGCAGGGTTCCCAATGGACATTACTGCCCTGTGTGACCTTGAGATGGGTCTGGGTTCCAAATTCCCTCCTGTCAACCTCTGAGTACTATACAATCTTATCATTTTCTAGATGGACTGGGACATCTAGAACATTTTCTTGACCCAAAATACAGGGTTTTTTGTTGTTGTTGTTTTGATTCATTTTTTTTTTTCCTTAAATCAAGACTTATTTCCTGATCCTGTAATTCCTTTCTCCTTTTTTTTTCTTTTTTCTTTTTTCTTTTCTTTTCTTTTCTTTTTTTTTTTTTTTTTTGTGCATTACTGAAGATTCAACCCAGGCCTGCTCTACCACTGAATTATATCTTTCTTTAGTTGTTTTTAAATTTTTTTTAAATTTTGAGACAGGGTCTTTCTCAGGTGGCCAGACTGGCCTCAAACTTGAGATCCTCCTGCCTCAGCCTCCCCAGTAGCTGAGATTTCAGATGTATGCCACTCATCCTGCCTGTAATTCCTTTTCTTTTTCACGAATCATTATTTGACCTCCGGTAAGCATTACAAACAACAGAGCACTGATTCACCATCAACTATTTAATTTTTCTAACAAAGATGATGGTTGAGAAATCTGCTTATCTCAGACTGCTTCAGACCACTTTGTGCAGAACATGGCAACATTAACTCTAAAAGCAAATCTCTGACTTGAGGCTCCTCAGTAACCAGACTTGAGCAAACTGGGACTAGCCTCTCGTGGAATTATCCCAAGAAAAACAGAATCAGATACTTCTCACCATCTGTTATAACTTGGATCCAGAATGTCCCCCAAAGTCTCCCCAGTGCAGCAGTTTCAGAGGCAGAGGCTTTGGGAAATGATTGGATCATGAGGATTTTGATCTCATTAATGGATTAGTCTACAGATGGTTCATAATTGAATGGACTAGTGGGAGATGGTGGAAATTGTGGGAGGTGGGGCCTAGTTGAAGGAAGTAAGTCACTGGGGACCTTCCTTCAAAGAGTATATCTTATCCTGGGCCCTCCCTCACTTCCTTCCCCCATCTCTGCCTTCTGGCTGCCATGAGGTAGGCAGCATTGCTCTGCCATGCCTTCCCACCATGGTGTACTGCTTTACCTCAAGCCTGGAAACAATGGAGCCCACCAACCAACTAAACTCTGAAACCATGAGCCAAATTAAAACTTTCCTCCGTTACATTGTTTTTCTCAGGTACTTTGTCACAGTAACAGAAAGTTGACTAATACAGCATCCTTGTGCTAAGTTATTAATGTATACACCTAGAGTTTTCTCTTTTACCCTCTCACTAAAGTGATTAGAAGGTGAACGTATTCTCTAATTATAAATGTATTGCTCAACAAAACCTAATATCAACATCAATGTCAAAATTGATACTTATCCA
Source organism: Glaucomys volans (assembly GCA_020662805.1). Lineage (NCBI taxonomy): Eukaryota > Metazoa > Chordata > Mammalia > Rodentia > Sciuridae > Glaucomys > Glaucomys volans. The sequence goes on from JAJEJO010003023.1 coordinate 94,443, forward strand.
GAAGCGTGTTTTCTATGTAATACTTTGTACTGAAATATGCTAAAACTCAAATAGTGCTGAATTAATATTTTAGAATTTATAAATTAAAAATGCAAAGGTTAGTTTATTTGACTGGATAGTTTGGGAATCAGGTAGAATTTCATTTCAGCTGAACATCATTGTGCCTCATATTTGCGTCATTCCACATCATGTTTTAACATGTTGTCATGCACGTTTTATCAACCCTGTGCATAGACAGTTACATGGACTAGGAAACCAAGATTCAGAAGCAATTAGACTTACACCCTTGTGAACCACAAGGTTGGTAGCAGAACTATTTATGGGACATTCTGACTCCTTGCCTAGTGTTCTGCCTGAATCATGCTGCCATAGCCAACATATGGGAAATCATTTTCATTGTTTTTCATTTGTTGGATGAATTTAGCACACAATAACCTCAGGGCTCCCTAACGAGCCAATGGGAATGCAGTATTTGAACTCTTGGCCCGAGTGTTACTTAAACATAACAGAAACAGCTGCTCCTCATTTGGACGTTTTTTGAAGCTCCAATTCCAGATACCACCCTGGGAAGACCCTTCTGGACTAAGACCTGTGGTTCACCTGGTTTGATCTTGACAACACTCTACCTGCAGCAGAGTAGGGTTAAGAGGGAAGCCTGGTTGAGTGGAAATCTGATGGGTCCTCTTTTTCCCACTCCTTGCAAATCGGTGTTGATGCTTGGGAGCAGAGGCGGGAGTGAAGGAAGGAGTAGGGCAGAAGGAAAAGAGGTCAGGACTCAGCCTCTACCCCACTTACCTCCCTCCCCACAAAGATCGTCAGTTCATCCTCAGGTTTCCAGGCACTTAATCCCTGTGATGGTCAGGTGAGATAAGAGAGATGGGTGTTTTCGTTGTAACTTGCATTAGGGCTGTTGTTTTGCAAATCCAGGCCTCTAGCTATTTTCCTGACTGGTCAGAGCACTAACCTGAAACCCACAGGAACTTCAAGGGCAGAGGTAAGTCACGAGTGGCTTCTTCCTCCACACAGAACCTGGGATCTAATACTCTTGGACCCCAGGGAGGATGGCTATTTGCCCTTCTGCATGCCTCCTTTTCTTGCTTTTTAAAATAGCATATATAAAAAATAATATTCAAAATTAAAATAATTTTATCACCTTGAATACTTCTCTGCACTTCACGAATTGACAGAATTATACATGGGTGAACATGAATCAGATGAATTTCATTTGTAAGTGTTGAAAGACTTGAAACATAAGCAGAAGTAGGAATGCACAAAGAAAAAAAATAGTGATAGTTTAAGTTCTTCTTTTCTTATTTGTATCCCTTTTATTTCTTTACTCTGTCTAATTGCTCTGGCTAGAATTTCAAGGATGATGTTGACTAGAAGTGGTGCTTTGTTCCAGTTTTTAGAGGGAATGCTCTCAGTTCTTCTCCATTTAGAATGATGTTGGCCGTGGGCTTAGCATAGCCTTTACAATGTTGAGGTATGTTCCTATTCAATTCACTATAGCTAGATTGTGTAACCAACCTAGATGCCCTTCAATGGATGAATGAATAAAGAAACTGTGGTATACATGCACAATGGAATATTATTCAGCCATAAAGAATAGTAAAATTATGACATTTGCAGGTAAATGGATTGAGTTGGAGAATATCATGTTAAGTGAAATAAGCCAATCCCAAAAAACCAAAGGCTGAATGATTTCTCTGGTAAGTGGTTGATGCACATAATGGGGGTTGGGGGAGGTAAGAGAAGAATGAAAGAAGGATGGATTGTATACAGGATAATGAGGGGTGAGGAGGGGGTGGGGAAGGAAAGATAATAGAATGAGCCAAACATCATTACCCTATGTATATGTATGAATACACAAATTGTATGATTCCACTTTGAGTACAACCAGAAAAATGATAGTTGTACTCCATTTGTGTACAATGAACTAAAATTCAAAAAAGAAAAAAAAAACTACAAGGTTTAGAATAACAGTTAAAAACTGAACAAGTACAGACGATTTGCATTAGATGTGTCAAAAATGGAAATCACTCATGTGTAAAGAAGTTATTATAAATCAACCAAAGTAAAAGTTATGTAAAGAACACCTTAGTTCTCAGAACTTACCTATGCAAAAAGGTCAAATATTCCCAGTTAATGGGCAGAGAAATTTGGATCGAAGCAACATGGTACCACTGTTGATATTCGAGAGTAAACATTAAGAGCTAAGTTTTGGAATAAGAAGACACTGTAGGCACCCTGACTCTGCTGAGAGGAGTAACATGGGTATGTTTCTGAAAAGTAATTTGGTAATTCATATCAAAACCCAGAGTAAACACAGATCCTAACGAGTTTGAAAGCATTACCCAAAGTACTGACTGCACAGATCTGAAATCTAGAATCATGTAAAGATAACAGGCATGTCAGATCAAATAACTCAAAACTCAGTCCAAAATATTGTGATAACAATAGCTCCCAACCTACTAGAAATGAGAACATACCTTCTACTTGAACTAGAATAATGCAGTTTTAAGCTAGCTTCGTTATCTGGTAGTCAGTGTGGATGAACCTTGAAACTCCTATTCCCTGTACTGCCCAGACCAGCCCCCAAAGTAGTCCACCATGGCCTGCTTGCCCTGTCATCCTGGGAAGACCATTCTAGGCTCAAGAAAAACACATAGATAATTTTCAACACTTTCAGAATGGATCTAGATAGGACTGGATTTGAAGTTGAAGTTTTCACTAGCATAAGTTTTATATAGAGACATTTGGGTTTTTTTCAGTGCTGGGGTTAGAACCCAGGGTTATATTTTAATTAAAAGATCATTCTGAAATTTCACTATGTCAAATATTCTTGGAATAGTTGAGCCACATCCCAGTACTTTAAATTTCACTGTTGTTAAACATTTGTGGAAATGGAATTGACTCTGAAGAGCCCAAGTCCACAGGTATATTCTTGTAGAATAGCTTTACCAGTTTGCTGAGTTTTTTTTTTTTTTTTTTTTAGCAGAGCTCAGATATCTTCAAGTTGCCCAGTTAATGCAGACATTACTCTGTAGCTCGTTGAGTTAGAAAATACATGCATCTTTCATAGCCTTGTAAATTTGTTATCCTGAGCATCACACTCGTAAACGAGAGAGGAGACCTGTAATTTTTATGGTCATAACCTAGGTTTGAACAATCCCATTATTGTCTGCTGCTTCACAGAGCCTCCTCAGCAAACAGGATAATCTAAAGATCTGAACCAATAATCCTGCCTTGTCTGTTTTTGTGTCCTCCCTCTGTCCTGCATGGGGCCAGAAAAAGCCTGCCACTTTTTGTGTCAGCAAGTCCATGGTGATTTCATGTCCTTCACAACTCGAGTTCTCTGTTGTTCTTGACTATTCATAAATACACTTCTGTTACCTGTTTACTTGCAGGTTTCATTTGCCAAAAGTCCACCTCTAACTAGTTCAGACAAAAAGGAAACGTGTTGGAAAAGCAAAAGAATATCTCTCTATAAAATCAGGGAATGAACTGAAGAACCAAAATACAGGAAGGACCAGGGTGTCACTGGACTCCAGCCACTGGAGCCAGGGATTCAAGACATCTAGTGTTTCTGCCCCTCTCATGTAGACCAATAGAAAGTGTACCACCTCCCGGCTCTAAGCTCCTAGACTGCATTCTCACACATTCTGTTCCCAAAGAGGAACTGGCTCCATGCTAGTTACAGTTCACACAAAAATCTGGGGAAGGATGTTGATTGGTGGAGCTGGCATTAGCCCCCCCACCTGTGAACCAACTGGAAGGCCAGGAGGAAATTTCCCAGGGTCCAAAGCACCTGCACCCAGAGACGTAAACACTGTGAGCCCAGCAGCCACCCAAAGGATGGTCCAAGGCAATGTGTTGCCTTTGACAACTCTGTCCATTTATTTCAGTTGCCTGTCACAAGGTACAGCTACTTCCATGGTAATGGAAACTAGTGAAAATTACATTTTTAACATTTTTTTCAACTAATTTTTTGAGAAAAGTTGTTTTTTTATAAATTGAGAAAATATAAAAAATTCAGAGAAGAAAAATTTAAATCACCCAGAATTTTATCACCCAAATATAAGCATTATTTATATTTTAGGGCATATTCTTCCAGTCTTTGTGTACATATATCCCTTTCTTTATAAAATCATTGAGATCATGTTAAATATACAGTTCTACATATTAAAAAGAATATGCTTACTAACATAATATTCTACCTATAAATCCCATCAGATCAGAGGTCTACGACACATCAGAAGATTCTTGAACTTCTGGAATTTGTATGCCAAATCATAATGGTAAAAGCATACTGGTAAAAGTGTATTCCTCTTGGAAAAGGGCTATTATTACCATCTTATTCTCAGAGTGGCCTATTACCAAAGAAAAAGATTAAAACCTCTGGCATTTCAGTTTTTAAAACTTCCACACAAATACAACAGACTCACAGGTTCTGCATATTTAACATTTTCAGCTAGTCTCGAGTGAAATAAAAGTTCATGACATGAGGCAGACTGTAACTTGTGAATGCCTGGATCTGAACCACAGCCTTCAAGCCAGACCTCAGCTTGTGGGTGAGTCCCACTGGTGCCAGCCTCCCATCACAGCAAAGCTCCCTTATCCTCACATGATGACTAACCCCTGTGAGATGGTTCAAACAGCTTGTTTTTATGGGCTGGGGAGGGGGTTAACAGTTGAAGGAGGCTGGCAGGTGGAGGAGGGGAAGTGGGTGAGCCCGTGCAATTTGGAGAAGAGATCAGGAGAGAGAAGGCAGGATCTGGAGCTGGCGTTTTGGGTATTGATGGTGAGTCAGAGGCATGAGTAGAGCTGAACAAACCAGTTCAGCCTAAAGCTAGCTCACTGCCTGGTCTGTGAGGGCTCTTGGATTCTGACAGAGCTTGGAGTGGTGACTTCAGGGAAAGAACATTCCAGATAACTTGATCCAAACATGGATTTTTCAGGTAAATGATTAGGTTCAGCTACAGAAGTTAAACTAGTAAGCCAACTGTAAAGTGCCTTCCATGGTGAATTATGCACAGCTTCAGTGGATTTTCCCCTTCAAAGCCCTCACTGAGCCTGTTCTAGCTAAATTTATCCAGCAGAGACAAACTTCCCTTTCAGTCTGTGTGCCTCATGGAAGTCCTGTTTCCTGTCCCTGGCACATGCTTATCTTCACTTTCCATCTCAATTTTGGTATTGCACCAGGACTGTGTTTCACTCTCAGCAGTCACATGGACACAGTCTGCACACCTTAGTTCTTAGGTCAGCCGTCTGTGTTAGCCAAGGGACCCAGGATGACTGCAAGCAAACTCCAGTGGCCACACTGACAGCGCCTTCTCAGCTCAAGAGAGCGCTTCATGATCTGCCTTTGTGTCCTCTCATCTGCCATTCAAAACGTTTCTGTTCTTTCCAGTCCATTCTCAGATCTGCCGGATCTTTAGCAGTCAATTTCCTCAGAAATGAGGAGACCCCGTGTCAATTACAAAATCCTCTTAAGTTTCTCAAGTTCAAGTTTACACCCTGGTGCTTCTTGTTTGGCTCCCATTCATTGCACAGGAAGCAGAAGTCAGAGAACACCTTTATGAGTGAAAAATCGTATACTGATCAAATAGGTTCTTTGTCACATGAGCCAAACAACTGAGAGAATCCAGTGAAGATGGTCAGGAATTATAAAGCCCATGTTGTAGTCCAGCTCCTCCTAACTCCATCCTGGACCTCAGTTTCTCATTTTCTGGAGGGTACAATTTCTCCATCTCCTCCTCCTGCGATGTTAAGCATGATTTTGAAATTTTATTGCGATTTTGCAAAGAAAATTGTCCTATATCAAATAAGAGTACATTGTTAAAATAGCTTTCAGTTTTACTGAGTACATAGTAGAACTCAGTATTATATGTAAAATGAAGAAACATGCCATTTCCTGTAAATGAGTTAACAAATTATTCTATTCAGAAATCAGGGTTTAGTTGGTAGTGATTAAAAAAAAAAAACTCACAAATCAATTCCATTTCTATAAATTTAGTATAATTACAAACTATCTTGTTTTCTGCATTCATTTGATATTTCCAGACCCAATGTTGATATCTCACAAAATAGCCTTTCATTTGATAAAACCTTCAGGTATCATTAGTATGTCATAAAAACTAGTCACTGTCATGGTCCTCCCCAAATTCATATGTTGAAACTTACTTGCCAATGTGACAGTATTAAGCAGAGCCTTTAGGATATGATGAAGTCCCAAGGACTCTGCCCTCATGGATGGATCAGCAACCTTTTAAAAGAGATTTCGAGGGAGACACTCACCTTTTCTGCCACATGAAGATCAGCAACAAGGTGCCATTCATGAAGCTCTAACCAGACACGGAATTTGCCGGCACCTTCCTCTTAGAATCCCCCGTCTCCAGAACTGTGAGCAACACGTTTCTGTATTCTTATATAGCAGTCCAAACAAATGTCCCACTGTCACATGACAAATGGACATTAGGTACAATCCAACCTCTACCTAAAAGTTTATGTATAAATGTCATCCCTGGGCTCTGGGTTCCCATATCCTTGGGTTCATTAACTTCAGTTTTTACCTTCAGCCCCAGGACCTAAATTACTTGTGCAATCTTGATTGTACCATAGCAAGAAAATATAATTTACCTGGGTAAATTGTTGCAGATGGAACTCATTTGTTCATTTGTTCAACAGACTAATAAAGGCCCCTACCATGTTCCCAGATTTGTGCTAAAAGGCAAAGTTTCAATTGTGAGCAAGACGAAGTTTGATCTCAGGAACTAACGTTCTAGGGGAGGAATGGTAACAAATAAGCAAACGAATAAGCAACTACTCTAAGATTTCATCTCACCCCAGTCAGAATGGCAATTATCAACAATACAAACAACAATAAATGTTGGTGAGGATGTGGGAAAAAAGATACACTCATACATTGCTGGTGAAGTTGCAAATTGGTGCAGCCACTCTGGAAAGCAGTATGGAGATTCCTCAGAAAACTTGGAATGGAACCACCATTTGGCCCAGTTATCCCACTTCTCAGTTTATACCCAAAGGACTTAAAATCAGCATATTACAGTGATGCAGCCATAACAATGTTTATAGCAGCTCAATTTACAATAGCTAAATTATGGAACAAACCTGCGTGCCCCTCAACAGATGAATGGATAAAAAGTGTGGTATATCTGATGGAGTAATAACTCAGCCTTAAAGTAGAATGAAATTATGGCATATGCCAGTAAATGGATGGAGCTGGAGAATATCATGCTAAACAAAATAAGCCAATCCCAGAAAACCAAAAGCCAAATGTTTTCTCTGATATGGGATATTAATTTACAATGGAGAGGGGCTAAGGAAGAATAGAGTTACTTTAGGTTGGGTAGAGGGGATTGAAGGAAGGGGGTGTATAGGGATAGGAAGGATAGTAGAATGGATCAGACATTATTACCCTGTGTATATATATAACTATATGACTGGTGGGATTCTACATCATGTATAACCAGAAGAATGAGAAATTATACTCCATTATATATGATATATCAAAGTGCATTCTACTGTCATGTATAACTAATTAAAACAAATTAAAATTAATCCAGGCCTGCTCAGACTCAAGGCAGCCTGGGATCTTATTAACAAAAAAAAATCATGTCTCTATTAGATATTATAATTTGATACTTTCAGAAAATTAGGCATTTAATAAGACTGATACAGTATTTTATTTAAAAAAAAAAACAGATTGGGATAGGTCAACTAGGCCATTTGTTTAAGCAATTCTTAGAACTTCAGGACATGTTTCAATTTAACTCTTCTAGAAGGAAAAAAGAAAAATGTAAAGTTTTTTTCATTTAGGTTTTTTAATAATCCACAACTATTTTATGAAGATAGTATATACCTGATATTAAAGTCAGCAGGCACACACATAGAAAGGAAATGAAATGCTATTAAATCACTAACTATTCAGCAAAATTGTTCTCTCCTTTTTAAAATTTTTTTTATTTTTTATTTTTATTTGTTCTAATTAGTTATACATGACAATAGAATGCATTTATGCATTTTGATAGATCATACATAAATGGAGTGTAACCTCTCATTTTTCTGATTATACATATTGTAGGATCACAAGTAGGATCATTTTTAAAATTTTTAATTGAAAAATATAATACTGTAAAGACAGTTGTTCATGCGGCTTTTCATAATTTAACTGGAGAAACAGGCCCCCCATTCTCTTCTCCCATTTGGCGATAGAGAAAAATGAAGACCCTTGGCAGAATTTGATGGCATATAGTAACCCTGAGAGACACTACTGAAAGCGGGTGTCTCCTTTCACTGGCTGAGGAGGAACAAACTCGAAGACCACTCTGCATCCGAACTCCTTCCTTCCTTGAGGACAGAGCAGGGAGCCCCAGTGCACTTCCTCCCAAGCACTCTGCTCTGCTCAGGGAGTCGTGCATTCTCTCAGTGCTAAAATGGGGTGTGAAAAGGGAGTAAAAAATCAAAGCGAGTTTGGTCAGAATTGATGCTTCACCTCATTGAGGTAAATGGTGACTTCTGGACATCTTTCACCGACACTCGACTGGTAAAAATAAATCAATGTTCTTCTCCAGAGAAAAAGAAAATCAAAGGGCAGGTGATTTTATTCATCTTGAGTCAGAATTCTAAATTCGTAAATTCTTCATCCAGCACTTTCTTGTCTTTGGGGAAAATCTAGTCTCAGTCAGGTGATGTTTTTAATTTCTAAGAAGGAGTTCATTTGTTTGAATGAAAGGTGGATTCATTAGTTATGACACACAAGAAATGGACGGGACACACACATACCTATGAGAGCACACCACACACACACACACACACACACACACACACAGCACCGTTCATGTTTTTAAGGAGAGACTAGCAGAAGAAAGCAACAGAAACTGGCCACCTGGGAAATCATCACTAGCAGGACCAGAATTCTACTGGCCAACTTCTAAGGGACACCCCACGGGCCTTTTACTTCAACATTTTAAAAATCCAAATGAAAGAAAAAAAAATGTGAAGGTGGGAAATCACTCACTGCAGGAATCTTACTGTGAGAGAACCGAGCAGGTAGATCTCATAAATCAGACGTCCCCCTGCTCCGTGGTGTTGGGAATGATTTACTGCGTCCATAAAGGAAATTAAAGGACCCTGAGCGGAGAGACACTCAGAGGCCCTGAGCCCGGATGGTGTGCACACAAAGCCATGTTTGGAGACGTGGCTCTGGAAAAGCAGAGGGCTCCCAGCTGCCCTGAGTCCACAGATGACGGGTGATGGTGTTCCCAAGAATGGAAGAGTCATCAGCCACTCGTCACAGGGTTGGGTAACACAGTGGAGTGTCTGCTGATTCCACTGCAGCTTCCCACCATCTGCCCCCAACTTGGAAGGCTTCCCTCCAAGAATCAGCCCACAGCAATGTCATGCTCTTTGTAAAGAATCACGTGAACACTTAAAAAGAACAAATATGTCTGGGTTTCGCCACATCACATAAAGAAAATGACCATGGATAGAACAAAATAAAGATGGATTCTGAAGACTATTGACTGGTTTGCACATTCTATCAATTTCAAGAAAACAGAGTCCAGATACACAGCACATTCAGGCAGGAAAGTGGAAATGTAAGGGAATAGGAAGCTTTGGTTAGCGATGTCCTGACTAAAAGGTCTGTCAGAGTTCTGCTGTAAAGTGTGTCATCAAACTGCTACCAAATGTATGTGTCAGGTAGTGAATTCTAAATCAATAGCCAGCACGTTACCATGGATGTGGTCCAGAGCTATGTTATTGATTCACTATGACGGATTACTCTAGATAAAGCAGAGGCTCCGTACTTCGAGATGTGTGGACCAAGATTAAAAGACAAAAAAAAAAAATATGTGCACCCAAAATAGGGTTGGTCTTTTCCCCTTGGTCAGGTACAAAGATAAAAGATAAAAAGGAAGAGGAAGAACAGGAAGAGATGGATGAGGAGAAAGAGAAGGGAATAGGAGAAGGGGAGAACCATGATTCTGAGAAAAGAATGGACAGTTTAACATTAAAAAAAAATAACTAAAAACATAATCTCCAAATTATAAAGAGATGCCTTTACATACTTGTGGACAAACTTGCTCATTTTTCTTTTCTCCCACGAAGGCTTTGGAGAGCCAGTGGATGGCACAGTGAAGAAGAACATGGGCTTTGTGAAACACAAGTTCAAACACCAACTCTACCAACCTTCTAACCGACCAGTGCAGGTACCTTCAAGCCTCTGAGACTGGGCTTTCTCCTCTGGGCTGCAAGGATGCGACTTTAAGAGTAACTGGGGGGAGGAAATGAGGCAGGCACATCAGGACTTAAGGAGCAGTAGCTGCTTCTTGGGGGTGGCACTTGTCTCTCCTTTATTCCAAATCCAATGCAAGCTGGGGGAATTGGGGCCGAGGGTAGAGGGGAACAGGTTGCTGTCATTTTGTGCCCTCCCCATCCACATGAAGGACCACAAACTGCCCCGAGGCCTCAGTTTATGGGGCTTTGTTCTTTTCTTTCTCCTAAGGTGTCTCATTCAACTTGATCCCACCTAACTAAAGATGCCAGAAGAGACAGGCTGTGGGAGGAGTCCCTGGAATTCTCCTGGGCCTGTGCAGAGAAGCCCTTGCTAGGAAACCCATCATTTTGATTTAGAATGAAATTGATTTGTTTGTCGGCCATAAAGACAGATGGAGTAAGTGTTGCCAAAAAGCAGAGGATTTGGCAGTGGCTGGCTCTTATTTTATATAGAGCTTTTTAGTTACAAGATTTATATCAGAGTGTAACATGTGGCTGTAAAATGTAAAGAGAGTTGAGTTTGATCACACTCCTGTCTACTTCCCTCCTGCAGGCAAATGACAGCAGATCTTAAAGGGAAAGGCGAAGGCTTTATATTTGAGAGGCAGACGTTCAGTGAGGGACAAAATGATTTAACCTTCTCCCTGAGATATTCTGAAATGCTGTTCCAAATGTTGCTTTTTTTTTCAGACTTAGACTTGAACTCTGGAGCTACCTCATTTGAGAGGAAAATGGAGCCCTAAGAACAAAGGGTCTCTCCCACCGTCCCCTTGAAAAAGCTGCCTGGATGACTCTCAGGAGACCTGGGCTCTAGACTGAAACTTTGTTGTTCATTTATTTATGCCTTAGTTTCCCAGTATTTGATTAATTCTAGTCCTTTCCCTCTGATAATACTTTGGTAAAGACCAAAGAAAACTATAAATTTAAAAAAAACCCACAGCCCTAGCACGATGTGGTGTAATTTTAGTTATAGATATTTTAGTAAAATTTCAGCTTTATATGTTCTTTAAAGGCCTAAGGTATAAAATAAGAACACATCAAATAAAATAACTGCTTTTCCAGGTCTTTGAGACCTCATTGAGAACTTGGCTTTCAGCCTTGGCGTCCCCGAAGCCCTGGAGGGTCTCCTCATCCTAGGAAACCAGGCAATCAGGCATCCAGCAACTCCAGAAATCCAGTTCTGTAGCCTGTGGACTCTCAAGGCCCTCCTGGGTATCCTAGTGTTTTTTGGAGAGTTCTATCTCCTGTGGCCTCTTCTCCCCTGCGTTTTGGCTGCTCAGTGTTGATGGTATGGTCAACCCCTCTCTTCAGGAGCAAACCCCACGTTCCTCCCTCTGTCACCCACTCCAAGCAGGCTCATCCAGGCGTTTTTTTGAAGGCAGATCCTTTCTCAAGGGGAGCTTAGATGCCAACTGTTGAAATGATGGCCCCCAGGGAAACCAGAGCTGTCACCGTCTGCTATGCAAGCAAATCAGTGACTCTCATAATGTGGCCTCCCAGCCCTACCCCAGCAGCAGTAGCAGCAGCAGCACCTGGAAACTTGTTAGAAATACAAATATGGGGGCTGCAGACTATGAAATCAGACTAAATCAGACAGTGGAGACACAGCCCAGCAAACTGTGATTTAACCAAAAGCTGATGCAGCTCAAGAACCAGAATAATGGAACTATCTAAGGTCTAGCAGCATGTCTAACTCACTACCCGTCATTCAGCAGCCAGCATAGTGCCTGGTGGATGCCAAAGGTTCAGTAAATGCCTATTAAATAAATGCATGGACCAACTACTGGTTCCTTGTGAATACAAAGAGAAAGCATGTAAAATACGATTGCTGAACAATGAGTAAACAGCATGTGAACGTGAAGTCATGGAAAAAGCCAATCTTCAAATTTTCAACCTGTGTTTCTAATGATGCAGATGAGAAAACGGAGACTACACAACCTGATCAATATACAGAGAACAGAGCTAGCCCAGGCCTAGCTCAGGCCTCCAGGTGCTGTAGCATGTTCCAGGCCCACACCACTTCTGGGGTGGAGGATGATTAATAACTGAATTTCATGATTCAGGCCTCAGATCTGCAGGTCTCACTGGAAGAACTCATTGTGGATTGGAGGTGTTGGGGAATTCATGCTGCATCCCTTTTCAGAGCAAGAAAGATCTGGATGAGCAGAGATTTATGGAATTATCTTTTTCAGTGTGGGTAACATTCCAAAGCATGGGAAGAAAATGTGCAGCATGGTTTTATTTAGTGGACATAGGTTGTATTTGCCCGAAGAAGGAAGCAAGCCTAGCCAAGGTACAGAGGGGAATCCCGAGGCCCAGAGTGAAATTGTGCTGGGCTCCTGTGTTGCAGTACCTCTGACAGTGGCCCTTAGAGGTGCTCAATCTCCTCTGTGGCTCCTCGAGGGTGAAAAGGACGAGGCTGGCCTTGCTGTTCACCTTGCCCTGCTCTCGGCTCTCTGGTTGCTCTCTTTCTGGGCACATCTGCCCCTCTTCTCTTGTCCATCCCTTCCTGATAAATTGATGAGCAGCAGCAGCTGTGAATTCTGCCTACAATTTAAATTAGAGGTTCCCCCACCCACAGCTCTGTGTCACTACCAAAGGCCCTTTAACTAGTTATAACCTTGGACTTAAACTTGTGTGCTTGTGGTATGGATGAAGAGGGATGGAGGTGTGAAAAAACCAAGTGAAAGCAGCTTTATGGTTTCCCTTCAAAGAAAGTATACTGAAGCCGAGGAAGATCCAAAGAAAGGAATGAGTAACCTTCAACCTTCTGGACTGTGTAACCTACAAGTGTCATTTATCACAAAACCTCCAACATCAAAGCTCACATCCTACATGAACAAAGTAATTTAATTAAATAAGAAAGGAAGGAAGGGGATGGGACTACAGAGCTTTGCAAGATCGTGAAGTGTAATACATCCATTCATGAGTTAAGTTCTTTTTCAGCAATATTATCATTTGTTGACTCTGGGAACCTGGATAATTGTTAATTAGATATTTGTTGAATTAAAGATAAATGCAGTACACCTAGCTATTGAAGTGATAATCCGAACTAGTTGGCAAGAGAAGTCAACCGAAATGGGGATGACTGTGAACCATCTAGAATTTCAGTGAGTCTTATTTGTTAAAACATCCTTATAGATTTATGTATAGAGGGAAGTGGCAGGTGGAATGGAGAAGTGGTAAGTGAAACATAAAATCAATAACTAAATAGATAAAAGCTAAACAATAACAAAATTCCCATGTTATGCACAAAATAAGTCTCAGCAATGGTGCTAGTCACATGACAAGTCACTACCTTTGCATTCTGACTTTAGTAAATACAGCATTACTCTCCACTGGGAGGATGCATATTTCTCCAGGTCACTGAACATTTGATGACCGGAAATCTAGATATTCCTGAAAGCTGAGCAGTAATGTGCTGAAGTCAGAAAACACTATTTTTTTCATCTAAAGTTTTAAGGTCAGCTTTTTCAAGTACTTTTTGAACAATTCTTGGAAAGAGGTCAGTATCTCAGTAATGCAACTGAAACAAACCCTAACACTACCCAGAGTTCAGGAGGCCTAATTCTCAGCTTGAAAAATAACCTGAGGCTACATATTTCTCCCCTTTGAGTAGCAGCTAGCTTAGTTATTCAATGGTCAAGCACTGCCTGGTTGTGCTGTGTAAAGAACATAATTTTTATTATAACTTTTAAATGACAGAGTAACATAGTACATAGACAACCTCAAGCAAGAGCCTAAGTGTTTCATTTGGATTCACCTATCAAGGTTGGTTGCTAAGAGATCATAAAGGAAGTTGATACTAGGATGGGCACATCCCCATTAGCTGAAAAGAATTGGAGCAAAAAAACTCCACATATTAGCAATCAGTCAGCAAATAAAGAAGTGGAGATCACATAGGAAAGCCATTGTGACTTAGGTTGAGATCACACTTCAGTGGAAATTATTTGGATTTTAAGCCAATACAGAAAAAAATAATATGTTCCAAAATATATTGTACCAGCTCAGAGCAAGGGTCAGCCACTGAAGGTTTGGAAATGCCACAAGGTCCGATAAAGGACTCCTAATGTTCCCAAGCAGGCCTGGGAGAATTAACAATGGTGGATGCCCGCTGTCTATTGATGTCTATCTAAAAACTAAGATCAGACTGGCTGGTACCTGAGTAGGGATGGGGCTTCCAATGTTGAGGGGCCTAAACTGCACTGTGGTTGGTCTGTGTGAGTTTCCCTTCAGACTTAGGGCAGGTGGCTCCCATTCCAGCTCCCCAGCAGCTGCACCTTAAGGGGGGGAAATGCCCATTGTATATTCAACTCTCAGGTCAGCATGAGGAAATGATCAGACAAAGAACCCTCCAGGGCTCTGCTCCTCTTATCCTTGCCTCTACTGCAGTGTCAACATTCATCAGTCACAGGGTAGCATGGAAAATAAGAGGAGGGGCCCCAAGTCAGACTCCCGGTTACTGGAGAAGCATGACTGACTGAGCCTGTAGGGACTAAGCAGGTTGTAGGTCAAGTGAGGGCCGAGGATTTCTGATGCTGTGCACTCAGCTAGGTGCTGTTTGAGGATCCCGACTATTCAGTGTCTTTGTCCCTCTCAGAGCTCAAAGGTTACTGGTAAGAGAGTCTCACTGATCCAAAATGATTAAGAAACATTCTAGCTTATTGTCTATTTGTTCCAACAGATATTTACTGAGCTTCCTGGAAAAGGCTTGGGTTTGTCATCACTTCACCCTAAGAGCTCCCGTAGGGATCATTTCCTCTTTGCTTTGACACAATTCATGTTAGATTTTTCGGAATATTATTTTGTGTTCATTTGCTTAATTCAATATATTTCATAACATTAAGGTTTCTTTATATGGTTCATCACACATTGAAAAATACCTATTTTGGCTAGGTGCAGTGGTGCACACCAGTAATCCCAGCAGCTCAGAAGGCTGAAGCAGGAGGATCACAAGTTTGAAGCCACCTCAGCAACTTAGCAGTACCCCATACAACTTAAAAAACCCTGTCTTAAAATTAAAACAAAACAAAACAAAAACATAAAAATGGCTGGGGATGTGGCTCAGTGGTTAAGTGCCCCTGGGTTCAATCCTTAGTACAAAAGAAGGAAGAGAGAGAGAAAGGAAGAAGGAAGGAAGGAAGGAATGGAGGGAGGGAGGGAGGGAGGGAACCTATTTCATGTCAGTTAATTGTGTTAAATGCTGGTAAGTTCTTAAGAATCCAGACTCTTTTAAGCACTCTGAGTCTACACATGATGGTCACTAGTGGTTGCAAGGTGCCTGATCTATTTGCATCCTGGAGAAAGCCAGAGGGGAAGACAGTCTACATGTCACTCATGTGGCCACTGAGGCTCAAGAAGTGAAGTTGCCAGAACTCATATTGCTTAGAAAGAAGCAGCACTGAGATTCAAATCTGATCTTAAATCCCATAATTCCTTATTATATCATAAGTACAGAAGACATGAATGTTAGAATAAGGGAGTTGACTGACACCCATCCTTGGTGCTTTGGAGGTTGCTCTTAACAATCAGCCCTGCAGGGACAGGTCCGCTCATTGTTTCTCCCCTCCCTGCCTGATCCTCCCTCTTCTCTTCTGTCATCAGTTCTCCCCCTACTCTGTCCCCCTTCCCCATCTATACTCTTCTCTTACCCACATCAATAGACTACAGAGGGAGAGTTTATCTCACCATACCAGTTATTCAGATTCCTGAAAGATGCAAGTTTCCTTGTGAAAGCAACATTTAAACACACTCTTTAAAAAAAAAAATTATTACTGAATTTGCAGATTGTTTTTTTGAAAATAATATTGATTCTAAGGAATGACACTTGATAAAGTGATTTTTTAATCATTTTATAAGATGGAATTGAGCTAATTACAATGTTCCTAAAGTTGGTTTGCACTTATTAACCAAGTTAACAGGCTGTGGGGAGGAAAGGATGGGCTTGGGCCCTGGGTCTCAGTAACCACATTCTGGTAGAAAGCATCATTGAGTTTTTCCTTCACCCAGGCATTCTATGGAGTGTGAGTCAAATTTCTCTGAACATGTCTATCTGGCCTTGAAACGTTTGGTACTTTGTTATATGAAAAGAAATGTTTATTATTATTATTTTATGATTGGTCCCTAAGCAAAGGAAGTAATGGTTCCTCAGCCATTCTTCAACTTAGAGTAAAGAAAATTCAAGCTGCTTCAGAGAGGAATCTTGCTCTTGTCAAAGGGACAGGCTGTGGCTTTAAAAACCAAAATGTTGCAATGCTTGCATCATAGATTAAAGTATAATCCTTTTCTTAACTTCCCAAACTCCACTCTAAAACACCCTTAATCTAATTTTAGCTAATCCATCCAATGGATTGCATTCTGTGTTTTATATATATGTTGGTAAATCTGTGTTTAAGTGATCCTCAAAAGCCACTAATCCACAGCAACCATGATGCTTGGAGAAGAGGCAGAGATCTGGAACAAGGTTATCTACAGTTCTGTTTGACAAAAATGTCATTCAAAAGAAAGCCTGAGACAGGTCAAATTGTTTTTTTGTGAGAGTGCCAGAAATCCATCTAGGTGTCTTGGTACATTTCCTTTGACTATAATGAAATACCCAAGACTAGGTAATTGGCAAAGAATAGAGGTTTATTTAGCTTACAGTTCTGGAGGCTGAGAAGTTCAAAGCATGGCACTGGCATCTGCTGAGGGTTTTCCACTACATCATGGCATGGCACTGGGCATCCCATAATCAGACAGGGCAAGCTAGTCAGAGAGTTTGCTTTGATAACAAAGCCTTTTCCACAATAACCCATTAATCTGTGAATCGTTGAATCCACTTATGAGAACAAAGCCTTTATGACCCCATCATCTCCTTAAGGTCTCACCTCTTAACACAGCTGCATTGAGGACCAAGTTTCCAGCATATGGAAGTTGGGGACGTATTCCAACCACAGCAGTGGGGAAAGAGAACACATCAGAACATTAAAAGATGCAATAGTCTCTGATGCTAAAGAACTAACAGCATAGGCGAGAAACCAAGATCTAAACAGAAGAGAAGTCACATAGCAATATGAGGGTCAATTGACCCATGAAGCCAACATCATGGGACATGAATCAGGACAACAGCCCTAAATTTAGGAAAGGGAGCAAAGGCCATAATATCCTACAAAAACGTTGTGCCGATATTGGCAGTTTAGAGTAAACATCATAGCTCACCCTTGTTTAAGAAGAGTGTCACCTTTTGCTAAAGGGTCACAAGGGACATGGTGGTGAGACCTACATTTTTTTTTTTTTTTTTTGCATCATTCAATACATTAAGCTGGGCCTGAAGCTCAAGATACTGAAGAGAAGACACTATAGATTGCCTTAATATTGCTACTTATCATGGAAATTCTTAAACTAATTGCTGACACTCCCCCATTCTAAGCCAATGGCCCAATAAGACAAAGAAAAAAAAACCTTTTTTTTCCACTTTAGGCATTTGTTCTTCTTCATATGGCATGAAAGAAAGAAGCAAAAGTTTGTTCTGTATCCTATTTTAGTGACAGAAAGTACAATGGCCAGTTTTGGCCTTCTTGGTTCATCTGCAGCATGCCACATGGTTCCTGCAGGAGGGGAAGCCCTGTGGCCTTGTTATGGCTGTGACAGCCTCAGCTGAATGGGCCACTCCAGCTCCCATCGTTCAGGTCCCAGATTCTGTGTCCCTAGCTGCTTTCCTTTCCCAACCACCACCAGTCTGTTGTTCAGAGGAGAAGGATGTGTTTACTTTTAGGACCAGAACCTTAAGCCTGAAACACAATTGGCTGTCCTCTATAGAGCAGAATTTGGTCCAAACAGGACCTATCCTAACTAAAAACACACATGGTCGGTTGTGAATGATAACATGATAGGGTACTTTTAAATATCTTAAAGACTTTTTGCTGTTGGGAACTGGCTACCTTGGCTATTTATTAGATCCAATTGCAAGTAGAAACTACTCTTTAAAAAAAATGCAGCTGTCTGTAGTCCAAAACCATGGAAACCAGCTCTCTCTGCAAACAATGAGCCCGCTTCCAGCCAAGACAGCGAGAGATTCTCATTTCTCATGATTTTCTTCCAAATCCCAAACAGCAAATGCCTTTAAAATGCACAAAAGAGCAAGGAGCCTACTGAATTGGCAATTATTCCTGCTCCTTTTTTGTAAACATCTGTGTAAAGAAGGAGAAGAAATAAAAAGATCTTTGGGGTTTCCGAAGACAAGATGGCCTTAGGACAAGTTAACCCTCAGTGTGGACAGATGCTTGGAGCTGCAGAGGCAGAATGTTTTTGCATTTTCGTAGCCAAGGTATGTTTTCTTTTTTAGCAAAGGCCTTGTTCCAGGGGGAAATGCACTGGTTCCAGAATGAACCCCATAGAAACCACACTGCTTTTCAACATGGTTATAGTCAGCACATAGTTTCCCGGTTATAAACCACCCTCCCCCCTCTTTCTCCAACCCAGATAGTCGGCAGTCTGCTTTCCAAACACACGCTTGCAACAAAGAGTGATACCCCACATAAAATGGAATTTTTAATATGCATCGAAATGTAAATCAGGGTAGCAGAGCCAACCTACAAGGTCATTTGTTCACCCAAAGCGAGACCCAAGCAACACTGTGAGACAACTGAGGCCCGATGCTGGTGGAGGATCTTCACCCCAGCCTCAGAAGCTGTTCTCACATCAGTAGGACCAAGGCAATGTTCCCATTCTCGGAAACCCCTGGTTTAAGCAGGACAAGTGGCCAATACACAGCCAAATCGGCACAGCACAGGCTGCTTGTCACCTCCTCCTATAAACTCCTCTGCACTACTGGAGTGGGTCAGGGTACTCCTGTTTTCTTGAAAGATCCTGGATGTCCACTGTGACTGCTTTTCCTTCCCACTCCAGACCTGACAGAGAGCTCCGTTGTGTTCACGGCTGGGTTCCTGGATCGTTAGTTCAGTTGTTAGGACTTGACTGATGTTCAGTAGACCTTTCCTGAAAGCTGTTGGGAAGGTGATGCCCACAGAGAGGAGAGTTAATCCTCTCATTACAAACAAAACTCTATTGGTAGAATTTCAGGGCAAGAAGTATCTTTGTGAGAGAGAGAGAGAGAGAGAGAGAGAGAGAGAGAGAGAGAGAGAACCAAGCAACTTCTGAAGGTCTATCAAAGAGTTCTACTTCCACATCAGGCTGCCCATGCGTACTGTTACCTGTATTGTATCCCGGAGCTGTGTGAGAATGTGATTAAATCTGCACACCCCTTACTCAGAAAAAAATGCCTGTGCATGCTCACACACACACACACACGCACATACACACAAAGATGCTGTTTGTGTGTGGTCACATCTCAATAAAAACATCTTAATTCAAAAATACCATAAATCAAAAATGCTTTTGACTCACATAACATAACAAATATATTTAGCTTAAATATACTCACAACACTTACATTAGCCTAGAGTTTGGCAAGATCATCTAACACAAAGTCACTTTATAATCACATTGAAAATCTCACGCCACTCATTGAACACTGTACTGAAAGTGAAGAGAAGAATTGGTATATGGGCACACTTTCACACTATGGTAAAGTAGAAACCATCAGCAATTCATTAGGTCAAAAATAAAGCTGAAAGTCATTAAGGCAAACTTGTAATTGAATTATCACAAGTTGAGGACTTCTTGAATGCAGTGTTATTTTGGGGGCAACATTGCTAGGGGTTTCATGGGATTGAAGCCCATTCCTGGGACCTCAGGCTAAGAACCTCTTAATTCTATACTTGTTCTACTTTTATTTGAGACATCAACCTCCAAGAGGAGGTAGAAGAGGAAATCTTGGTCAACTCTGTGTCTCCTGGTAGTTATAAAGGTTCTTTGCACATCATGGGAGTGAGTGGGGCAAAAATTGCACATGAGTAGAGAAAGCAACGGGATTGGGCAGGGCTGCTTTCCTAAGCAAGGAAATGCTTATGACTATGACTGCCTATGACTTGCAGTCAGGGATAAGGTGTGTTCCTGACACCCATAGGAGCAAGCAACCAGAGCACCGGCCCCAGACCAGTCTGGCCTTGGAACATTGTCCTCTGGAAGCCAGAAGTTTCCAGAACTGTCCCTAGGGCAGGCTTTAAAAAACCTATGCGGCTGAGTCAGGAGGGTCGAGAGTTCGAAGCCAGCCTCAACAACTTAGTGAGGCCCTAAGCAACTCAGTGAGACCCTGTCTCTAAATAAAATACAAAATAGGGCTGGGGAGGTGGCTCAGTGGCTGAGTGTCCCTGAGTTCAATCCCTGGTTCCAAAAAAAAAAAACCAAAAACCTATGCAGGCATTTTTGGGTCACCATCAGTGTTTATTAGATGAGACACAGACATTGTACAGGCTAATACAGCAAAGGATTGTTCAAAGTCTCACATAACCTCCATCTGTATCATCAGATATTCATATAGGTGAAAATACATTTATTTGTGATTCTGTGATCCTAAATCCTAAGTTTCATCACAAGGTGATTTTTTACATGGTTTTAAAAATACTTGGAATTTCCTGAAAATTCAGCTACCACATAAGCCCGTGTACGATTGTACTTTGTTTGGTTTGGAACTTTACCAAGAGTTGTTCACCTTTTGAAAAATCACAATACCAAAGTCTATACCTCTGATGGGATTTGAGTCACCAACAAAGCACAGCTGCGTCAGGCTGCATGTGAGAGCTATTACATTCAGGGCAATTCCACACAGACGTGCAAGCTCTGACTACTCCATCAGGTCTCCTGGTGAGGTTGTGCCCAAGAATGGACACATTGAAATGCATATATTTCTTTAAGTTTATTTCTTAACATTTCTAATTTATATAACTGTAAAAACATTCTATTGACTTTTAAAAATTATGCTTATAAGTAATTTCTATTATCTAGATATTCAATTTCAAGAGAGTAAAAGAAATGTTACAGGTTGCTACAAAAGGAGACCATTAAGGCTGACCTTGTGTTTTTAGCTGCAAGTTGCTGCATGATAAATGCTGTTTAAAAAATACAGATGTTGCTGGGTGTGGTGGTGCATACCTGTAATCCCAGCACTTGGGAGGCTGAGGCAGGAGGATCATGAGTTCAAAGCCAGCCTCAGCAACTTAGTGAGGCCCTAAGCAACTCAGTGAGACCCTGTCTCTAAATAAAATACAAAATAGGGCTGGGGATGTGGCTCAGTGGTGGAGTGCCCCTGGGTTCAATCCCTAGCACCAAAAATAATAAAATAAAATAATAAAATATAATAAAATAAAAAAATAAAATAAAAAAGATAAGATAAAATATAAAATAAAATAAAATAAAATAGATGTTAATTTTTCATATATCAAGAAGCCCATAGGTAGTTACAATGTTGGTGTAATGTCCTAATGAAATGGAAAATGAAGCAGGTGACTTCCATCTTTATGCTTAGCTTCCATCAGTGTGTTTACTTTTATCCTCAGGTTTATCCCCTGTGCTTGTGAGAGGACTACTCATGCTGTATCTAACAGGGAGAGCTACTCATTTTCCTTTGTATAACTCTTTTTCCTAAAGATGCAAACCTTTTCCAGAAGGTCTAGGGAAGATCTTCTTTCTAGTTTAATTCACCAGGGTTTAATCAGATGCAAGTGGAACTGGGCAGCTGGGCATTTCAGTATCAAATAGAGATGGGTCTTCCTGGCAAGATTTAGGGGTGGGAGGATGGCTATTGGTCAATTGCAGTCAACACTATGCTACATACTCTGGCATGATTACTCAGAACCAAGGAACAAATAGTAAGTTTTAGAAGTGTTATGATTTGGCCATGAAGTGTCCCCCAAAAGCTCTTGTGTTCATTCAGGAATGTTCAGAGGTGAAATGGTTCGATTATGGGTGACAAATGAGAATGTATGCAATTACACAAGTTTCTTTATGCAAGATATCCTTGCTCTGGTAACATCATCCCCAAAGAATACATATAAAGCATATCAGTAATTTATTTTAAACTTTATTTCACAATCTAAATGGGAATCATAATGGGAAAAAATCTACATGAGATTTAAATTCTCAGTAATGTAGCTTTCAAATTCCAACTAGAGACCTGATAGGGCTAGGCCACTTGACTATTGAGAATGTGACATTTAAAAAAAAAAAAAAAAAAAAACCAGAACAAAATATCATCACAGATTAAAGATGAAATGAGCAAAACGGAGAACCTTCTGTCCTGTTTTAATCCCCATTGACCCTGCTCTTCAAGATCAAGAACAAAATCAGGCACTAGAACCAAGAACCAAGAACTAAGCACAATGCAGGGCAATGCTGTCACTTTCAGCAGCTAAAAGTGGAGCATTTTGATGCAGTTTGGTTCTGCACAGTGGAGTGAGGGCTAAACTGGTGAGCCTATGCCTGTGCTTGCCCAGGAGAGCCCCCCTGTCCTCCTGTTACCCCCACCCACCCTAATTATTAATGATGCTTCTTTTCATTTTCAGAAGTGTACTGGTTTGGGTGATTAATTATAAATGGTTACCCAACTAATTGATTTTAAAATTCTAGACTATAAGCCCTGACTCATGCTTAACTCTCCAACTTTGGACCAAAGGAAAAAAAAACTTAAAAATGGAGAAAGTTTGTAGGGTCAAGGAATTGAAGCAGAAGAGGATTAAGCATGAAAAATAAAAATAAAAAGAGGAGGCAATTTAAATAATGGAGCCCCACATACGGAAGAACAAAACTGCAGAAAGCCCTTCCTCCAGGTATTCTCCGTGGCGGGGCGGGCTGGCGGGGAGGGGAAGTTTCACAACAGCTCTATGAATGGATGGCTTGTTTCCCTGCGCCAGGCTTACAGCTGGACACCAGTAGTCCGAATAGCCGTCCTGTTTCTCAGGCAGGCTTCCAGGGCTGCCGAGTGTTACAAGCCCTTCATAGAGCAGGGGATTTTAAAGGTGAATTGAAACTATTCTCAGATCCCTCTTGGGCAGCAGATGGACAGAATGACGGATCGGATCGTTACTCTGAGTAGTTGTTTTCATTCCTGGCCCAGCTGCAGCCCAGCATACAAAGCACCGTGAGCTCCGCAGGAGACTGGTGTGGCTTGTTCTCTCTGCAAAAGATGCATTCTGTGAAATACGCAAAGGAAGAAGAGTGGGAAACAGATCATGAGTTCTTCTAAATAAAACAGAAAACCATGGGCGAGGCCATAACAGGACTAGGAAAGCCCACGTGGAGCTTTGCTTCAATATTATAGTATTTTTGAAATCCTGCTGCAGGGAAGGGGGTGTGACATGTATAAAATTGTATGTTCAGGAGTTTTATTCAGCACGTCAAAAACTGGAAGGTCTTTGGATTGGATCAACACCACCAAATTCTTTGGCTGACTTGAGAATAATAGTAAATTTTAGTATAGTGCAGTGGTTATGAGTTTCAGATCTCGGGCTGGGGCTATAACTCAGTGGCAGAGCACTTGCCTAGCATGTGTGAAGCACTGGGTTTGATCCTAAGCACCGCATAATAAATTAATTAACAAAATACAATAATTTTAAAAAGAATTGCTAAAAAAATAAGTTCCAGACCTGGATCAGATAGCCTTGATTCAAATCCCGGTTTGATCAGTTACTAGCAACTTTATGCAAATTTTTCAACCTCTTTGTATCGAAATTTCCTCATCTGCAAAATGAGGATAAAGTTGTCGCCTATTTATAAGGTTGTGGAAAGAGCTGATGGGTATAAAGCTTAGAATAAGGCCTGACACACAGTAGTGCCTATTAACATCAGTAGTCCTGAGGATTAAGAGGTGTGACTGCAAGGTCCCACTGTAATCCCTTAAAAGGATTTAGCTATGCTCACCTTGATGCGCCAGAGTGGACTTTTTTCAGAGATAAAGCCAGTGATATTTTATAAGGTTTCCCTCCCCTGAGTAGGCAAGGGAGGGCAGGTTCATGAGAAAGAAAAACTGTCATAAGACCTAGTCACAGGGTTGTATAGCTCCAGGGGCCTTCTGTGCTGCCCTGGCTACATTGATAGCAATTAGAGAGCTACCCAAAGCCAGGGAGGTAGGACTGGAATGTTTTCATTCCACAAAAATTGTTTGAGCCTATCCCAGCACAAAGCACTTTCTTAGGACTATTCTGTGCTCTGAAGCTATATGTGATGCTCAAAGGGTTTATTCATTCCCTCACTTATTCCACAAATCTGTGAGTTTATTAGAGATGAAGAACTTTTCTCAGGACCAAGGATAAAATAACCAATACTACAGGGTCCTAACCCCCTGGGATTTCAGGATATGGGGATGCTGACCAACAACAATCTCTAGCTGAGGGCAAGAACAACAAGGACTCAGGGAACTCAGGGGCCACAGAGAAAGGGTACTGTGCTCAGTCATTGGATGCATGAGAAAGCAATCTCAGGTCCTGGCATGACCAGAGACTACATATAACTGCATTTCAAATGGGTAATTCTTGATTTGATGTCAGATTTTAAAGTGCAGGTAAAGCTCAAAGTCAATTTAGTATAAACAGTGGTGGGGGAGGTGTTTGACTAGATAGGAAACAGTACCATGCACTGGCTTTGCTTACCATGTGCTAAGCACTTGACCTCATGTCCTTTTGAGTCAGAGTTACTGTTGTCTTTTGACAGATGAAGAACCAGAAGTTCAGAGTGTTTAAGTGGCTTGGGTCAGGTCTCTGGGCTGCTTAGTTGTGCAGGTGGGGTAAGCAGGTAGGTGTGGTCCTGGTTTTTCCATTGCCTGGCCAGAGCTCAGTTCCAGGAAGGCTAATGGAGCCCATCCAGGATATTGTGGAAGAAAAATTAGAGTATGTTCCATTCAGAGTCCTAGTAATATGTTTAAAATTAGATTATTTTAGAAAAGTGGCAATACTATGTGTCCCTAGGTGTGATCAAATCTGACTGACAATTCAGGCAAATTAAATTCGTTATCATTGGCCTAATCAGCACAGAATGTGAAATTGCTTGGAGGAATAAAACTGCCCAGTCAATCAGACTGCTTGTGATTTCTCTGTTCCTGAAACACTCAGGAACTTATAGGAACTTATGCAGATGTGTTCTGCATGTCCCTAAAAGCTTTCACTCCACCAAAAAAAAAAAAGTGCAGATTGCCACCTACCCTAACCCAGTTCTCACTCTCTTCTCTCTTGGTACTGTGATGGATTTTGTGTTCTCATTTGTAGACTCCTTCCTCCTTTTTTGTATAGGGTTTTTCCTAGTACTGGGAATTGAACAAGGGCCTTACCCATGCTAGGCAAGGGTTCTACTACTGAGCTACTTCCCTAACCCTCTGGGACTTTCTTTATCATCATCCCATTTTTGTTTAGTTCAAAGTAACAGAAAATCTAAACATGCAATGGCTTGAAAAAATCAGGAGGTTTAATTTTCCTTAGTGGCAGTTGCTAGCACTGGCGAAGATGCAAAAATGTTGATCCTTTCAAGAAGTAGATTGCTGATTTAGCTGGAGGGGTACTTAACACTGCGTGGGCCTTGAGACTATTATTCACCATCCTAGATGGACGTATTCAATTTTTATGACACGCTGCTCATATTTCTGGTGACTGTTCTCTTCCCTGGCTGGCTCTGGTTCCCCTGGCTCTGTTCAGACCCAATTGGATCAAGCTGTTACTGGGTCAATTTGGGACTGCCCTGTGAGACTGCTCCACCTGCTACTGGTTCTGAATGTGAGTCCTGGGTTAGTTCTGTGCTGCCATCAGGTTTGAGAAGCCCTAACACCCCCTTGGTTCCAGGTTCTTCTGAAGCAGAGAGAACTGAGATATGAGAACAGTATAGTTTTCAAAACCAGATGGTTTGGATACATTTTCTTTTTCAAGCCTCATAAGAACCTAGGAAAGCTTATCATTTGGATTAGGTAGATGAGGACACAGATTCAGAAAAAGGTAAGTAAAAAGTTACACAGTAGTCCCCCTTACCTAGGTGTTGTGTATTCAAGATACTCAGTGGATGCTAAAACCTTGGATAGTACCAAATCCTACACACTGTTTTTTCCTATACACTCAATCTATGATGAAGTTTAATTTATAAATAAGACACATTAAAAAATTAACAATAATAATAAATAGAACAATTTAACAATATACTGTAATAATACTGTGTAATAATACTACAACTATCCTTGCATTTGGAGGCCATTATTAACTAAAACAGGGGTTACTTGAATTCAAGCAACATGACAGTCAATGTGAAAACTGAGATGGTCAGGTAGCACGCGCAGCATGGATACCCTGGAAGAAGGGCGACTCACTCCCAGGCAGGGTGGAGCAAGACAGCTCAAAATTCTACCACGGCTCTCAGAGAAGGGCACAATTTAAAATTATACATGGTTTGTTTCTGAAATGTTCCATTCAGTGTTTTCGGACCGCTGTGGCCTGCAGGTAATTGAAATGGAGGAAAGTGAAACCGATGATGGGGGATGACTGCATGACCCATGAGGGTCAGTCTGGTTCCATACCCTGTGGTTTTTCTAGTCACACTGTGTTGATACCACAGGTTCCAAATCATCCTAAAATTCCTTAGATCTCCCATCAAAGGTGGGACAGGGGTGGAGAGAAGAAAACAAAACAGACACCATATCGCATAGTTTCTGGGATTATCCAGACCCCAGGGACTGGGTGATCCTGAAAGGAATTTCCCTGGAGCTTGTTAGTGACCCAGATGAGGGTCACTAGTGGTTACACAGCAGCTAAAGGTTCCCCAGAGGTCAAATATACATAATGGCAGTAACTAGGGGTCCCTTAGCCAGGTTGATGTTTGATAAGATCAAGGAGAAATCACACGTAGGTCCACACTGGAGTTAGGCAGATGTGGTTTAAAATGCGGAGTTGTTTTTTTTCCTGGAAGTAATCATATTGGCTCTAGGTGGTTGCCATGGTTATCTTGTGCTAATTAAAAATTATGGTTGGAAATTACAGCTCCTTCTTTTTTCAAATAACTTAGATTTAATCATCAAAAGTAAATGGAATAGAGAATTTTTTAAAAAGGGAACATATCCATGCTTTTTGCAGAAAGCACACGGGCAGAGAAAATCTGAGGGCTGCCTCTCAAAGTGACCTCCTCCAAACAGGGTGACCTGAGTACTCTCTCCCAAGAAAGGGGATCTGGACATCAGCTGGTCCTCCTGCCTGTCAGCCCACTCCTCACCAACACTAGGAGCCCTCAAAGTCATTGTTTTATGGCTTGGGGGCAATGTCGCTGACCCAAAGAACAGGACTGTCATGCAGGTAGTGGTCTTTGCCATTTCTCAACTACTTGGTGTCTGGAGCAGTGTCCTAAAACCCTTCCTCTCAGAGCCTCAGCCTCACCTGTCTGATCCCCCAGCAGTACAGAACTCCTGATGAGGAAGCCGGGGTCATTTTCAATCACATATTATCAATCCTGTTTCCCTCAAATAGCCACGATGTCAGCATGCACTAGAGCAAACATGAAGGAAGAAAATTTGCCTGATTCATGTCATTGCTGGGCATTTTGTATTTAATGTCTTGCTCTTTAACAAAAAGCTATTTTATTTTGATTTGTGACACCCCTACCTAACAGTCTGTATTAGTGCATTTTCTGTTGTTAAAACAAAATACCTGAAGCCGGATACTTCATAAAGAAAATATGTTTATTTTGCTCATAGTTTGGGATGCTAAAAGTCTAAGGTTGGGCATCCCTCTCTGTTCAGACTCTGGTGAGGAGCCTTCTGGAAGATGGCATCACACTGGCATCACATGTGAAAAATACTACATAGTGAGACAGGAAATCAGAGAGATTCAAGCATCAGGCTTATTCTCATGGGAACTAACTGGGGCCCCAAGGGAACTACATTAATCTCTTCCCAGGTGATTTCCCCAACGACCTAAACATCTCCGTTCAGGTCCCACCTCTAAAGTTTCTACCTCTTAACACAATCACATTGGGGACAACGCTTCTAGCACACGAATCTTTCTCTCAAACCATATCCAAACTGTAGCAAGGTCTCAAAACACATCTTCTCTTTTATTTCAAATAACCCCCAGCATATCCTATCTCTCATCTAATGTAAAATATCAATCAGTACATTTTTAAGTAAGTATATTTTTCATAATTTATTGTACCATCAATTAAATTTATGACATAAAAGATTTTGCAAAGAAATGCAATAGCCATGACTGAAGTCCATATAATTAATACTAAAATAATCTGATGAAATAAAAGACTTAAACTTATCTGTATCTGGTCTATCAAATTTAATTTAATATGTAGCTCTGATATGACCCAGCAATCCTTCTCCTAGGTGGATATATCCAAGAGCAGTTTGTGGATAAATACACCAAAAAGCATATGCAAGGATGTTCATGACAGCTTTATTCATCATAGTCCCACCTTGGAAGCATTGCACATGTCCATCAACAAGAGAATATATAACTGACTTGTGACATATCTATAAAATGGTGTACTGCTTGACAATAAAGGCAATTAACTACCAATACTCACAGCACTAGAGCTGAATCTGACAGACACTATGTTGAATAATAGAAGCTAGCCACAAAATAGTACTTATTGTGTGATTTCGTTTGTGTTAAGGTCAAGAAGAGGTGCCTAGAGCAGTTACCTCAAGGTGGAGAGGCAGGAATTGACTAGAAAGAACACAAAGAACTTTCTGGAGTGCTGGACATGCTATGTCTTGATCTGAGTGGTGTTTTCAGGTGTGCATGTGCTTAAACATTGAACAGCACGCTTCGGATAAGTGTATTTTGTGTACTTTATCTCAAGAAAAAAGTAAAAATAAATTTGACAGCCTAACTTTACTTTGGGTTTAAAAAAAAAAAAAAAGCAGTTGAATTAGGCAAGGCCAGCAATACTGATCTTGAAAATCAGGATTGGGTCCTCGTTGCCCCAGTGTTGAAGATTAAACACCCAAGAAATGCTGAAGCAAGAAAACAAGCTTTATTTAAGGGATAGAACAGAGATAGAGCTCTCCAGAGGGAAGGGGACCCAGAGCTGGTATCCATGGGCTTGGGGGTATCTTGCATCTTTATAGACCTCAGGTTTCCTTTCCTCTCATGCCTCCTTCTCCACCCATCCTGCCTGCATGACCAAAAGGCAGGAAAAGACCACCCTGGGGGTGATTGCTTGTGTTGGAAAGTGCAATCCTTCCCCTCCCCAGGAGTGTTAGCAACCAGTGGATGGGGAAGTACTATCTACCCATTTCCTTTTCTTTGATAATCAGCTACCTGTCCTTTGCCCCTGTCTCACCAGGACCCCCTGGGAGAGACATAGGGATCAAATATCACAACAGATCAATGGGAAAATCATTGAGTGAAACTCAATATCTTCCTCTGCTCACCTGGCCCATCCTGAAGTCTCAACATAGGTTCATTCCTCCTTTTCTGTCACTACCTTCAATTTTTCCTGATTTGAAGAGTCTTACGTGCTGAATTGTGTCTCCATGAAATTCAGATATTGAAGTCCTAGCCCCCAAGGACCTCAGAATGTAACTGTTTGGAGTCAGGACCTCTAAAAAAGTAACCAAGTTAAAAGGTGGTCATTAGAGTGGACCTTAATCCCAAATGACTGGTATCCCTTTAAGAAGAGGAGGTTAGCCAGGTGCAGTGGTGCACACCTGTAATCCCAGCAGCTCAGGAGGCTGAGGCAGTAGGATCACAAGTTCAAAGCCAACTTCAGCAAAAGCAAGGAACTAAGCAACTCAGTGAGACCCTGTCTCTAAATAAAATATAAGATAGGGGCTGGGGATATAGCTCAGTTGGTAGAGTGCTTGCCTTGCATGCACAAGGCCCTGGCTGGGGATATGGCTCAGTGGTTGAATGCCCCTGAGTTCAACTCCTGGTACCCACCTCCACCTCCCCCCCCCAAAAAGAAGAGGAGATTAAGACACAAATATGGGATAAACCACATGAAGACACTAGAGGAGAGCCATCTCCAAGGCAAGGGGAGAGGACCCAGAAGGAACCAAGCCTGCCGGCACCTTGACCATCTCCAGCTTCCAGAACTGGGAGAAGGAAGCATCTGCTGCTGGAGCCCTGGGCTGGGTGCTGCTACGGCCACTCAGGAGACTAACACAGGCTCTTCCAACCGAGGCCATCACATGCCAACCCTTGCCTCCTGGTGGCTGTGGCTTCTGCACCTTAATAACCTCAGCTTTATACTTAATCTGTGTCCAGACCTCAGTTCCAGAAGGTACTTGGCATTCTGGACCCAGGACATAATCCAAGAGCAACCACTTTAGATAAACACAGGAAGCCTAAGCTCATTTTCTGAAAGTGAGAAAGAAAGAAGGGTGGAGGGGTGGAAGGGTGGGGTTTAACAAACAGCAACACCGCAGCTCCACTTACCTCTAGTCTCTCTTGAAGCGAAGTCACTATTCTGCCTAAGCATCAAGTGTCTCTTCATGGTAACATGAAAAGTCTGTTAGAACCATGAGAGATGGACTTGCACTTCCAAAAGATGGAGTAGATGTACTTTTCTCTATTCCTTCGATTAAGTGTAACTAAAACCTCTGGACATTATGTACAAAGCAAAAAGAAGCAAAGCCTGAAGGGTAGAGAGAAGGGGGCGAATCGGTGAGAGGACTTGAGGCCATAAAGCATGACACCATGGTGAGTTCCCTGGGCTCCCCTTCCACTCATTGTCCCAGATGTGGGACTGAAGAAATCAGATGCTGGGAACGCCAAGGAGCACAGGCAAAGCAGAGTTCTGACGAAAGCCAGGGGGCCAGGAAAGGGGCAGTGAGGCAGGACCGGTTATTTTAAATAGTAACTGCTCTACTCAAACACTACCAAGAAAGCCACGTGGGGGCCTAGACTTTCATCTTTACATCAAGGTACCCCAACCCCTCGCTGCCTCCCATCCCATACCAGAGTGGTGTCAAATAAAAGTGAGCAGAGATCCAGAGCTTCCTGAGCAGCAGCAGCCCTGCCAATAACAACAGACCCTCACTACATACCTATCAGGGTAACAAGGATGGCGAGGAGCTGACTCACTCAAACACTGCTGATGGGAATGTAAGATGTACAGCCACTTTGGAAAACAGTTTGGTGATTTCTTAAATAAATAAGTAAATTTGCAACTGCTCTATGACTCAGCAATTGCAGTCCTGGGCATTTATCTCAGAGAAATAAAATTTGTGTTTATACAAATACCCAGGCACCAAGTTTTAAAACAACTCTACTCATAATCACCAACGACTGGTTAATTTTGGCTTTTCATTGGGTGAATGGTTAAATAAACTTTGGTACATTCTTACCATGGAATACATCTCAGCAAGAAAAATGAATGAACTATTGATACACCATAACTTCTAGAGAATTATGCTCAGTTATGAAAGTCATTTCCATACGTAATTTCACTTACATAACATTATTGAAATGACAACATTCCTGATCTGAAGAAAAGTTCTGTGATTTCCAAGGGCCAAGGAGTAAGTGGATTAGAAGGGAGGGAAGATATGTAGCTTCAGAATATCAACATGAGGGACTCCTGTGATGATTAATCATTCTGCATCTTGATTATATTGACATCGATATCCCAATTGTGATGCTCTACTGAGGTTGTGTAGAATGTTACTACTGAGAGAAGTTGTGTGGAAAATACACAGGATCTCTCTGTATTGTTTCTCACTACTACATGTGAATCTCAGTTATTTCAAAATAAAAGATTTAATCAAAAAATACAAGAGAGAGAGAAGGTCACACAAACAACACAAGGACATCATTCTCAAAATAAACACTGGTTCAGCAGAGTATTTGTGATCCAGGTGCATTTTATGACCATAGTCCTTAGAGTTTTATTGGTAATAATCCAATGTGGAAAGAAAAGGAATAAAACAATATTGGCCAATGTTGCTGCTTACCAGAAGGTGACCCTCAGCGAGGGAGGAGTGCGGATCTTGGTGGTACTCAAGGCCCACGCACAAGAGGTCCTCCAGCTGTGTGTGGTCTTCTCATTGTGAACAGCAAGGAGGAAAAGCTGGTAAGGGTCCTGCTTTTCTGAGCTGTGTTTCCAACTCCATAAAGGAAGGAAGTGTGGCATGGACATGGAGCAAGATTGGAAAAGACTCTCCTTCAGTCAAACACCAGCCCATCTTTGCTTCTATAAACGGTGGAAGGAACTCATCCTTTGTCTTCTGCCCTGTTTCATGGTATCACAGGCAGACAAAGGAGGCCATCGCGTTCACATTCAGCGTGGCTCCATCTCTTTCATCTCAGAGCCCTGGGAGAGGGAAGAACAGCCCACCCAGGTCCGGGGTGGGAAGGACACCAGGTGTGACTGACCAGTGACTGTATGAGAATCTACTTCTGGAAAGTTAGCCCCAAGGTCTAAGGAAGTGCAGGTAAGGCCACTGGCATGACCTGTCTCTTCCCTCCCTGCACTTGAGCATGTCAAGAGGGTAGGAAGTTGACCCAGGGTCTAAAACAAATGACAAAAGATCATATTAGCACCTAACATCTGGCTTCTCACCTCTGGCTTTAGTGAGGAGGAGCTGAAACAACACATCAGGTACACCACTGGAGCTCCTACAGCTTCCACCAAAGTGCCACCTATTCCAGACTGGACAGGAGAGGAAGCACCTATCCTGAGGGACCTCAGGGTGTAGCCTGCAGCAGTCCACTGCATACTAAAAGTTACACTGAGGTTGCATGTTTGTGTAAGACTTTATTTAAACAGTTCTGTCATTTAAATACCAATGTGTTGAATTACCATCAAGCAACCTTTCAGAGAGGTGGTCACACTCAACTCAAGGCTTTGGGCATAGATGTCACATCATGCTGTGTCTGGGGCCCGGCCTCTGGAATTAAACTGCCTAGATTCAGTGCTTCCCTCTTGCTGACCGTATGACTTGGGCAAGTTCCTAGTCTTTCTGTGCCTTGGTTTCTTCATCTGTATACAGCGTGCCTACTGGCTAAGAGTCCATGCTCCACGAACCATTGAATAATATCGTAAGTGAAAATACGCAGAGTTTGGGCCCTGCAGCTTTGTATATTAACACTCTTCATACTTCCCATTTTTAATAAGTGAATAAGCACGATGCTTGGACAATGGGGACACTCTCCATGTCCTCCAGGGCAGCTACTTTTTGGCTCCATATGGGAGTGTGAAGGGCCATGGAGACTGTCGACAGGGTTCATGTTCAGGCCTTCCTGCAGCAGGCTTCTAGTTGGATATGGAGCAACGAGAACCTTCTGATGCAGCCCAAGGTCAACACAGAGCAATGACATAAAACTGGTGTGTGATGGTGGCTCAGGCTTCTCTGAAGGGCAAGACCTCAGTGCAACCCTCAGAGTGAGGGCCCCAGAGCTGCACGTTGGGGCAGCTGCTCTTCTGAGCCTTGGAAGCCTGAATCCTTTATTTTGTGCCAGGAAGTCACCAGTTGCTTTCTGTTCCCCCTGAGGAGAAAATAAAATGGATGGAACAACATGACCAGGATTTAGCTGATCCAGGAGAAAACATCCTGAGTGTGAAGACAACTGACCAGTCAAGGAGAGCTGCATGGGGAAGGGCAGACCCTCAGCTAAGAAGTATACATTTCTCCCCAGATCCTGGGCAATGGCCTTCTCTGTTAACATGTGCCAAACGATCACATGTATCAGTCATTCTATTGTAATGGTTAGTTTGAATTGTCAACTTGATCAGATTAAGAGATGCCAAAGATTAAGAGGCTTCTGGGTGTGTCAATGAGGATGTATCTAGGAATGATTGGCATGTGGGAACTGAAGTGGAGACCCTCCCTAAGCACAGTCAGCACCATACAATGGTTTGGAGGCTTGAATGGAAGAACAAGGAAGAAGCAGCAGATGAAAGCTTGATTCTTCTTGGGTCAGTGCTTGATTGCTGCTGTGATCACCTGAGGACATCAAACTCTCCCTCCTTCATTCTCCCAAAGTGAACTCTGCCAGTGATTCTCCAGGGAGTTTCCAGAAGCCTTCAGTCTCAGACTGGGGTAGGCTCGTTGATCCCTCTTCTGAGGCTTCAGTATCTTGAATTACACATCCACTAGTTCCTCCAGCTCTCCAGCCTGCAGACGGCCATTGTGGACTATCCAGCTTCTGGTTGTGTAAGCCAATCTAATAAATCCGCTTTTTATAATCATACCTCCTGCTGGTTCTGTTCCTCTAGAGAACCCTAACTGATCTGTCAGCATCAATCACCAGAATCAGATTACCTCCTAGCCCCCAGGCTTCTCCCAGGGCACAGGGTTCCACAAATTTGGGAGGAAAGGCCTGGCTCCTTCCTGGTAACCTCCTGGTGCCAGAGAGAAGGGCATCTGGGGAAGTGGGAAACATTAAAGGAAGCAGGAGGTCCCCCAAGCCACTCATCATCTTTGTGTTTTTATCAAGATTTCTATCAACCCCTACAGCTGAGGAACACTGAAAGCCCTTTCTCGCCCATCCCTGGCTTGGTGCTAGGAATCCCTAATGTGGGAATTGGCAGTGTTGAGATTCCTTCTAGATTTATCATGCTCTGGTCCTGTGATGCCTCTGTTTCCCAAGATGTCACTTCAAAGGAAATAGCTTCAAAGGAAGCTCAGAGTTCCCATGGGGAAGAGCCCTGACACAGAGAAGGACAATATAGAATTATTGGGGACATGTAGTATATTTTTTACTGTAAATCAATTCTATTTTTATTCATCTATTATACCTCACTATGGTCAGAAAAATTCAATAAAAATGCTACATGTTTTTGGATAAATAGACTTGATTTTAACTTGGTGAATCTAAAAATTGGTGCAAAAATTTTAGAATGAAGAGGTGTGTGTGTGTGTGTGTGTGTGTGTGTGTATGTGCATGCATTTATACTTGTACTTCCTTTAATCCAATAAAGGCATACATAAGAATTAATCCTAGGTAAATATTATAAAAAGTTAGACAGTTCTGTAACCATATTCATCACATGATTTGTTATTACAAGACAATTGGAAACAATCCAAATAATAGAGGTTCGATTAAATAAATTCTGGTTTATGGGTTTTAAAAAATATTTAGTCATAGTACTATTTTATTATTGATAATAATAGATTTCCCATATACAAGTTTTTAAATTCATTATTTTTAGATATGCATGACAATAGAGTATATTTTGACATCCTATACATCCATGGAGGATAACTTATTCTAATTAGGATCCCATTTTTGCAGTTGTACATGATGTGAAGTTTCACTGGTCGTGTATTCATATATGAACATAGAAGAGTTATGTCCAATTCATTCTGCTGTCTTCTCTGTTCCGGTCCCCACTCCCTTTCCTTCATTCTCCTTTATCTAATCCAATGACCTTCTATTCTGCCTCTCCACAACCCTCCTCCTTATTGTGTGTCAGCATCTACATAACAGAGAGAATGTTTGGACTTATGGAAAGCAGTATGGAAATTCTTCAGAAAACTTGGAGTGGAACCACCATTTGACTCAGCTATCCCACTCCTCGGTTTATACCCAAAGGAGTTAAAATCTGCACACTACAGTCACATCAATGCTTATAGCAGCTCAATTCATAATAGCGAAACTATGGAACCAATGTAGGTGCCCTTCAACAGATGAATGGATAAAAAAAATGTGGTATATATTCACAATGAAATATTACTTGCCCATTAAGAAGAGTGAAATTATGGCATTTGCCAGTAAATGGATGGAGCTAGAGAATGTCATGCTAAGTGAAATATGCCAATCTCAAAAAGCCAAAGGCTAAATGTTCTCTCTGATATGGGGATACTTAGTATTGAGTCATCATAGAAGGAGAATATAAAGAGATTATACACAATTTGATGATAATAGCTGACATTTATAGAGCCAGGAAAATATTCCAACTTTTATATGTTATCTCATTTAATCCTCACACACGCCTTTCTTAGGAGTGTGCTGGATGCTTCTCTTTCTTCTCTTTCTCCTCTTTCCTGAGTCACTTCTCTCTTGGTTTTCTCTTTGCTCTTCTTGTCCATTCAGCTTGAGGGGTGAGACTGGATACAGCAGGACTGGGAGGTACCCAGGGAGCCCCAGGAAGGACAGGCAGGAAGGGGAGGCCTAAACCAGCTCAGTTCTGGGTATTAGGGAGAAGGCTCATTCCTCTGCTTTTGAGTGACTTCCTCCTCTGGTAGGAGAAGTTGTAGGACCCAAAGGCACACCAGTCTTGCTGCCACCCCTCTTCTCAGCCCCAAATAGACCACCCTCTTCTTGCTGGTCCCCCAAAATGCCTGGAAATCTTCATTAGCACAACACTCTAAGCATCCAGTACTGGAAGTGGCCATCAAAATGGATTTTCTTTCTTTCTTTTCTTTTTTCTTTTTTGCTACTCCTGTCTCACAAACAAGCTGTTTTCTTTGCAGACATCTGAAACCCGTTTCTAACTCAGTATAACATTCATCACAGCAGAACTGCTCATCAGTAAACCACGGCAATGCACCCAGGTCTGCTGTACCATGACTTATTCAATCTATAGTACTTCCCCGCCTCAATGCTCAGAGCGCCCTGTTTCATTGCCTCGGTCAATTAATAATAGAGGTCCAGGAGAATCTGCTGGAACTGAGTGAGAGGTCAGGGATGTATGTGCAAAAATACCTCAAGCTAGTGTTAGCGCTATTCTCCATTCTGGGCTGAGAGTTGGGTCAGGGCATCTGGGGGAGCTTTCCCAGCCCCTTTCAGTTCCACAAATCAGCCTGAGGACCTGGTCACAAGCCAGAGGAAGCTTGTCTGGAAACTACTCCAGGGAACTCTCAATTTTTCCAGCAGGGTGTTCTCCTCTTAAGGGACATTTGGCATCATGAAACAAAATTTGACTTTCCAGATTCGTCTTCTGCTCTCTTCCTACCTTCTCAACTCAAAGAAAGAAAAGAAGTGGAGTGAAAAGGAAGGCCAGCTCACAAGAAATGTGTGACTATCACAAGGACTTGAAATGGGTTTGCAGAAGGAGCTTGCAGAAGTGAGAGAGAACTAGTTCTAGGCATGGAAGAGGAAATGTTTCCAAAGAACGAGAGTCTGAGGCAGAGGAGGGGAGGATGCAGAAGACAGAAAAGGAAGCTGTCAATGACCCTTGGCCACAGAGAGTGTAGCACGGTTCTAGCTTTGTCTTCCTTGAAGAAAACTGAAGTGTCCTTAGAGCTGATGGTATTTCTCAGGTGGGGAAGGGAGGACATCTATGTTCATTCCTTTGCCTTTCAACTATTTTCTCTTAAGATAGGATATTAATAAGGAAGCTATGGATTTTGAGGCATTTGGGGGGCTTTGGTTTTCTGTAAAGTGGCTGGCAAGCTATGTCATTGGTACAGGCGACTTGTGGGGATTTAAATGCAAGCTCACCTTCTCATGGAAGTCTCATGGTGGGAACAATGGAGCTTTCAGGAAAGAAAAGACATTTTTTTCACCATTAGATTATGATTTAAATAAAACTATGGAAAAAGAAGATGATGTGGGAGGCGAACCATTGCTGTGACTGGCAAGATGCTTAAGTTGACACACGGGACAAGCTGTGGCTTGTCTGGAAGCTACAAAAAGGTCGGGAAAGATAACTGACAGTCAGCATTTTTGCTACTGTCACTAAAAGATCCAACCAGAACAACTGCAGAGGAGGAAAAGTTTATTTGAGGGCTCAGGGTTTCGGAGGTCTCAGTCCATAGAAGGCTGGCTCCATTCCTTAGGGCTCAAGGTGAGGCAGAACATCACGGTGAAGAATGCGATGGAGGGAAGCAGCTCACATGATGATCAGGAAGTAGAGACAGAGAATCCACTTGCCAGATACAAAGTATACACCCCAAAGCCACGTCCCCAATGACCCACCTTCTCCAGCCACACTCCACCTGCCTTCAGTTACCCCTCAATTAATCCCATCAGGGGATTAATTCACTGATTGGGTCAAGGCTCTCACAACCCAATCATTTCTCCTCAAACCCTCTTGCATGACACATGAACTTTTGGGGGATACCTCACATTCAAACCATAACAATAACAGAAGAAGGAAAAGGGTACGATCTCGAACAATGTCTGAACTTTAGGACTTGCCATGTGTTCATCCCTCCTCCTATATATCTCCATTTGGCAAGGTGGAGTCCATGAGAATTCAGTAGATGAAATGGTCAGTCACTAACATAATAAATGGAACCTGATATTTCATTGTCATCCCTATTCAAGCTAACACAGACAACCCTTTTTCCCAAGATAAATTGGAAAAGAAAGGAAAGATTCCAGAGGAATCTTTGCTGCTGGGTCAGCCCTTGCTGGACTCTCTGGAAACCAGGATGGAGAATGACTTGAAATTCACAGGGCACCTTGGAAAGGTCTACTGAAGAAGAAAACATCTTCGGTACCATCTCTGCTGCCTTACATAGGTTTTCATTTGGAAGGCCAAAATTCTGGGATAAGTAAAGTATTTCTTTTGCCAGAAAAGTTGTATCAGGCAACTTTTATGACTTTCTGCTTCATTAGGAGCAGAAAGCCATCAAAAAGATCTTGTCATGATCTGGGGGTCTCAAGAATGTAAAAAGGTCTAACACTCAGTAACGCTTGGTGGTGGGTCAGACTGGAGGGTCTGGGGACAGCTATAAAAGCTGTGTTTCTGAGGTTTACAGAGGGAACTTTTTACATCCTACATATATACAAAGATACTGAGCAAAGATGTTGGGTTTTCCACTGTTAATTTCTTAACCTATCTAAAACAAACAATGAATGAGAAAGAAAACCTGCATAAACAAACTTCTTTAGACAAATCCATTAAAGCACATTTAATAGCTGCACACCAACAAACTGATGAGCATTAAAGGGAGTGATAAGTAAAAGACCCCCAAAGGGAGGGGGCTTTGGGGGAAGATTCTAGATAAAGAGCCATATTTCCTACTAACAAGTATGCAAACAAAATAGACCAGGCAAAAGGCATTGCAGAAAAAGAGGAGAAAGCTGAACAATGGCTTTATTGATTTAAGACATGTGGATTTCATTAGCAAAGCCAAATGCATAAAAATGGGTTGTGATATCTGAAACGAGAAAGGAGCAAAATTAGGTCACAAAGCTCCTAGGACAAAAGGCAAGATGAATCTTTATTGGGTAATTGGACCCGGAGGTGGAGGACAAAAATAACTCTTTTCTTCCTCATCTCCTTTAAGACAGTTTTTAAGGTTTCAGAGGTAAATCGACACGTTGAACTGAAATGGCAAATCCCTGGGCCCCCTTTTTTTTTTTTTTTGACACAGAATCTGTATTGCCAAGGAGTCCCTGAGCCAGAAACCAGAGATTCCCCAGGAAAAACACTCCTGCTGATATGGAAATAAATAATGTAGAGATCAAAGACATGCATGTAAGATGTCCCAGTGGCCCCAATGCAAACCTCCAGCAGAATTCAAAAGTAATAAAGTAGCAATAATAATATTTTTTCACTTGAATAGACATTTCCCTCTTAAGAGCTCATAACCTCTGGTAGCTTACAGAAAACTGATAGGCTATTCGTGTGGGAGCTTCATTTTAAAAGTAATGTACACAAAAGCAAAAATCACGGAATATTCGAATTAGAAAATGTGTAGTTTAACCAAGACATAGAAAGCGAAGCATGGTGGGAATACCTCAGCATCAACCTCTTAAACCGATTTTGATCCTTTGACTTGACACATCATGCCAAGGTAAATTTTTTAATGAAGAGAAATGGGTCTTTTAAACTGTTACGTGCATCTCTCTGTTCCTTTCCCTTTCTGAATTTTCTCATGTTTATCTTGTGATCCAGCTGCCTTTTCTTGCTTTCCACCAAAAATACCATCCCATAAACTGTCCCTTTCCTCAAATTCTTGCACATCTGGTCTCCCCAGGACTCTCCCCTAAGACCAGCCCAGGGAAAGACTACTCGCGTCCACCAACCCCAGAAACTCTATTGGCTTAGCGTTTTATTCTTACCAGTAAATTCTTGCCTTAGATACATTTTAACACACCATGTTATCAACTGAGCCAAATAACTATGGAAGAATTTCCTGACCAAAACTGTAAAAGCCTTTTGTATTGTCAAGGAATGATTTTAGGAGCTGCTGATCTGTGCAAGGTATCTGCTAAACTCTGAAACTACACAAATGCCACACTCAACCAACCTCTCTCCAAGGACTTCATGAGGGATGTATGCCAAGTAATTTTAATGTACGGCTGGTTTGTGGCATACAGGTGGCATCCAGAGGTGTGGGGTTTGGAAGGCTTTGCCCCTGGGGAGAGGCCTGGGGAAAGCTATGGTAAGTAGCACCTTATCTGTGTTTGATAAAAGGCAAGGCATGTATGTTAGGGAGGATTAGGGCAGATGCCAAAGCTCCAGCAACCATGTGGAGGGTCCTAACAGCAGGCGTGTTCCTGAGTCCCTTGGGGACAGTGCAGGAGGGCGCCGATATGGGCCTCCCTGCCCTCCAGGGTAACCCAGGCTGGGAAGCCAACTGCTTCCTACTGGAGGTTACACACACAGATGTGCAGGGTGCAGGAAAGACTGGGAAAACATGCTGGGTTCCATGTGGCAGGCCCTAAAGGCCAAACCAAGGAGTTTGAACTTAATCCCAAGGGCAGCAGGGAACCTCAGAAAGCATGATGAAAACTTCTTTAGACTCACGTGTGCAAGTGTGTGTGCACATGTAGGTCTGTTGTGTGCCAGGGTATGTGTGATGGCGCCTGTGAGTGCATATGTGTGTGTGTGCAGAGTGTAGACGGTGTGTTTGTCTATGTGTGCACGTCTGTGTGTTGTGGGTCAGAGCGTGTGCTAATGGGTGGGTGTGGGTGTTTGCACTGGAGTGTGTGGATAGGAAGGGGGTCAGTGGCAGTGATGGGCTGATAGGAGTGTAAGGGGAGCTGAGATTCATGTGGTGGGGACTCAAAG
This sequence comes from Glaucomys volans, assembly GCA_020662805.1. NCBI lineage: Eukaryota > Metazoa > Chordata > Mammalia > Rodentia > Sciuridae > Glaucomys > Glaucomys volans. Next base: position 135,504 of record JAJEJO010003023.1, read on the forward strand.
TGCTCTGTGACCACACAGCAGAGCACTCTTGACTCTGGGCCCGTTCCAGCCTTGAAAGGGAGGCTGCTGCTCTGAGGGCCGCTGCTGCCAGCCAGGAGCCAAGCCTCTTGCATGGACCCTCTCTGGCATCTTCTCATTATGGATGGCTGCCCTTCCTCTGCTGGTTTCCCTTAGGGAAATACAGGTCTTGCTTTTATTTTAATTGTACTCTATTAAAAAAAAACAAACTGTGTACATACATGTGCATGTTTGAGTGTGTGCATGTATCATTTTAAAAACTTAAGGAACAAGGAAGAGATGTGGGATGGTGGCACTTCTTCAACCTGTCACTTATTAGCAATGTGATCTTGGGTAAATTATGGGACCCATTTCTTCATTCAGCACATGTTTGCTGAATGCCTAATCATCCGTGTGACACTGCGTTGCTTCCTCTGTAATTACCATGAAATGACTCCTGCAGATCTGGTACCTACATGGAAACAACTGCTGGAAATCAAGTGTACAGGGTCCTGTGAGACATTCGAGGCCTCATTCCCTCAGCTGGGATTGGAGGAAGTCACGCCCCCTGTTGATCGAAGGTGCTGGCACTGAATTAATGGGGCTGTTGTGAAGACAAATCCTGATTGTGTGTGACAGGCACCTGATAAAACAGCTGTGATTATAATCAGGATGGAGGCCCAAGCCTGGAGCACTGCAGGGAGGCGGTGGGCTGTGACACACCGCAACATGGCTGACAGCCACCCCAGAGATGGCTTCAGGAGCCGAAATGTCCAAGGGTGTCCTAGGACTGGAGCCCCGAGTGGGAGGGCCATTCCCAGAGCTGAGCCTGGGAGGCCTGGCAAGTGGGCCAGCGACTGCCTTCCTCCCTGAGCTGGGAGCAGAGTTGCACCACCACAGGCCTCCTGGGTGGTGCACAGATCCCATCTCTCTTTTCCACCAATGTGCAGCACCATCTTGGAACCCAAAGGTGAAATGTGCATGCAGACTCTGAGTTCCGGCTGCTTTTCCACATCACAAGTATCTCCAGGGACAATCCTCAATTTGAAGTTTCCTTTCCTCCTGAATTGTTCAGAGTAGCTGCACACGACCTTTCCATTTCCTGGCAATTCCTGGTGACAGGTAGACATCCTGTGTTCACCAAATGATGGGCCTATAGGAGAGAAGCTGAGTGTCATTGCTTTTCTAATTGTGATAAAATATATGTAACTTAAAATTTGCCAATTTTAACCATTTTTAAGTGCACAGTTCAGTAGCTTAATAATGTTCACATGTTGTGTGACAGGTTCCAAATCCATCTCCAGAATTCTTTTCATCTCAAGACACTGATACTCTGTACCCCTTCAACAACACCCTGTTCTGCCCTCCACTCAGCTCCTAGCAACTGCCATTCTACTTTCTGTCTCTGTGCACTTGACTCCTACAGGTACCTCAGGTAAGTGGAATTCAACAACATCTGTCCATTGTGTCTGACACGTTTGACTTTGCACAATATCCTCATGGTTTTTCGAAGTTAGTGCAGCTTCCACATGGGCATGAACTTGAGAAAATTAGTAAACACTGTGTGTGTCTGGCTAGAGTTATTACAGCAGAACATGGTCAGAGTGAGCACTGAGCCAGATTGCCTGGGTTTCAAGCCTGGGTCCACCATATTGAGCTGTGTGATTTGAGGAAGTTGCTTAAATGCTCTGTGCCTACACTTCTTACATGTAAAACAAAAATATTGAGAGTAAATATTCACGGGCCTAGTGTAAGGATCAAATAAGTTAACATGTAAAACAATAATACTGGGCATACAGTTGGCACTGGACAAATATGAATATAATTAAAAATAAAGAATCTATATAAATATATGTCTATATATAAACTAAAAAGTATATATCTTCACAAAACACTTAAATATTTTTGAAGTGGTTATTATAAAGAAAGAAAAAAATGCCCTTATTTTCATCAGCTATTTCACTGCTGTGACTAAAGGACCCAACCAGCACAATTGTAGAGGAGGGAAAGTTTATTTAAGGGCTCACAGTTTCAGTGGTCCCAGTCCATATACAGCCAGTTCCATTCCTCAGGGTTCCAGTGAGGCTGAACATCATGGTGGAAGAGTGTGGCAGAGGGAAGCAGCTCACAGGACAATCAGAAAGCAGAGAGAGAGACTCCACTCTCTATATACAAAATATATATACCCAAGCCATGTCCCTAATTTTCACCTCCTCCCACCACACTTACTACTTCAGTTACTACTCAGTTAATCCCTATCAGGGGATTAATTCACTGATTGGCTTAAGACTCTTACAACCCAATCATTTCTCCTCTGAACTTTCCTGCATTATCTCACATGTGAGCTTTTGGGGGACACCTCACATCCAAACCATATCAGCCCTCAAAAAAGAATGTGTTATATTCATGAATGAAACATGAATTTTCTATTGAAAACATAGAAATTAAGAAAAAATGACAGCCTTCAATCTTGAAAAGGAAAGATCTGAAAGGATTCTGAAAAGGTTTGCCAAAAACATGTCCAAAAATTGGGTTGACAGAATCCACATTAGTAATAGAGCAAGTATTATCAATATTTGAAAACTCCCCCAGAGGCGTGAGTAAAGCAGGTGCCTTTCCAAAAGCAAAAAGTAAAGCTTAAAACACCTGGTAAGGAAGTAAAGTATGGCAATGTGCTGATGCTCAGAGGTTGGGTTCTGGAGATCCTGTAAGCCATGAATTCTTAAAGAGGAAAATATATCCTCTATTATTGTGTGTATGGAAGGAAATTCTCCATTGTCAAACAAAGAGATGACTGTACCTCAGAAAAGCCCATTTAATTGATTTTGAAGAACAAAACAAAACAAATAATCTGAGTGTATATGTTGGAAACAAAATTCCTTGTCCATGTGTTAACTTTCTCCCTCTGGTCTTCTTTTTCTCAATCAGAGGTTGGCACTGCCACTTCATGACCAGGCTTTACAGATACAGAGACCTGTCATCACCTCTGCCTTGGCCACCTAGCCTCCCAAGCCTTCTGAAGTGAAGCCACACTGCCTCCACCTTTGGGCCTGGTGGTTGCCAAAGATACAGTGGGGTACGATTTGTGTGGCCTCCTCATGCAGTCCCAGATTGTCTTTTCCCTCTACCTCTTTAGACATTTGGCATGTCACGAGATTCTGGTCACAACAAAATCAGAAGAGCTTCATGAGGTGTCCTGGGCACCCATGGAGAGAGGGTCATCTGAGTCAAGAAGTATTACTTGCTCCTGAACCAAGAAATACTTCACTTCCTGCAGGACTGCTGTGACAAAGAATTGAATTACTTTGACCAAATACAACTTTCTTTTTTCAGAGAATAGCTAATTCTATCTCCAGCTTTCCCATGGCCTTTTGGTGCCGTTGTGGCCTGATTAGAGGCTGCTGTCTTAAAGGATCCTCCCAACACATCTGCTCAGGGGGCAAAGGAGATGCCCACTGATGAGGAGGCCCCGTCTCCAGGCTTTACCCAGCCTGCAAAGTCCCAAGAATTCACCACAGGACAGGAAAGCAGAACCAATCGAAATTCGTGGAATCCCAGTAAAGGGAAATGTTTCATGAACTTGATTTTTAAAAGCAGATTTTCAGGGGTACTAGAAACATCCCCTAGAATTGTTTCATTAGAGAGAAAACACAGTATGTTTCAGGGTACGAAAACAGGAAAGGGTGAGAGAGTAGCCGTTGTTTGATCATCTCCATCAAAGGGGGAATTTGTCTGAGGTAAACAGTTCTCAGAAAGAGCAACGGTTTCATGAGTGTGAGTTTTTAAATGCTTTTGATCTCCTCCAAGTCAGTGCTGGACAAATTAAGGGCCACAGAAGCCAAAGCAAGTGAATGGTCTTAGGACTTCAGAGAATTAACTAGAGATCACATCTGGTGATGATGGCCTGGTCAGGGAGTAAGCTACAGACAGTGGTATCTAATCTGTGGGGACCAGAAAATGGAAATAGGACAGAATTAACTATTTGACAAAAAAAAAACAAAAACAAAAACATGTAGATCAAGTGAGAGGTAATTGGAGGTAAGTGTGTAGACATATTTGGATTATTCAAAAGGATACAATAAACAACAGCTGTATTCCATTTGTGTACAATGAATCAAAATAAATTAATTTTTAAAAAAGGATACAATATTGATTAACATACCCTTGTCAATTAAATATATATGATAAAATTTCTAGGGAACCACTAAAACCTGAAAATAGATTGTAGAAATAACAAACTAGTGGGGTGGGAGGGAGTGGTAGAAAGAAGGAAATTTACATAACCATTATATTTTAAAAGCATTTGAAAATTAAGAAGTTAACTTTGCAAACACAATAGAATCAGCCAAAGGAAAGTGGAAAAAAAGAAATAATAAAGACAAGAGCAGAAATTAAGGAAACGGTTTAAAGAAAAACTATACAGAAGATCAAGATACTAAAAGATGTATGTTTAAAAAGACTAATAAATGGATAAATAGGCAAAACTGATTAAGAAAAAAGAGAGAACATATAAATAACCCATAGGAGGTCTGATTGAGTCACAGCTGTAGCAGATCTTTCAAAGATAAATAAAATATTATGAACAAATTCATAAAAATAAATTTGAAAACTTAGATGAAATAGAAAAATGCTTAGAAAAGTATAAATTGCCAAAAATGACTCAAGCAGTAATATAAAATATGGACAATTTGGTGACTATTAACAAAATTAAATCTGCAGTTTAGCATTTTCTCATAATAATGGGTCTGGATGGTGAGTTGCCCTTCAACTCTGGAATGAATACTTTCAACCTTACCAAATGCTCCCATGAAGCAGAAAGAAAGGAAACGTTGCCTTGATTTATTTCACAAAATTATTATAATTCTTTCTCCAAAGCCAGAGAAAAGATGAAAACAGAAGCAAAAACAAAGTGTAAGCAAACTAAATTCTATATAAAGTAATGCTGTTTTATACATATATACACATATATATGGCATCATAGTCAAGTTCGATTTATTTTAGGACAAGATTAGGTTGAACTCAGAAAATCCACTAGTATAATTGACATGACAGACTAATAGGGTAAATGATCATTTTTTTTTAAATGATCATCTTAATAGATTCAAAAAAAGCATTCAATGAAATTCAATATACAGTACACTAAAGAACTTCCTTAATTTGATTAAAGATGTCAATAAAAAATAACAGCAAGTATTTTCTTTAATGTTGAAATGTTAGCAATTATTCCCTTTGAAATGAGAATAATTTAAGGATATCCATGTTTACTTTTATTCAATATTGTTCTAGAGGTCCTGGTCCTCTTAGACAAAAAGGGAGACAAAACCAAAGATACACAATTGAAAAGGAAGTTATAACTTATTACTATCTAAAACTCATGATTATCTGCATAAGAAATCTGAAAAAATACACCAATTATTAACATTAGAGCTTCTACCAAATTTTTAGATATATCAATTCATAAGTTAAATGTATTATTTGTGCAAATAAATATACCTTTAGAGTTTCAGATTTTAAAAAGATACAATGTGTAATATCAAAAAATAAAATGCTTAAGAATAAATCTAAAAAGGGTGTGCAATGTCCTTCTCCAAAAAATTACATTGCCATGTCTTAAAAGACATCTTAAAATATCTAAGCAATTAGAGGAACAGCCAGCTTTGTAGATCAGAAAGTTCAATTTTGCAAAGGTGTCAGTTCCTACATAATTGATTAATGGAGTTAATGAATTTCCAATCAAAACTCTCAAATTATTTTTCGTGGAAATTGACAAATCAACTCAAAAATTTGAAATCAGAGGGCAAAGAGGTCATTGTAGTTAAAACAGCCCTATGGTCAGAGCAGCAGACCAGCCAATTCCTGGCATCACCTGCTAAAGCTGACCCCTCAGTTCCATGCCTAGATACTTATAAAGGCTAGAAGGCTAGTGTGTGTGTGTTTGTTTGAAGATGTAACCAGGAGACAAGTATAAGATTACTTACAACAGCAATTGTTAATTATAAATAAAAAGGCTGAAAACTAGGAATATTCATTCATAGTAAAAGGAATAAATAACAGTAGTGTTTCACATAATGGAATACCAGATAGGTACATCCAGCAATATGAGTCTCAACATTGTGGAAGGGGAAAAAGTGGGTTGCTGAAAAATAGATTCAAGCAGTCATGAAAAGGTGAGATTTTTAAAAATGACAAGTAAGTTAGACAAGGAGAGGAAAGGACTTTCCAGTCATGGATACAAAAACAATGGGACCCACTTAAGGACTGTACAACCCTCCCCATCCTGTTTCCTGTACGTGTACTGACTTCTAAACACCTTTCTATGAACCTTAACCAATTTTGGACCACTGAATTGCTTATTGGTAATAGCTGCAAGAGGAGAAAGAAGTGAGAATGTAAATAAAAGAGGTAAAGCAGTTAGAAAGGAATGGAAATGTTTAACTCTTCTCTAGGAATCCAGGCGGGGAAGGAGAAGCCACACTTTTGTGAGCTAGTGGCATACTCAAAGAGGAAAGGAAAAGATCAATGTAGGGCTTCAATGTGAAGATCACAATGACAGAATGAAGACTATGTTAAACTGGATAGTGAAGAGGGATTTTAAAAGTCAACAACTGAATTAAGATTTTCCCTGGGATTTTCCCATTTCATGGATTTAAGCTACTCTCTCTGAGGTCACAATTGGAATAATCAACTGAGTTTTTTAAAAGTCTGAGAGATTTTGTGTCCAAAAAGAAAGGCTTATTGTAATAGGACTTAAAATTTGTATTCAATTTATTGAAGCTATACACTAAGAATCTCAGTTTTTATAAATGTTGATATTTAGTTTGCTGATCATGTTTCCTTTTTGTTTAGAAATATAGTAGTTATCCAAATACAAGAAGAGTCAGTTTAATATTCCATGATGAACATCTAAATAAACTCATAAACTAAAAGTCTAAATTCTTCTCTGTTAAATAGCTAATAAAATTTCCTTAGACATTTTACACCACAAGTATGTATTTCACGTCTGAATTTCTCAAATACTTCGAATACCTACCAAGTATATTTAATAAGTTTAAGAAGTAAATCCTTTTCTAGTATTTAAAGACTTTAAAATAAAGTCAATTATTTTAATAGCACATGACTTAAAATCAGATAAAACATACTTAAAGTAGTATAATAATGACAACACTTATTTCTATTCTTTTTTTTTTATTGGTACTGGGATTCGAACCCAGGGTCACTCTACCACTGATCTACTTCCCCTTATTTTTTATTTTGAGACAGGGTCATGCTAAGTTGCTTAGGACCTTGCAACGTTGCAAGGCTGGCTTTGAACTTGTGATCCTCCTGCCTCAGCTTCTTGAGCTGCTGGGACTGCAGTCATGCACCACCACCCTGGCCCACTCACTACATTCATAAGATCTCTACAAATGCATATCTTACATAACAGTATTGATATTGCATTAATCTGTTTGGGTTTACAAACTTCTTGGGTTTACAAGAATCTTGGGTTTACAAACTTCTCTACTGAAGACCAGCATTAGCAGTCCCGGCTGACCACAGCAACCAAGCATCCATCTATAGATCTTGCCTTTGTCCTGACACCACAACCCAGAGCCATAGGCCAACCAGTTGAGCCCCGGTTTGACCTTTCACTCTGTCTGCTTATCCAGTCATGCCCTGAAACACTTTCATAATGTCTGTCTGCATACCGTGCTCCCCTCCTATTCCCCTCTCCACGCAGATTGCAACACTTTCTTGTCATTTCATTCATGCAGTTCTTCCCCCTTTAAGATATTTCCTTTCATCTGTTTTATCATTTCTATAATCATTTATTTGCATGAGGCCAACCCAACAGGGGAATTGATGCTCTAAATCAAAAATTCAAAAAGGCATTGAACACTTACTTGGAAGAAGGGAGAGGAATAAAAATTATTCTTAGAATATGAAGTATTCAAAATTTTAAAAATACACATCTTGAAACTATGAGTGAGTTTCCAATTATTTCCAGCAAGTTGTGGTTGGCAAATAGAAAATACTTCAGTACCTGTGTTTTAGTCAGGTTTTTCATTGCTCTGAACAAAAGACCTGACAAGAATAATTTTAGAGAAGGAAAAGTTGATTTGGGGCTCACAGTTTCAGAGGTCCAGTCCATAGATGGCCAACTCCATTGCTCTGCCCAAGGTGAGACAGAAAATTATGGCAGAAGAGTGTAGTGGAGGTCAGTAGCTCAGAGCATTGTACCAGGAAACAAAGAGACTAAACTCAGTTCACAAAACATATACCCCAAAGGCATGCTTCCAATGACCCATCTCCTTCAGTCACACCCTATCTGCCTACATTTACCACCCAGTTATTCCCTATCAGAGGATTAATGCACTGATTGGGTTAAGGTTCTCATAACCCAATCATTTTACCTCTAAACCTTTTTGCATTGTCTCATACATGAGCTTATTGGGGACACCTCATATCAAAACCATAAGAGTCTGTTATTACTAGATTAAGATATGTAAAATGTCACTGCTTTTGTCCCTGAAGTAGACCTCACCAGGGAGGACATAGATGTTGTTACTCTGGCATCAGAAATCTGAATGTGACCAGCTATTGTCCCTACCTGCTGGTGTAAGAATTGGGGCACCTCTGAGTTCCACACATGCTTCACATGCTTCCACACAAATTCACTTGTGCAGCTGAGACAACAGAAATTTAAGCATTTTGAGCAGATCTTCCATCACTGGCTTGCTGGAGACCCCACGGTAACCTGAATATCTTCCTGTAATAAGGGCTCCAGAAGGGCTCCATCCCCTGGGTATGAAGTTTGGGGAAATGCTTCTTTCAGCTTGTCTTTTTGCATTGGAGGAATTCAGCCAAGATGAGGCTGAAATCTGTCAGGGAGTAGGGAGGAAATAGACAAAAGAAAAAAATGTAGGAGGTGATAAGCACCAGAATCCACACCCTTCAGTGACTGCTTATGAAGAAGGGTGGTGATGGGATTAAGAGGAGTCAAAGTTAAATTAGTGTTTCTAAACCATTGCCAAGATAGTAAATAAAGGAGGGGGAGGAAGATGGATTGTGTGCAGGAGAAAGATAAGAGCTTTTTTCTTAGCTTCTCCAAGTCCTTGGGCACGCCTCTGTACAAACCTTACGGCCATGTGCTGACAAGGAAATTTATCTGTGGCTTTTCAGTGGACATCTCTTCTTATATTTTTATTTATTTATTTATTTATTTATTTATCAAACTCTGTAGCCCTAAGATAAAGTCAAAACAATGATATTCTCTTCACGAATGTTACTGTAATTATTAAACCCCGTTTTCTCTTTTGGGAAACGTGAGTTCCTTTAGAATTAGAAGATTGTTCCCAAAAGTATTTTCACAAAAGATGGTCAAGGATGGATTGTTCCAGGTGGAACAATCATTGCAAATGTGGTCCATTGAGTGAACTGGCCAATTTAGGACCTATACCAACGATGAAGTCATTGCACGTGATCCGTCCACTCATTCATTCATTCAACAAATAAATTGAATGATGGCTGTGCGTCAGGGTCTAGTCTAGTTTCTTCCAAAGTAAACAAAACTGGCAAAATGTTCTGCGCTCCTTGAGCTTACATTCCAGTGGAAGGAGACAGACAATAAATAAAACAAGTAAGGAAATATGTCATGGTAGATGTCAAGAAGCACTGAGTTAAAATACAGCAAGGAAAGGGAATAGGGAGGCTAAAGGGGGTTCAATTCAGAATAGGGAGAAGAGGGAAGGTGACCTTTGAGGAAGAACTTGAATGAGGTAAAGGGCAGCCATATGGATATTGGGGTAAACTGCACTCCGGGCTCATCAAGCAGCGGATGCAAATGTCCTGAGGCAAGAACAAGCCTGATGTGTTCAATGAACAGAAAGGAGGTTGGTGGGATGGGAGAAAGAAACATGAGGAGCAGGGAAATAAACTAGAGGGTCAAAGAGGTCAGAGAAGTCAGGTCATGCAAGGCATGGTGTGAAGACCTTGATTCCTCTTCTAAATGACATGGGAAGTCATGCAGATGAGAGACGCTATCTGATCCACGTTATACAGGGTTCCTCTGGTCCCTTTGTTAAGAATGGAGGAGAGGTGTTTTAGTCAGCTGTTTCACTGCTGTGACTAAAAGGATCTAATCAGCACAATTGTAGAGGAGAAAAGGTTTATTTGAGGGCTCACGGTTTCAGAGGTCATAGTTCATAGTAGACGAGCTCCACTCCTCGGGGCTTGAGGTGAGGCAGAACATCATGGCAGAAGAGCGTTGCAGAGAGAAGCATCTTGCATCATCAGGAAGGAGAGGGAGAGAGAGAGAGAGAGAGAGAGAGAGAGAGAGAGAGAGAGAAAGAAGGAGGAGGAGGAGGTGGGGGGGGAGGGGGAGGGGAGAGGGGGAATGGAAGGGGAGAGTGGAGGGGAGGGGAGGGGAGAAAACTCCACCCTCCAGATACAAAATATATACCCCATAGCCACGCCCCAATTCCCACCTCCTCCAACCACACCTGACCACTTCAATTAATCCCATCTGGGATTAATTCACTGTTTGGGTTAAGACTCTTACAACCAAATCATTTCCTCTGAACTTTCCTGCATCTTCTTACATGTGAGCTTTTGGGGGACACCTCACAATCAAATTATAACAGGAGGAATATCAGGGAAGAAGAAGGCAGACCAGTCAGGAAGCTATGATGATAACCCAGGTGAGAAATTCTGATTAAGATTGGAAATCACAGGGGAGAGAGGAGCACACGATTCTGGATATCTTCTGAAGGTAGAGTAGAGGAATTTACAGACACATTTAATGTGGGGTATGAAATGATTTCAATATATCTAGGCTAAGCAACTGGAAATATGGAACAATCACTAACTGAAATGGGAATCCCGCAAGAGTGGGTTCTATTATGTTAATCTATAGTACCATTTGGGGTTCAAAACTTTTGAAGTTCATGTAGTGCAATCTAATACAAATGTTCATTGTTGACACAGGAAGACACCTGACAAATATTTTTGAGTGAAAAAAGGGGGTCACATAATAGCAAAATAGCAATTCTGATTACAAAAAAATTAACAGTGTGTGCAGGGGGACCCTGAGACTTGGAATGGTGACATCTAGTTTAATGTATTCAAGAATGCAAAAACTACAGTCTTTTGGACCCTCTGGGATTGCAGGAGAAGTAATCCAGCTGGCATAGGGACAACATAAATGGGCAGCTAATAAGGAGATTGTTCAAATGGCACAACACATGTCTATATTAAGGATGGATGATCAGGAAACAGAGGGCAGTCACTCCAATGAAAAGCCAAAATCCCATATCCTGTTTCTAGACCTGAGACAGGTCTGGCCCAGAACCCATTACTGGAGGTATACCCTACATCAGCCTACATCACCATGGCAAATGATTACGGTAATGATTTCCCAGTCCTTTTATTTAAGTGACTTTACAATGACAGAAAGAAATACCTAGATATTTCAAGCAATCCTCCTGCCTCAGCCTCCAGAGTAGTTGAGTCTGTAACAGTGCACCATCATGCCTACCTCACCTAGATGTATTGAGGGCTGTTTGTAGCTGGGGTAGTTGGCAGAACATCCACATCAGCTCTTATGCATGTGCAATAAGAGCTTTGTACTGAGGAAGACGAGTGGAAGTCTCTGAAAGTGCTTATCAACCTCTCTCCTCCACTGGCTAAGAGAGTAAATAAAAACCAGTATCACATGTTGGGGCAAATAGCAGGGATGTGCTCCTCCCTTAAAGACTTCATGGATGCAGAAATGGTGGTCCCCAGCATGCTCCCATTCAATTTCCTAGTTGACCCTTACAAAGATAAGATGGATCCTGGGGAATGACAGCAGACCACAACTCAGTCAATAATAACCCTTAGAACAGGTAGTAGGCCAGATAGATCATTTTTGTTAATGTAAATTAACAAGACCTTGGGCATATGATCTGTAGTCATTCATATGGAGAATGAATTCTTTTCCATCCCTGCCAAGGAGGAGGATCAGAAGCGACTCACAGTCACATGGGAACAACCACAGTGTACATTTACAGGTTTACCCAGGGTTATGTAAACTGTCCTACCTTCTCTTGTGATGTAGTCCAAAGGGACATGGAACATCTGAACACTCTGCAGAGCATTTTACTGGTTGACTGCACTAATGGAACCATGAGCAAGATGAGCAAATAGTGCCTGGCATGTTGGAGGCCTTCATAAAATCCTTGTCTTCCAGAGACAGAAACAGTTACCCTAAGAAGATCCATGTAGATCCAGCGGTTCAGTACATGCCAGAGATAATTCTACCAGATTAAAAATAAAATTCGCTTTGTACCCCCACCACTAGGAAGGAAGTACAACAGCTAGTTGACATCTTTGCGAGCCTACTGCTCTCATTTGTTAGTGATGTGTAAGACAATCACTTTCAATAGGACCCAGAGAAGGAGAGGATACTGCAAAATTTCGAGGTTACAGATCAATCAGCTCTACCATGTGACTAGGCGTATGACTATGGTACTGGAGGAATGTAATCTGAGAAAGACACTGTGTGGAGGTGTTGGCAAGTCCCAGTAGGAGACTTTAAAATAGACTCTCTAGAATGCCAAAGCAAAGCCATGCCATCTGCAGCAGAGAATTCTGCATATACCATATACCATTCAAAACCCAGCTCCTAACATGCCACTGGGCCTGATCGAGGCAGAGGCCTGACCATGAGGCATCAGGTGACCATGCCACTAGAGCTGCCCATCATGATCTGAGTTTGTAAGTTAGATAGTGGGACAGGCCCAGAAGCACTCTGTCATAAGACAGAAGTGGTATAACCAGCATCAGAGAATTTAAATAAGCTTCAAGAAAGGGTGGCCAAACCCACCTGATATCCAACATGGCTGCACCTGTACTCTCCCTGAAGCTTACCAATGCTTACTAATCCAGCTGCACAGGAAGGAGCCTCCCTTACGATCAGTTAAAGGAAGAAAGAACATGTTGAGCATGCCTCACAGCTGATTATCTTGGTGTGTGGCTACAGTCTAAAATAGAGTGGCTGCTGTACTACATCCCTACTCAGAAATAACACTGAAAGGCAGCAATGGGAAGAACACCCCGCCCCCTTGGGCCAAACTTCAGGTAGCATGCCTTGTTATCCACTATGTGGTAAGAGAATGGCTTGAGTCAAGGTGACAGGGGGTCTCAGGAGTGGTAAATGACTTGTTGGTTGAGGTCTGTAAGAAGACAATTTGGAAAGTCAGAGAAAAGGTGGTCTGGGGAGGGGGCACATGGATGGATGGATGAAGTGCACACAAATTATAAGGGACTTAGCTTCCCAGGCTAATCCCCACCCAAGAGCATTCACCACACAGGGCTCACTAAATAACAAGGAAGCAGAATGATCTGACCCATTGACATCAGCCAACTTTTGTCATTAGCCTCCCCGATGTTAGTGCAATAGGCTCATAAATAGATCAGCCATGGAGGCACTACAAGGACCCAGTAGTATGGGCTCCCACACATGAAGTTGTTTCAGTTACTTCTCCAGATGAACCACTTCTGGGCTGATAATGTTATGCAACAGCTTTGCACAGGCATTGCTGAGATACCAGTATAGAGATGACCCTCTGTAGGAGTGGAACACTATTCTCCAGAATGTTGTGCACATCCCAAACCAATGACCTTTACATGTCAGTTGAGCAAACATTCTGTAACACCTGTAATAGTGCTCTGGCTGAGGCTCAGCAGGCAGAAATCTTGTTTAACATCATGTTGGAAAAGAATCCCAGTACACAGCAAAAGAAGTGTAGTAGTAGGTATGGGGTTCACTGGTCCTATCACATATGACATCACCGAAAAACTTCTGGGCTGATAAATTATTTAAACAGCTTTGCCAAGGTGATATGGAGACACCAGCATAAAGATGACCTCCTGCAAGAATAGAATCCTGTTCTCCAGAATGTTGGACACCAAGCCAATGAACTGAACATTCAGCTGTACTCTGAATTCTATGACACAAGTCCAGGAACCAAGGGGTGGAGCCAGGAGCAGCCCTGGTTATCACACCCCCCACTCGAGGACTAGGAATGTCTTATTCCTGCAACTTTAGACTCTGTGGTCTGGAGGTCCTGATCCTCAGAGGGGTAATACTTTCACTAGGTGCCAGAGGGAGAGACTCATTGAATTTCAAATTATGGCTGCCACCCCGGCACTTCAAGATTCTCATGCCATGAGACATGCAGGCAGGGACACAGTCATCATCCTGGATGATGTAAATCATCTGGGTAAATTGACTCAAATCACGAGAGATGGGACAGAAGTGGTTCAGGAAGGAATATTTTGGCATCTACATGATGCCTTGCTGAATCTCTTATTTGTTCCCTGCCAAATTGGTTTGATGACAGTTGAACAAATGGAACAGCTACAGCCTGAAAGGGCATTGTGACCGGGGGCTCAGACCCCTGAGGAATGAGGTCCAGGCACCACCAGATAAGCTGTAGACTAGGACAGATGCCAGCCAAGAGCGAGAGGGCTTAGGATGGTCATAGGAGAGGTAATGCATAAGTTGAAGCCTCAGGACCAGCTTCAGTGGCAGCAGCTGTAGCTTATTCCAATTATCTATCTTTTGTAAATCTATCCAGGAATTGTACCTACACCCAGAATCCTGGAAAGCTTGTTCCTGTTGGGGCGAACTTGTCTCTGAAGCAATGCGTCCTTGCAGTGCAAGGATTGGACCATGGTAATATTGTGCTATCTGCCCAGGTCCTCTTTGATACTGAAGCATTCATTCCTCAATTGCTGAGTGTGTTGGCTGACAGTAGGTCACATGTGGCCTCCCCAAAAGAGGCCCTCAGCAGAAGGAAGCTGCCTTGCCAAGGTTGTGCCCCTGCCATGACCAGTTAATGATGCCTTAATTTGAGATGACTCTGAAGGGCTCACCAAGATTCAGAGAGCCATGGAATAGCTGAGCTCTCTCTCACAACTGCATTGCCCATAGCTTTACTCCCAATCATGCTTCACTTATTCCTTTACAGATGTTCTTCCAACAACACAAATCTTCATCTCTTAGCCTTTTTCCAGAAAACCAGAACTAAGACACTCCAGCATTTCAATTTTGGAAGGTGATAAAGGACAAGTAAGAACTTCTGGTTATTTCCTTGGTTTATTCCTTAGGTTCTTTCTCCTACAATAATCTCATTCTCTTCTCATCTACATTATGCCATCCCAGAATACAGTAGTTGCCCCTCATTCACAGGTATAGATCCAAGACCCCCAGTGGATACCTGAAACTGCAGATGGTATAAGCCCTACATGCAAACACTTGCAGTATTGTGACAGTCTGTTAACTAAGAAAGTTACAAAGTGACAATTAGGCGGGTAGCATATACAGCATGGATACACTGGATAAAGGAACAATTCATGCCCTGAAAAGAATGGAGAGAGATTTCCGCACACTACTCAGGCATGCAATTTAACTTATGAATTGTTTATTTCTGGAATTTTTCATTTAGAGTTTTTTGGACCATGGTTGATGGTGGGTAACTGAACTGTGGAAAGTAAAACCATAGAAGAGGGGGAACTATTGTAAAAGCAAAAACCAAAGATGCTCCAGTCTCCCCAGAGTCCTGTCTTAGTGCTCCTATATACACTATCTACTTATCAATGAGGAGGAGCTGAGCTCCCTCAGAAGTGTGTTTCAGTTGTCTCATCCCAGATTCACTCTTCTCTGTGTTCAGAGGTCTTCTCAGGAAAAGGTGAAGAAAAGAGAAGTTTGCATTCACCATTTAACTTTTGATTATCGAACACTTTCATCTTCCCACTAAGTTCAAACCAATCCAGACCATGTGCAGTTTATTACAACTCTGTTCCCCCCAGGGTAGCAGAAACAGCTAATAGTTTCTGCTATATATGTTTTTAAATATATTGAAGCCAGTTTTGGGTTTTTTTTCTGTTGTTATTTTTGTTAGTACAAACCAGGAAGATCTACTAGGTCCTTTTTATATACTCCAGAACAATTGGGAGGTATTCGGTTTTTTGTTTTTGGTTTTTGAAAAATCTCAACTGACTCATTTGGTGGGAACAAATTCACATGTCAGCATGTGGTCTAACCAATATGATCCATCCATAGGAGGGAAAAAACATAGCATTTTCAAATTAGATATATTCAGTCATTACACATTATTGCTTTTTTCCCCCCTTATTTTAAAAACTGTATTGACCAGCACCCATCCTTATCAGCCACAAGCATGGACCTGATTGATCACCATCAGTTCTGGTGCCTCAGGAATTTGGTCACTAGGAAGAGCAGCTTTCAATCAGTTTAGGGAACTATTGCAAGGAATATCTCATGAAACTTGAAACGAACACATAGGAAATCCAAACCTGTTGATGACTAAGCAAATTACTTGCTCTCTTTTTCTCTACCATTCACAGGGAAACTTAATCTTCCTTCTCTTCCTTCTGTGCCTTTGTTCCACTGCTGTTAATTTTTTCTTCTTCTTTTTTTAAGACTCTATTTACTCCCCAGTACTCATGATCCAGTATGGCTGCTGCAGCCCAGTCCTCTAGTTGAAGGCACCTCTATGAAATAACATTGTCTCTTTACCTTTTAAGTCAAATTCTTGTGGCTTCTATTCAAGTGCTTCAGGTTGAGTCTGATGTCCCTGATCTACCTGTTATAAAAATAGTCACCTGACCTTGCTCTTCAGTGAAGCCTCTAGAGTTATCTGAAAAAATGAGGACTGGCCTTTTCAGGCACCCCAAACATATTCACTATGTTTCTTAGATATATAATTGAACCATTTAACAAATTCCACTCTGTTCCCTCTGGCAGAGAGTGAAGAGAGAGATAAACTGTCCATCTCCTTGAAACTGAACATCATGCTTGGTTTTATACAGAGGTTCCCAACAGAGATGAGAACAATAAGCCAAGGGTTCAAGTGTATCATGTTTATTTTGATAGACAAGTAAATGGAGGAAGGATAATTGTTTACAGTATTTTTTCAATATATTAGTAAAGGCATCCTTTATTTCTAATTAAAAATATACAAATATTTTTAATTAAAAGCATGCAAATAAATTTCCTTGGCCCAGGAATTCCACTTCTCAGAATGTATTCTAAGTAACTAACCATGATATTATATAAAAATTATCAAAATAATACACATTATGAATATATATAACTGGAAAATATTACAAATCTAAAAATGGGAAATTCAGTGACAAATTTATGCTCAGTGGATGTGGTTGACTATTATGCTATCTTTAAAAATCATCTTTTTGAAGACTATTTACTAACATGGAAAAGTGTTCACAATATGGTAAAGGAAAAATCAAAATAAAAAATTGTATATATATAATTTTATATATATACTATATATATGAATGCTCCATATATACACATATATATCCCATTTTATCTTAAAATATTTGCATATAATGCATTTAAAGAAGATAAAAAGGAAATTCCTTTTAATTCAGCAGACCTTATTTCTGAACGGTAGGGATATAGGTAACTTTAATTTTCTTCTTGATTGTTGACTTTGCCAAATTGTCAAAGATATATTGTTTTTATAATGTAGAATATGTCTAAAATACATGCACTACATGTTTTCTGATTAGTTCCTTCAGTCCTCTACCTCATGACAATGGATTTAAAACAATATTTGCTAAAGGAGAGAAAAGATGACTGAGCCACCATGAAACATGACCAGAGTTAGCCTGTAATTGTTCTTTAGCTCATCTTTTGCTCATGTAGAAAGATCCCACGGAAGCCAGGAATTGTCACTGAATAGCCGTCTAACAGTAGGTATTTCTTACTCCTGGTCATCAACAACAAAAGACCCCGATCCAACCTTAGTGATCATTGATGGTCAGTTGCTCATTCCTGCTCCATCATGCCTGGGGTGGCTCACAAATTTTATTAAGTGATCATTTCCACCTTTTCTTCTTTTTAAATGAATGGTTAAGTTTATTATGATAGAGAAGTGTTGACAAGCACAGGAGAGACTAAGAATATAGTTACTTTTCAAAATAAAATATTCAGCATTTTGACTGGCCTGGCTGAAGATTTATTTGGCAATAATTTCTTGGTTAAAATTCCCTGAGGTTTGTTTATACGACTATTTTGGGTCTTTATTTTAAGTATATCAGCATTTTTTCCACAGCTTCAAGCTATTCTCATCTCAGCATGTAGGAAGTTAATAGGTAGCACAGAAGCTCGTTACTTTAATTCCAGTAAAAACATAATTGGCTAAAAATGTCAAGGCACTACTCGCCTTCCACCTCTCCAAAGGACGGACAAGGGTGGCCATGAACTCAAACTCATCCTAGCCCTTGGGGTTGCTGGGCCAGGCAACGAGAGCAACAGACTTGGCAACACTCAGCCCCAAATAATCTACAGTCATTGCCCATGAATATGGAATAAGGACCACTTGGAATTTTCGGTTTTTTTCCAGAAACAAAACTGCACAATAGTTTCTTGGGTTTTTTTGTTTTTTTGTTTTTTCTTTTTTTAAGAAGAGTAAAGGAATGCAATTCCATTTGAGGCGGTTACCATCTAGATTACACACCCCAGTGGTACTGCTACTCCTCAAGACATCTGTGGAATTCCTATTTTGGAATTGCTCTCAGATATAGTTTTTAAAATGCATCAGAAAATTAGTCTCCTTAGTTTCTAATCACACATGAATGAGATTAAAACATTTGATTACTCAACTTATTTACCAGACTGGGCTCCAGATGCCTTTTGCATTTTCTAAATAGCAGATCCTCTCACAAAACCAAAGTTTGCCACCAATAAATCCTTCAAAACCACATGCCTTAGTCTAAGACAGGAATTCCAATAAGAGAATTCCAAACAGGATTAGAAGAATCACTGGGATAAGTGTACAGCCTTCTAACCTAACAACCCTGAATGGGGCATTTGGATCTGGAAGATCAGACACACTTAAAAAAAAAATCTTAACATTCTTTCATCCCACCCACAGTGAGCGGTGCCAGCCGTGTTCCAGAAGATGCAGTGGCAAAGATACACGAGGTTTAGCCTTTGCTCTAGACCAGTACCAATCTTAAGAGAACCAATTTCAAGATGTGACTTGAAATGCTACTTTAGAATTATAACTTGAATTATCCCAATCAGAAAAATATGCATGCAATAGGGTACTTGAAAAGTTGGAAAGAGAACAAAATTTTTAAAGACCTTTCCTTTCTTTTTTAATCTTTTCTTCTACTTAAAAACTTTTTTTTTTTTTTTTTCCTATGCAGGACTTTGAAGCAAAGCAGGGAAGTGCTTTTGCTTTCAACTAAATTTAAGTGCCTGGAAACCTCTGAGAATTTGAAGTCTACCTAAGCTGGAATACACAACTGTAGCTACCTTCTTCCCTCACAGTCGTTGTTATAAAATAAAGAACTAAAGCCTTAAAATGCTTTTTAAAGCATCTTTGCTACATCAATATTAACAGCGACATTCTCTGTACCTGGGGGTGGGAGGCAAACATAGTTCAGCAGGTCAATGACAACTAATTCAGTTTTAGTCGACATTTACAATGTAGACACCAGGAATGGTGCCACATACAAAAGCACATGTTCTGGCTAGACTTTGTTAGCTGCAAGGGACTCATCCAGGTGACCTCAAATGTTGGGGTCTTTCTGTAACTGTAAAAAGGATGCACTCTCCCAGTGCCCAACTGGAAAGAGTTCTGGAAGGTCATCCCTGCACTTCTGCATGTGTTGGTATCTGCAGATCTCTGAAGCTTAGTGGTATCTTGGGCTGGGGGAAGTAGTCTTGCTCATGTGATGCCATAGGTGGGCAGGCAAAATCTGGAAAGACAGGCAGCTTGATGTTCTCATGCAGAAGATGACCAGACTCTTAGCCAAACAGAGTTGCATCAAAGAGAGAACATCTCATGTTGGGTGGAGCCCGTGGCCTCTCCTGGAATTCAAAGTCTACCACTAAGAGTGCTCCTTGCAATTTTCAAGGGCACCCCAAATTTGGTCAGTCAGTTGGTCCCCTCAACCAGGACTCCTTCTTCTGCATCATTTCCCAAGCTCCACCCTTTCATCCTTTAGGTCCTCCAGGACTGGTCCATATAGAGGAGTAGCCTTGCACACTCTTTACATAAATGATACCATCATTGCATCTAAGAAGTAAATGTGCCTGCCTTATTGATCGTGATCTTGATTTTATCTACTTCATCTACTTCTCGTGGGTCCTTTGAGATGCTGTGTGGCAGATGGATGTTATGGTGCTCCTGCACCTGCCCCCACCCCAAAACTTCCCTGATGAGTCAGCAGTGCACTTGTTCAGTGTGAATCTCAGACTAAAGAACACTCCTCCTCCAACCCAGGATTTTCTCTTTGTTCGAAATTATTAACAAATTATTTTCAGCTCTCTAAAAACTATTAACCAATGATACCAATTGTCCAAAGCTCCATGTCTAAAATCTCATCAACTCAAATGAATTCATCCCTACTGACTTGAAAAGGTGTCTTTGATTGAAAGACAAATATCTTTGGGCAGATAGGCCTGAGAATATGCTCCTTCTAAGTTACCATGACATAAAGAAGTAGTGGCAGTAATTGAAATTTAGGGAAATATAGTTGGGACAGTTAATTTAGTTTATTAAATTAATTTGAAATAGTGTACACTCAGTAGATTGAAGATACTGGGGTTACTGGTTCAAGGTGCGTAAGAATTTAAATGATTTACTCTTATACAGGAGAGTTTTGTGAACAAAAGGAAAAAAATGGGTCTTTGATGCTGTTTTTTTCTGTGATGCTACTAATATCCCTAAGAGTTTTAGGAATAAAATTTTAATTAATGAAAACTTGTACTGCCATGGCAATCCAGTTACCCTAGTGGCTGGGAATTTAGGTAATAAATGATCACAGTAGAAACTGCCCTTTATTTGTTCAAATCTAAAGATTATGATGTATATTTTCCCCCTTGCTATCAAGGAAAAAGGCTGAGTCTAAATATTATATCACTTACCTGCTTTGAATTTTTGTGTGGGTAAATGATATATTTTTTCTTTCAAAAAGAAAGCTTGTAGCTGCATAATCAGAATATGGATAGACTTCAGTCATTGGCTATTGCCTTTATTTTTTAGGCAATATAGAGTACCTAACATATGCAGGCATTGCTTTTGACTTTGAAAAACATAGCAATGAAAATACAGCTTCTATCCTCAAGGATATTAGTCTATCTGCAACATGGATAAATTAACAACTATACAGAATATGATTAATACATTAATGAAAATCTGGACAAAGTACTTTGGAGGCGTAGAGGTGGTGGCAAATAATATATTCTTGAAAAACACTGAGCATGAACCAAACTTTTATCTGCTCCCTCTGTACTAGCCTGGAATGACAATTGTGAAGTGAATGCATTGTGTGGACCCTGACTCTATCTGGTACATTTATGGGTTTTCTTCTTTCCTGTGGACACCTCTGCCTTATTTGCTAGTGAATATTGTGAAACGATAGGCATTCATGATTTTCAAGCACTCAAAGAAATGCCGTTTGACCACTGAGCAAATTTTTCTTGATTGCTTTGGATTAAGAATTGCTACTCTGGTGAAATTAAGCCAAAACAGCACTCAGGAAGCAAGATATTTTGCTTGAACAAAACATAAATCAAAACTGGAAATGGGGCTGCCTGGGCCCCCTGTTCTGCAGTGCTCTTGAGTCTGTGAATTCCATCACCAAGTCCTCACTTCCAGACCTCAGGACATGGCTTCAGCTGCTCTGCCTATTCCAAACCCACGCTTCCCTTTGCTTTCATTCTGTGGTTTCCAGGCCTGTTTCAAGAATGCAATGCAAAATTATAATTTCATGGAATATTATGCAATTCTAATAGGAGGTCACTGAACTTGTCAAATTTCATTGATTACCAAGTGGACCATTGTTACAATTTGAATGATCCATTCTATGGATTTAATATTAATGTCCCCTCTAAAACTCAGGTTGAACTCGATCCCCATTGCAGTGGTATTAATAAGTGTGGCCTTTGGGAGGTCATTAATTTATGAGGACCCCATTCTCACTAATGGGATTAGTGCTTTCAGAAACCAAGGTTGAAGGTTTGCCTTGCCCCTTTGTCTTTTCTGCCATGTGAGGACACAGTGTTCCTTCACTTGGTGAATGCAGCAACAAAGCTATGTGGGAAGCAAAGAGCAGCCTTCATGAGACACCAGTTCATTTAGTGCCTCAATCTTGTACTTTCCAGTCTCCAGACCAAGGGAAATCAAATTCTGTTCTTTATAAATTACAGTGTCAGGTATTTTGTTATAGCAGCACAAAATGGGCTAAGACAGTCCATAAAAGTAAAAACAAGTGGAATAATTACAAAGTGAATATGAGCCCCTTCACAATCCTCAGTGAGGTTTATTTTTCTTAGAATGGGCATGAAAAAATAGAGCGATGGCAAGGAATGAGACTCACCATTACCTCCATGAGGTATCGCCGAAGAATATGCACCTCCCAGAGGTGGCAGTGGTCAACTGAGGCTCAGGGTCTACTTGCAATTGCATTAACTTGCTGTGGGAACTTAATTGAGCTATTTAAACTTCTTCTTGTCTTAGATAACCCACATACACAAAAAAATTAGAGAAAGTTGCATCAAATTTTTTGAAATACTTGGATGAAAGATGATATGAATACAGAAAACTCAATTTTTACTCAATGAAATACAATATTATTTAGAAAATACAGATTATTTTAGATTGGGGATTCCCCAATTTTTGATATTAAAAACTGGATATTTGGTTTTGTGACCTCTTTACATTTCTTTCCTTTCAATGGTGTGGGGATGTGGGGCAGTGTCTGACCTTTTTAATGATAAAAGTTATAAATATTCATACTAAGAAATAGATGGTACAGAAGGAAAGACTGAGTTTTTGCCACAATCAAAAAGGTTACCACAAAAATCCTTATCCACTGGATACAATCCTGAAGTGGGAATGATGGATCAAAGAGTAAGTGAATTCAAAATCAAAATCCCGATGGAGATTTTTTAGATTGTTCTGGAAGACTTGCGCAAAGGGTGCATTTGTCTCCATACACCCTCCTCTAGTCTGGGTGTTATCAAACTTTTAAACTTATCAATTTTTGAAATGAAACTGTGGAATTTGAAGGTAGTGTCAATTTGTATGCATAGTATTTAATTGTGAGAGAAATTGAATAAAGTTTAACTTTTATTAAAACCAGAGGTCTTGTTTCACAATTTTATAGTACTTATTTAAATTATAGCTAATACTCTGAGAGAATGTAATAAGGGTAACCTAATTTGTGCTAGGAAAACAAAAATAGCAGGTAAAATTTTCAATGGGCAAAAGAAAATTCGATGCATCCATTGAAAATAGGAAAGAAGAAAAAGAAACAGAAGGAAGGCATAGTAAAAGAAAACAGAATGAAATGGCAGAGAGGTCTTATTATACATTCTAATATAATAATAATTATTATTGAGCCTGGGGGGTTACATGCCTGTAATCCCAGCTACCCAGGAGTCTGAGGCATGAGGATCACTAGTTCAAGGCCAGCCTCAGCCATTTACCAAGACCCTGTCTCAGAAACGAACGGTTATTATTATATTATTATATTTAAATTATATGTATAACTTGGCAGTGATCATCACTTATCAGTAACTTATCATATATATGTGATATATATGACATATATATATCACTATCATCATTTAAAATGTAAATTAGGGCTTCAGCTGAGATTTACCCGGGAGCGGAGCTGTTTGCCGGCTCCAGCAGAGAATTTGGGCCTGGTTGGCGCCATTCTCCAGATTCCCTGGCAGAGAGTCTCCATTTTGACCTCGCTGAGGCCCCGGACCTAAGCCCACCCCTTTCCCCGGGGACACAGCGCTGCGGCTTCAGCGCTGCGGCTTCAGCTGAGATTTACCCGGGAGCAGAGCTGTTTGCCGGCCCCAGCGGGGAATTTGGGCCCGGTCGGGGCCATTCTCCAGTTTCCCTGGCGGAGAGACTTCATTTTGACCTCTCTGAGCCCTCGGACCTAAGCCCACCCCTTTCGCGGGGACACGGTGCTGCGGCTCCAGGGACACAGCGCTGGGGCTCCAGGGACACAGTGCGGCATCTCCTGGTTGCCTCTGCCCAGAAACATTGATCATTCCCAACCTAGAGGTCGTGAGATAGCGGCTATCTTGGTTCACCACTTGATCAAGCACCTCTCAAACATCTGGTGAGTTGCTGGAAATCTGCAGGGATGCTCTGGGTCTTTACAGGAAAGTTGCAATCCCTCTGATTTGCACTACTAGAGGGGAGGATATATGAGCAGCATGGGAAGACACGGGAAGAAAGTGTCCCAAACAAACCTGGATGGTGCATCAGGAGATCCTAAGGACAGCACGGTAGAGGGAATGACAGAAATGGAGTTCAGAATGTTCATAATTACAATGATCTGAGAAGAGAATGAGGTGACGAGAGAGCAGATTCAGGCTATGAATAATCAACTATTAGAGCAATTTCAGGAAGCAAAAAATCATTTCAATAAAGAGATAGAAGTTCTGAGAAAAAAGCAAACAGAAATCCTTGAAGAAAACAAGGAAATAAAGGAAACAATCAACCAAGTTAAAAACTCAATAGAAAGCATAATTAATAGAATAGATCACTTGGAAGACAGAACCTCAGACAATGAAGACAAAATATTTAATCTTGAAAACAAAGTCGAACAAACAGAGAAGATGGTTAGGAATCATGAACGAACCCTCCAAGAAATATGGGACATCATGAAAAGACCAAATTTAAGAGTTATTGGGATTGAGGAAGGCACAGAGATACAAACCAAGGGTATGAACAATCTGTTCAATGAAATAATATCAGAAAATTTCCCAAATATGATGAATGAGATGGAAAATCAATTACAAGAGGCCTACAGGACACCGAACGCACAGAATTTCAACAGATCCACACCAAGGCACATTATAATGAAAATACCTAACATACAAAACAAAGATAGAATTTTAAAGGCTGCGAGAGAAAAGCAGCAGATTACCTACAGGGGGAAACCAATACGGATATCAGCAGATTTCTCAGCCCAGACCCTAAAAGCAAGAAGGGCCTGGAACAACATATTTCAAGCTCTGCAAGAAAATGGATGCCAACCAAGAATCTTATATCCAGCAAAACTTACCTTCAGATATGATGACGAAATAAAATCCTTCCATGATAAACAAAAGCTTAAAGAATTCACAAAGAGAAAGCCTGCCCTACAGAACATTCTCAACAAAATATTCGAAGAGGAAGAAATGAAAAATAACAACCTCGGTCACCATGGGGAGGAACTACCCTAAAGAAAGAGTCAATCAAAGGAGAAACAAAGTTAAGCTAAAAACCCTAAAAAAGCTAAAATGACAGGAAATACAAGTCATATCTCAATAATAACCCTGAATGTAAATGGCCTAAACTCATCAATCAAAAGACATAGACTGGCAGACTGGATTAAAAAGAAAGACCCAACGATATGCTGCCTTCAAGAGACTCATCTCATAGAAAAACATGCCCACAGACTAAAGGTGAAAGGTTGGGAAAAAGCATACCATGCACACGGACTGAGCAAAAAAGCTGGGGTTTCCATTCTCATTTGAGACAAAGCAGACTTCAAACCAAAGATAGTCAGAAGGGATAAAGAAGGACATTTCATATTGCTTAAAGGTAGCATAAATCAACAGGACATAACAATCATAAATATTTATGCACCAAACAATGGCGCATCCATGTATGTCAATCAGATCCTTCTCAATTTCAGGAATCAAATAGACCAAAACACAATAATACTCGAAGATTTTAACACTCCTCTCTCACCGTTGGATAGATCTTCCAAACAAAAATTGAATAAAGAAACTATAGGACTCAATGACACAATCGCTAATTTGGACTTAACGGACATATATAGAATATTCCATCCATCAAAAAGCAAATACACATTCTTCTCAGCAGCTCATGGGTCCTTCTCTAAAATAGACCATATGTTATGCCACAAAGCTACTCTTAACAAATACAAAAACATAGAGATACTACCTTGTATACTATCAGATCATAATGGCATGAAATTAGACATCAACGAGAAAGTTAGAAACAGAAACTACTCCAAGACCTGGAGATTAAATAACATGCTATTGAATGATACATGGATAACAGAAGACATTAGGGGGGAAATTAAAAGATTCCTAGAGGTCAACGAGAATAAAGATACAACATATCGAAATCTCTGGGACACTATGAAAGCAGTGCTAAGAGGAAAGTTCATTGCAGAGAGTGCATTTAATAAAAGAATGAAAAGTCAACAAATCGATGACCTCACATTACAGCTCAAAGCCCTAGAAAAAGAGGAACAGATCATCACCAAAAGTAGTAGAAGACAGGAAATAATCAAAATCAGAGCTGAAATCAGCGAAATTGAAACAAAAGAAACAATTCAAAAAATTGATGAAACAAAAAGTTGGTTCTTTGAAAAAATAAACAAAATTGACAAACCCTTAGCCACGCTAACAAAGAGAAGGAGAGAGAAACTCCAAATTACTAAAATCCGTGATGGAAATGGAAATATTACAACAGACACAACTGAAATACAAAACATAATAAGAAGCTACTTTGAAAATTTATACTCCAACAAAATAGAAAACCTGGAAGACATCAACAGGTTCCTAGAGGCATATGAGCCACCCAAACTGAATCTGGAGGACATACACAACTTAAATAGATCAATTTCAAGCAATGAAATAGAGGAAGTCATCAAAAGCCTACCAACAAAGAAAAGTCCGGGACCAGATGGATTCACAGCCGAGTTCTACAAGACCTTCAAAGAAGAGCTCATTCCAATACTCCTCAAAGTATTTCATGAAATAGAGGAGGAGGGAACCCTTCCAAACTCATTCTATGAAGCTAATATCACCCTGATACCAAAACCAGAGAAGGACACATCAAGGAAAGAAAATTTCAGACCCATATCTCTAATGAACATTGATGCAAAAATTCTTAACAAAATTTTAGCGAATCGCATACAAAAACATATTAAAAAGATAGTGCACCATGATCAAGTGGGTTTCATCCCAGGGATGCAAGGTTGGTTCAACATCTGGAAATCAATCAATGTAATTCACCACATCAACAGACTTAAGGTCAAGAACCACATGATTATTTCAATAGACGCAGAGAAAGCATTTGATAAAATACAGCATCCCTTCATGCTCAAAACACTAGAAAAAATAGGGATAGTGGGGACATTCCTTAACATTGTAAAGGCTATTTATGCTAAGCCTACAGCTAACATCATTCTAAATGGAGAAAAATTGAAAGCATTCCCCTTGAGAACTGGAACAAGACAGGGATGCCCTCTTTCACCACTACTATTCAACATCGTTCTTGAAACTCTAGCCAGAGCAATTAGACAGACCAAAGAAATTAGAGGAATACGAATAGGGAAAGAAGAGATCAAACTATCCCTATTTGCTGATGACATGATTCTCTATCTAGAAGATCCTAAGAATTCCACCAGAAAACTTCTGGATCTCATTAATGAATTCAGCAAAGTAGCAGGATATAAAATTAATGCTCATAAATCTAATGCATTTTTATTCGTAAGTGATGCATCCTCTGAGAGAGAAATTAGGAAAACTACCCCATTCACATTAACCTCAAAAAAAATAAAATACTTGGGAATCAATCTAACAAAAGATGTGAAAAACCTCTACACTGAGAACTACAGAACACTAAAGAAAGAAGTTAAAGAGCATCTGAGAAGATGGAAAGATCTCCCATGTTCTTGGATAGGCAGAATTAATATTGTCAAAATGGCCATACTTCCAAAAATGCTATACAAATTTAATGCAATTCCAATTAAAATCCCAATGACGGACCTCATAGAAATAGAGCAAGCAATCATGAAATTCATTTGGAGGAATAAGAGACCCAGAATTGCTAAAGCTATCCTTAGCAAGAAGAGCGAAGCAGGGGGTTTCACAATACCAGACCTCCAACTATATTACAGAGCAATAGTGATAAAAACAGCATGGTATTGGTACCAAAATAGACAGGTAGATCAATGGTACAGAATAGAGGACACAGAGACAAACCCAAATAAGTACAGGTATCTCATACTTGACAAAGGAGGCAAAAACATGCAATGGAGAAAAGACAGCCTCTTCAACAAATGGTGCTGGGAAAACTGGAAATCCATATGCAGCAAAATGAAACTAAACCCGTATCTCTCACCCTGTACAAAACTCAACTCAAAGTGGATCAAGGACCTAGAAATCAGGCCAGAGACTCTGCACCTAATAGAAGAGAAAATAGGTCCAAATCTTCATCATGTTGGCCTAGGACCAGATTTCCTAACATGACTCCCAGAGCGCAAGAAATAAAAGCACGAATCAATGATTGGGATAGAGTCAAACTAAAAAGCTTCTTCTCAGCAAAGGAAACAATCAGCAATGTGAAGAGAGAGCCTTCAGAGTGGGAGAAAATCTTTGCCACACACACTTCGGACAGAGCACTAATCTCCAGAATCTACCAAGTACTCAAAAATCTTTACACCACGAACACCAATAACCCAATCAATAAATGGGCCAAGGAAATGAACAGACACTTTACAGAGGAAGATCTACAAGCAATCAGCAGATTTATGAAAAAATGTTCAACATCACTCGTTATAAGAGAAATGCAAATCAAAACCACCTTAAGATTTCATCTTACCCCAATTAGAATGTCTTTTATCAAGAACACAGGCAACAACAGGTGTTGGCGAGGATGTGGGGAAAAGGGTACACTCTTACATTGCTGGTGGGAGTGCAAGTTGGTGCAGCCACTCTGGAAAGCAGTGTGGAGATTCCTTAGAAAACTTGGAATGGATCCACCATTTGACCCTGCTATCCCACTCCTTGGCTTATACCCAAAGGACTTAAAATCAGATTGCCTCAGTGATGCAGCCACATCAATGTTCATAGCTGCTCAATTCACAATAGCTAGATTATGGAATCAACCTCGATGCCCTTCAGTGGATGAATGGATAAAGAAACTGTGGTATATATACACAATGGAATATTACTCAGCTATAAGGAAGAATAAAATTATGACATTTGTAGGTAAATGGATGATGTTGGAAACTGTTATGCTAAGTGAGATCAGCCAATCACATAAATCCAAAAGCCGAATGGTCTCTCTGATAAATGAATGATGATGCATAATATGGGGGGGGAAGATGGCAAGAATGGAGGAAAGATAGCTAGCATAGAGGGAAGGGAGGGGTGGGGGCGGGTGGGGGGTAAAATTAATAACAGAGTGTATGACAGATACCATTGCCCTGTGTACATGCATGAATGCACAGATGGTGTGACTCTACTTTGTGTACAACCAGTGAAACAATAGCTGTACTCCATTTGTGTTCAATAAAAAATAAATTAAAAAAATAAAATGTAAATTAATTTAAATGGAGATCAAAAGACAGAGATATTAGTATTTATTGTTATTATTAATATTATTAATATTATTTCCAAGAGACATTTTAAAAAATAGATACAGAAAGGTTGAAACTAAAGTGCTGCAAAAGGATGCACCAATTACAGACCAAAGAAATGCGAGATAATAGCTTCAATATTTACATGCATTATGTTATAATGAATCTAATACTAACATTAGACAAAACAGAATTTAAGCTAAAAGGAACCATTACATATATTTCTTGGGAAAGGTGGATTATTTAGAAGTGGTTTTGGCTCATTACATGGAGAAAAATAAAATTGGAGGCCTTACTTACATCATTAAATGCAAAAATAAAAATATAAAATTAATACAAGGAAATAGTAGGGAATTTGTTGAAGAATCCCCCCAAATACAAGTCATAATAATAAAGGTTAATGGGCTCACTGGTGCAGCTCTTAAGCAGTGGGGCCCAGGGGGAGACCTTCGGGTCACTGGGGTGTGCCCTTGAAGAGGGTTGAAGGGTCCTGATCTCTTTCTCCTTTTTTCTTTTGGTCACAGACATGAAGTGAGTGAACGTTCTCTGCCACATGCTCCTTCCCTGATGTACCGTACTGCTGCAAGCCCAAAAGCAACAGGTCCAACCAAGCATACACTGAAACTTCAAAGAACCGTGAGCCAAAATAAACCTTTCTTCTTTTTAAGTTGATTATTGTAGGTATTTTCTTACAGTAATGGAAAGGTGACTTTCATGTGCTCCTTTATTATCCAACTGTTAAATCTGTCCTTTCTGAACTGTGGAAGTACTGTGGAACAGTGTACCACTGTGTGCCATGTTGGTAGCTGGAAATTGACCACGCTGAGAATATTTACACCACAGAAATTGGTATTTGCTACAAAGTAGAGTTTTCTCTCCAGAGAATCAGTGGTAAAGCCCTTAGCAGCACACTGCTAAGATTCCCGATAGCCCTACAGTCAACATGCCTATTTAACTAACTCACAGTTCAAATCTTATTTGACCATGAAATTCTTTTAATGCATATCTATCAACATCCTGAGACATTCTTTGGGAAATTTAGCTAATCACGAAAACCTTTCTGAGTAACACATGTAAGTGACAAGCCTTTACGTAAACTTACCTCTCCTAATTCTTAAATGCTGAATTTATTGGGGATATGATAAGGTTAGCCAACTTCCTTTTGCAAACAAAGTTAAAATTAAAGACCTTCAACTTCCTGGGAACTATGGACAGATTTCTTTACAATTCTTCAGTTCTAAGCAACTTGGTTATGGGTAGAATATACACAGAAAGATTCTATTTACATTGCATCACTGAGTAAGGAAATCAATGCCTCTAAATCTTATTTTCTCCATCTGTAAAATGGGATCTATTACAGGGTATTTGAGAAAGCAGAATAAGATTATGCATGAGGAATTTCTTGGCCAGCGGAGTAGTTTTTACATACAAAAGGAAATATGATTTGGGTGTTTTGGTCTGAAAGTGGTATGATAAATATAGCTTGTGAACAATCTTTAGCCAAGTTTGCCAGATCTCAGAAGCCTTCTCCCAAAGGCCCATAAAAAGTGGATGAAGCATTGGTTCAAACTCCAAAATGACCCAATTGTGCTCCATGGCACAGCTCAGATGTGATTGTTAAGGTCCCTCCTGGCTTCATGGCCCAGCTCCTAGGAAACTGCAGCTTTGGTTTCAAGAGATGGAATCAAAGCCAGGGTCTCCAGACAGATAGTGAGTGTGAATGAGGCTGGGTGGTCCCAGGACAGATGGAATTTGTGGCCATTATCACTGCGAACAGTTATGGTTCAGAGTTCATAGGCAATTTGACTGAAGGCCAGAGAAAGGTGATTTTCTCTCTCAGGTCAGCTTAATGTGGCACAGATCCATTTTGGAATAATATTTCAAAAACCTAGACATTTTCACTTTTGCTGAAGGTCTAAATATGCTAGCCTGCCTCTTGGGAGGTCAGTTTCAGAGGTATGAGAAGAGGAAGGAGGGACTCCATCTTGCTTGCTTGCTCTCTTTGATCCCTCCGCATGTAAAAGGTGGCAAAACGCCCAGCACATGCTTCCTGCTTCCTTTGGCCTTCACCCCAGGGTTTGGGGTCCTCAGCTGAGGGCTGAAATGCTGTTCTTCTGCTTTTGCCTGCGGTGGTGATATTCTGGGTGTTTAACCACCAGAGCAGCACGGGGTTGATGAGGGTGGACACTAGCCACAGTCTTCAAGCAGCACCCTGGAGGTCTGACCTGGGCCAGGTGTCCCTACAAAGAAAACTGGGTGCTTGGAGTGACAGGGGCCATTCACTGGAGAAGGCTGAGGACAATATCAAACTACCAACCCACGTGGACAGGTGTCCATATTTTAACAGCTGGTGTGAGTGGACCAGAGCATACTGGCCACAAGTTTTTGGACATGGTTTGTCCCCTAAAGGCTTTGTGTTAGAAGCTTTTTCTCACTACTGTTGAGACTAGTGAGAGGTGGTAAGGCATTTAAGAGGTGGAGTCTGGTGGATCCTAGTGGAAGGTGGTTAGGTCATATAGGCACCACCCTCAGAATGAATTCATGTTCATCTCATGGGAGTGAATAAGGTCTTCCAGGACTGAATTGGTTGATGGGAGAGCACATTTTTATAAAGGCTGTCATCTCCTCTCAATCTCTCTTCTACACTCATAACCTGCCACTCACACATGTTCCCTCTAAATGATGCCATCAGTCATCCATGATGTAGACACAAGACCCTCACCAGGAGCGGAACAAGTGGAGCTGCTCAATCTTGGACTTTCAGCCTTGAAAGCTACTGTCTAGCTCAATCTCTTTTCTTCATAAAGTAGCCAGTCTTGGGTATTGTGTGATAGCAATATAAAATGGACTTAGACACTGACTGGATGTCAGCCCTGCTTGTCTACACCACTCCTCAGAAGTGAGGCTCTGTTAACGACACATTTTCTAGTTGCTTGACTCTACCCATGTAGAATAATTCATGGATGGGCAGTTATGGAAAAAATCAGAGAAGAGTAATAGGACAATAACCAGCTATACCATGCTTAGGAATAGAAAAGGACACTGATATTTATCTACCATTCATTTACTTACCAGACATAGTGCTCAGTGTCTTCATAATCATTGTCTTATTTAATCTTTAAAAGAACCCTATTGTCATGCTTATGTAAGATATGGGTAAAGTGGATACGAATCATCACCCTCAGATGGCAGGTGGGCCCTCATATCATACATGTCAAGTGACTAACCCAAAGTCACACAGTTAGTAATTAGTAATTGGTAGGGCCAAAGCTCATAAATGGGTATGTCTGGCTCCCCAAAGGATCCCTTTCCATGTCCTAGACAGAGCAGTGGATAAGCATAGACTCTGAAGCCACATTGCTCTCTGCCATTTAGCTAGCTGTGAGATCATAAATAAGTTTCTTATCATCTGTGCTTAAGATGAAAATAATAGCATTTTCCTCAAAATTTTGTCAGAGTATTAAAGGAGTGATAAAGCCCTTGGAACAATCCTAGCATATGGTTATCACTCAGTAAGTCTTAGATTTTTCTTGTCCTTGAATCTCTTAAGACTGGAAGTCTTAAGTCCAGTCCAATTGTGGCCTGTATCTTTCTAGGCCAATGGACCTCAAATCCAGTTCTTAATTTCGTCTAGTTTCTACTTCCAAGCCAAACATTGGATGCCTAATAAAATGGATTCTCAGGGTTCACTTTAGACTTGAAAATGTAATTCCAAGACAACATTAGGTACTTTTGCTTCCCATTATCTCCCAGTTGTACTTTAATTTTCTGTTTACTTGCACTTAACTCTTTTACTTATCATCTAGATGAAGTCTCTAATAATAAGCAAGAGGAGAGAACTGGCAGGAGGGAGTGTGGGGACTTCCCACAGGTAGGGTATTGGCTCATGAGGGGTTTTTTGGAATTGCATGATTAAATAGATTATGATATTGTTTAGGTATGGGAAGACCAACAGATCATTAGAAGATTGCCATTGGAAAAGTAGTTTGTGCCTCACAATTCCCAAGTTTCCAAGAAGGGCCCTCCATGCCCGGAAGTCTACACAGGAAATCAT
Organism: Glaucomys volans; assembly: GCA_020662805.1. Taxonomy (NCBI): domain Eukaryota; kingdom Metazoa; phylum Chordata; class Mammalia; order Rodentia; family Sciuridae; genus Glaucomys; species Glaucomys volans. The sequence goes on from JAJEJO010003023.1 coordinate 168,994, forward strand.
GGGGTAGTCAAGAAGCAGAAGAGGGGACTCTGGGCAAAAGACTTCATTGTGGTTTCTGTGGGGAAACATTGGAGAGGCAAGTTAGCTGTTAAGACTGAAGAATTTGAGTAATTTCAGTGGGCTCTGAAATAGAGGCTTATCTGTTCCTTAGTTGTCTGGTACCTGGTCCTGGGTGATTAGGGCAGATGCCCAGAGTAGGAGAGCCCAATAAAGAAGGTAAGTGGAGGGTGGACTCCAAATTGATTGGTTTGTTCTTTACTTGAAGAATTGGCTGGCCCTGAGAGTGATAGTCCTTTCAGGGTCAGCAAGGTCCCTAGGTCAAAGCACCAGAATACAGAAAACAAAAGACACAGTTGCTACACTGAAGCAGGGGACATTGGATATCTTAGGAAGAGGAGGGGAAGAATCCAGATGGCACGTGGACAAACCCTGCTTCCTAGAGGCATTTTGTCCAAGTCTGTCAGCCTGACTCGGTTCTTCTTCCCCTCTCTCATCACCCCTATCTCCACCGGGGACTTCTGCAGAGAAGGCCAGTGGTAGGGCTGAAGTGACCACAGATTTCTTTGGTCCCTGGTTCTTTGCAACCACGCTGAAAGGATTTCAAAGTTGCTGAGAGTAGAAAGGATAGGAACAAGGATAAAGCAAATACTCTCAAAGGAGAAAAGGAGAGAGTGGGTCCTCTCAGAAGGATGGCATGTCCCTCTTGCCTTCCTGTTTTATTGGAGGTCCCAGGGAAATTTCCAGAGAGTTCCACCCAGCTCCACCTTTTGACTGACAGTAGAGCTGCCTCCAACTATCAAGTCTCCACTGTACATGGTCTTACCCCTGGAAGGGAGATTTTACTATTATAATGACAAGATAAAGATCCAAGGAAACTCTGGCCCACATTGACCAGTTCTAATTGGAACTTGTTCTTACAGATTTTTGAGGGGCTTTGCTTCTAATTATCCTGTCTCCCTGAATCCTAGAATCTGCTCTGTGTAAAGGTCACAAAAGATCTCCCCTAACCCCACCTGTCAGGGTAATGTATACTCTTCTTATTGGCAGTGAGGAGTCTTTGGTCGGCATTTTTTTCTGCAGATAACAGGTTGTTTGCTGAGGAATGTAACATATCCTTTTGATAGGGCCAAAGTGGCCTCAAGCAAATTGTCCTGCAAAAGGAAGCATGTGAAGGTCAGCAGAGTGGGCCCAGTCCACAGAACCATCTCCCAACCTCATATTCCCCCTGCTCATGTCTGTCGACCACCTATCCAGGGCTTCCCCAGACTGGCCCTTTCACTTCCCCACCCTTTCCCTCCTGTCTCTTGTTACTCCTGCTCACCT